>OU744320.1:40826361-40859197 GCA_916610145.1 Eristalis arbustorum | reverse complement strand
AGGAGAAGACACAAACGCGCACTCTACCAGCTGCACCAGGATGTGGATGTAGTCCGCAAGGCAAAAATCCGTCGACTGCACTGGCTGGGCCACATCGAGCGAATGATCAACAACCGGGCCCCACAAAGTGGGTCTTCGAATCCGAGCCTCCTGGTTCGAGAAGGAGAGGAAGACCGAACCTCCGGTAAAGAGACCAAGTCATTGCGGATGTAAGACAGCTTGGCCTTGATGACTGGAAGCAGCGTGCCCAGGACCGTCACCGATGGAAGGCAGCAATTGCTCAGGCTCAGACCCTTCATGGTTCGTCTGCCTGATAAGTGAGTAGGTATTTACGTGTCATAGGTGAAAAATGAAGTCACTTTTCGAAAAAGGTGAACAAATTAAAATTTCTAAATTGTTAAGCGAAATGCCCTCATATTGCAATCAAAACTGTATCAGTCAGAAAAATAGTGGCCAACATTAGGTAGTGCTGTAGACAGAAACTCGTCTAAACAGAGTCTTAATTAATTTACCGCGTGAACATACGTCTTGTTCCTTGGCTCACCTCTCCCCACTGTGTTGAATGTTTGACACAGAAATTTGAAAAGTGTCGAGTAACACGTGAATTTTCAATTAAAACCTCCAATCCACCACATTACTACGGTTGGGGAAGGGATCAGCTGAGCTCACACGTATTCACAGACACAGGGCGACACCGTATAGGAAATGCCGTCAAATGAAATCAAGGGGCAAGCGCAGCAAAGGTTTGATATCTCCTTCGTCTGCTCACGAGTACGAATGCCATAGAGAAGGTCACGTTGCCATTCTTGACGACGAACCGCCTACCGGTGAGCATGTATGTAGGTACAGCAGTGGTTTACTAATGCCTAGCCGATTGTCAAATTTGACAACGTCTTCGCGTGGAGGCGCTCATAAAATGCCGCCGATTGAGACGTTCGTGATGATGAATCGCATGACATGAGGCTGCATTTTTGCCAGCCAGCAACACCCGATTGCCGATGGGATACGTGGGATGGCGTGTCTTTCATATGCCGCAACACATCGAGGGAAGTGATGAATTGGCCGTCCATCCTACCATACGGTGTCGAAGGCCTTCCCTAAGGTCAATCAAACAGGCGACCGTGCCTGCTGTTCCATTGGATAGCCGACACCAGTTGCGACGCGGCGTGAATGGTGTCATGCCCCGCTCTGAAACCGAATTGGTTATCTGGAATTATATGTTTGTCCTCTGTCCAGTTGATCAGAGCTCTATTTATCACCTTCTCGGATGCCTTGCTGGTGTTCGGAAGGAGACTAATTGACCGGAGGTTGCACGGATTCGAAGAATCTTTTCCTCACTTGGCTATTGGCTGCGCAATCGCGGTTTTCCAATGCTCCGGCAAGTGAGCATTATTCAGAGCATTGTTAAACAGGATTGTGTGCATAGAAACCACTTCCAGGAGGAGGTGTCTTAGCACAATGTTGGAGAGCCCGTCGATTCCAAATGACTTTTCCTTCTTTAATGACGCGAAGACCGCTTGGAGATCTGCCTTCGAAATGAACGGGGGATGCATCCCCTCGTCGGCGATGACAGAAAATATTGCAGACGGTCCATTGTGCTTTATTTAAGAAACCACCCTCTGCGAGGAAAGTGGACAGGACAACGACACGGCGGAGCAATTTCTGTGTCATTAGCCCGCCTTTGCTTGGATCAGGTGGCAGGTCTTGG
This sequence comes from Eristalis arbustorum, assembly GCA_916610145.1. Classification (NCBI taxonomy): domain Eukaryota; kingdom Metazoa; phylum Arthropoda; class Insecta; order Diptera; family Syrphidae; genus Eristalis; species Eristalis arbustorum. The sequence goes on along the minus strand of OU744320.1, from coordinate 40,857,489 downwards.
TGAGAGCTGATTTTGAAGGCTCTTCGTCACAGAAGCGCCTGCTGGTCTTCCGAGGGAACTGTAGGCTGATGCCTGGTAGTACAATGCACCAGTCTTGAGTCTGAGTTAACCTCCAACAACAAAAAATATCCTAGTTTCTTGTTCTTGCTTCATGCTGTCATCAGCCGGTAGGGACTCATTTGTTTTCAAAACCACTCGTTTTTCAAGCTTCTGGGAGTCATAGGTAACACCGCTCATGATCCTATTTTTGAGTACAAACTCCGTTTACCATGTGAATGCCAGGACACTGTGAGACTTCAGCGGACGAACTCAGCAGAATGGCCCGCACTCTTCCGAATGGAGATCTTGTCATCTGTCGATCGAGTGTAGCCCACAACCGATCACACCGCCTGAAACAAATGATTAGACTCCGCTCGAGGTCTTACCTGCGCACTGCACCGTTGATTAGTCGCTCCCCGACAGTGATCCCTGCAAAAGCTGAAGAGATGAGGAAGAGCAGGAAACGATTGCACATCTTCCAGCGGCCAGGAAGGACACCCTCCTCAAGGGCTGCAGACAATAAACGACCCGCCATGCACAAGCCAACCAGCAAGAGCCAATCCAGAAATGAAACAAAACAGAACCAATTTTGCACGGAAACAGAGTGGACATTTATTGGACTACGAAATTTAAGCTGCGACACATTCTGCTAAGCACAAGACTTCAATGAACGCTGTGGCCTATTCGGCGGGCAATGTTGTCTCCATGGGTGTTGCAGTGACCGGCTCATCGGCAGTTCTGAGCTCATCGTCTCTAGTCTGGTCCACCTTCAGCGAGCGCGGGAGTTCTGGCCGAATGAGTGAGAAAGCTGAAATGACAAACTCTTAGCCGTCAGCGTTCACACAGCTCTGGCGGCGGTGACTTACACGAATCCTGATTGTGACCGAACTGATCGGAGGTGTAGAACACGGTGTGGTACCGCTTGTCGGGCAGCCGGTACGAGTAGAATCCCTTCTTGGCCAAGACCGTCTGGTGCTGGTAGCGCACGAGGTAGGCACGCTCGTAGCGCACTGTTTCGTCGGGAAGCTCGTACCTGAAATGGTCGGCCGTCAGTCTGAAATCGAAAGCACTGCACTGATTGAGGGACAAACCTGAACTCGTAGGTGCCGTCCTGGTATCTGTTGTAGAATTCGTCTGGGATCGGCTGCGGGGGAAGGGGCCGCGCTGTGGCTGGTGGACGGGTAGTGGCTGCAGGGTATTGTGGCGAAGTCGAGCCGAAAATTGGCAAGAATGTGGGACGTCCTGTGGGCAGGGTAGGCTGAGTCGGGGCGGGAGTCGTGGTTGGCCGACTCTGCTGCGGTGGTGGAGGACGTGACGGAGTGACGGTTGGGTAATGAGGCGGACGATGTGGTGGCTTTGTGCTTGGAACTGGGTACAGTGGGGGAGGTGGTGGAGGAAGGGTTGGCCGCACAGTTGGGAGTGGTAACGACGGCAGTGGTAGCGGCGGAAGTGGTAACGGCCCAAGTGATGGCTTCACGGTTGATAGCTGCGGCTTCGGATGGTAGTGGAACCTCTTGTCCTGCTCCAAGTCAACGGCGTCCACTTTCTTCGTGGTGCTGGTGATCTTCGCCGCTCTCGTGGTCCTTGGATGCTTCGTACCGTCCACCGACCAAATGTCCACAGCGGCAAGCGCAACTACGACGACCAGAAGACTTCTTGTGAGATACATTTTTCTGCCAGAAACCTTCAATTCTTAATGATGAGCACTCTACGCCGACCCATGCCTTATATACCGCCCGGTGATGGTTATCGCGACGAGTCATTCGCATCGCGGGTCATTTGGCGGAGCGATCGTCTTCCTGTTGGAGTTTATTAATCGAGAATTCGGCTGAAGGAGGAGACAAGAAAATCTCGATTGCACCGAATTTGGGGCGAATAAAAGAAGACTCTGAATTGGCCGCAATAATCGCATGCGTGAATGTGTGTCAGTCAAATTTGACAACGTCTTCGCGTGGAGGCGCTCATAAAATGCCGCCGATTGAGACGTTCGTGATGATGAATCGCATGACATGAGGCTGCATTTTCACCCGATTGCCGATGGGATACGTGGGATGGCGTGTCTTTCATGTGCCGCAACACTTCGAGGGAAGTGATGAATTGGCCGCCGCTTGATGGGAATGCCTCTGCGTCTTGACCCGGAATCCTTTTCGCGGGGTTGATGTGTGCTTGATTGCGGGAAGTGTGGCCTTAATGACCGAAATAATCTGATCTGGCTAAGGAGGTGTAGTCCTCTCGAGTGGAAAAATGTCGATAAACGGATGATGTATGCTCTGTGTATCCCGTGCAATCAAGAAGAACCTTGCGTGGGGAGCATTACGAGCGAAAAATGAATTTGATGTAACATCAAGCAAATGTGTTTCGGGGCGGGAAGTCGAATGCTGCTGGAGCTGAGCCGAGGTTGATTTGTGCTCATAAAGGCCTCGGAGACTGTCTGAGTAATCAAACATGAAGCCAACATACTCCACGATCTGAAAATCTATAAAAAGGATCTGCAGAATTAGACAGCTGTCACAGCAAAAGGTCAATAGTTTCGAAGAAGTCCAGGGTGACCAGATAAGAATGACAGGAAAGGAACTTAAAACAAAACAACAACGACGACAGATTGCATTTTGCAGCTCACTTTGTTTTGAGGCTACATTTATGCAATTTTCTATGGAATAGCCCGTCATTCTTGTGATCGCCTTGCGCTCCCTGGCAATCGGTCCAATTCTTGATGGGTCCGTCCAGCATCTCGAACGTTGGCCTCGAGGTCAGCCACAGTTGCTTATTTGTAAGCATAAGGCATGGTCTAGCCCCAGAGTGCTGACAAGTCTGAAGTCGCATGATAGCGCTGGGATGACCAGTCGCCAATATGTGCTCCACACAGCTAGATCGTTGCATCGCTGGAATGACTAGCATCGCGTCTTATGCGACCCTCAGTTCGATGTTTTTGAGCTCTGACCATAGAAAGACGCACCGTACTTGAGACCGTTTGCCTATAACGAAGTCTCCTTCTTCAGCTCCGCTCTAAGCACTCAATTATGGTCGAACCCCCGTGAATTGTGTTCAAGTTCAAGTTTGCTGTGGATACAAGCTTACTGTCCCGCTTAAGAAGAGGATTCTTTGATTCAAAATCGGGATCAACGCAACGCGCAAAATTAGTGAAATCTTGGCGATGTGTGCGTTAGCTTCAATTGTAGTCCCACATCCCAGGCGAGTTGTCTCTATTGCGATTCTCAGCTCGGCGGCAAATTGACATTTCTAGGTCCCTTGCAATAGTGCCAGTTGTTGTAGTTTCGAATGAATGTACATACTTGACCTCAAACTTTTCCAAAGTGCGACGAATTGTTGCACACTGACGCCATTACGACGGAACTCACAACAAAGTCTTATCCAACTTCCCTGTACATCACCTCTTCCCATGCTGGAACCAACCTGCTTAAAGGCACAGCCCAATATCCACTAGCATGCGTTGTTACCTATCGGCCTGCCGGACTATCCAGCAAAACTTGTGCACTTGATGGATTAGCCTAGCCGTTGACTAAAAAATTCTACAACAATAACGACTCGTGATAAAGATCCTAAGACTGAATGCTTTCGACATCGAGTTCCTCCCCCTGCATGTCCAATTCCGACTACAACACCCGCTCGGTTACCAGCGCAGCGCTCCCGGCTTACAAACTGATAAAATCAGACAACCTATACCGAGTCGAGTCTTAGAGAACTTAGCCGAGTCCTCCGCGGATGTTCGAATTCCCGACACGAGAAAGAGGAGGTGCGAAACGTGTCGCAGAGAAGTGTTCTGCTGGACTGAGGAAAACGTCAAAGTGGGCATTTGATGTGCAAGTGGGTCGTACTGACCACCGATGCACCAAGCCACCGACCAGTGGTTTCAACCTCCAGAACACTGGAGGAACAGTTTGAAAAACAAAGTCAAGGCAGTTACGTAATACAGCGAAGTCCTTATAGACCACCGCATTGTTGCGACCCAGATGGAGGAAGGTGGAGGATAGACTAGCTTCTGTCCTACTACCAAAATAGGAGTATACTTGGGTTCACTTAAGCTGTTACGATGGGCCGCAAGCACCCCATCGAGTTGTTCGAGAAGACTCTTCTTAAGATCGTTGAAATGTGAGCAGACTCGATGCCAGCAGCTTTGACTGCATAACAAATTTCAACACGTCCATCCGATCATGACCCAGCGCCTTGGATACGACTAAGATCTCAAAAAAGAACCGATATAAAAAAGCAAGGACACGGCCTCTACTTGAAAACACCATTTACTTACTTACTTACTTACTTACTTACTTACTTACTTACTTACTTACTTGTCTGCACGGAAGTGGAAGTGTCAGCACCTTATTGATTGCTCCCTTCAATCGCTGACTGCCCTGGACGCGCTGCTTCCAGTCACAAGGCGAAGACTTGGTGTCTTTACCGGAGGTCAGGTCTTCCTCTGCTTCTCGAACCAGGAGGCTCGGATTCGAAGACCCTCATTGCTGGAGCGTTGGTGTCCATCGCTCGATCTTTGGACAATAGGTCAGAGAGTAAACGCGGAAGTCAGAGCGTTGAAATCGGCCATCAAGAATCTCCAACAATTAATCCGTATCAATGATAGCACAGCTATAAGCTTGCACTGGGGCAATAAAATTCGGGATGTACCCGAAAAGAAAAGATCAAAACGACATTCAGAATGTTAGACTTCCAAGGACGACAGAGAACGAGCACTTACTCACAACAATTGGCATCGATCCAGATGGGGCAGTGTTGGACATTGACTTCTTCTCGTGGTTGAAGATCCCCAGTAGAAGGTAAAAGCAATTGGTGCTGCATTCCAGTGAGTGTATACGGTCAACGAGGTTCGTAGGCCGAATCACGAACTGGAGAACGAAGCCCTGCTGAACCACAGTAATCTTCGAGATAAGTCAATGGCGATCTGAGAATCCAGGTTTCACCAAGTTCAATGACGTTAATATGGCAAATAGTGCCATCGCCAATGATGGGAATGGTGGTGGTATTCCGAATGGTGTGCTTCGCCATCTTCCCCCCGAAGCAGTGCAAATTTACACAACACCCTTTAACAATGCGCTGAGTAATGCTTGTTACCCGGAACTCTGGAAAACAGCTGTGGTGCAACCAATCCCAAAGATAGATCTTTTCCGACAAACCTTCGGTCGATCAGTCTCCTTCCTTGCATAAGCAAGGTTTTTCAAAGGATAGTTATTCGAGTTCTGAAACAATGGGTTGAGGCAAATAATATCAAAGCGGACAGCCAGTTCAGGCAGGAATCCATACATGCCGCATCTAAACTGGTGTCCGACATTCAATGGAATAAAGTCAAAAAACAAAGCTGATTGATTTGGTGAAAGCGATCGACACCGTTTGGTTGGAGGGCTTCTTTCTCAAGCTGGTCAGGCTCGGCAAGTAAGTAAACCACTGCTATACATGATCGATGACATAAAAGGGGTAGAAAGGCCGTCGTTAAAAGTGGCGATGTAACTTCCTCCGCGGTCTTTGACAGGGAGCTGCAGTTGGTTCACCGATCTTGTTTTCAATATTCACTGCAGATCGTGTAGGTTTCATGCCGCACTTAACTGCGCACGCCGACGATTTAGTGGCGTACAGATCAGGTCCGAAGGTCGAAGAAATAAATATCTTGCTGCAAGGTGACTTCGATCAAATTCAGCGATTTTGCGACGACTGGTGTGTGAAGTGTGAAACTATCCTTTTCCGAACCCCGTTGTACATGGCATCATGGGATAGGCGCACAAACTGGCGTAAGTTCGGCATTGTTGACCCACAGGGACGCCCTTTAGATGTGAAAAGTGTAGTTAGGTATCTTGGCATCTGATTGGATCAATGTCTGTATTTTGACAAACATACAGATATTGCCCTGCCCAAAGCTAAAAAGGCCTTTGCTGTGGCAAGGAGGTTGTTTCACAGCAGCCAACTTGATTCCAGGGTGAAGGTAATCTGCTACACGGCCCTCATCCGGCCAATTATGGCATACGGTTGTCCGTTATGGTTCAACGTGAGTCCTTCCCAGATGGAAAAGATGAGGTTGTTTGAGAGACAGTTTCTGCGGACTTGTCTCCGGTTGTATCGCACACCAGAGTCAGAGTACAAGAAGTACTATTCCAATGAGGTCCTGTACAACGAGGCAAACCTCAACAGGATAGATAATTTTATTATTAAGCTGACTAGAAGGCATATTGCACGAGCTATGTTTTCGTCCAACAGTCTGATCTTTGGGGCTTACTACCCCAACGTTATGTACCATGAGAGAGTGCGCCTTACCGGCTTTATTCCTCCCGAGGCGTTCCTCTATGTCGACACAATTGGCCTAATACAGGATCCACACGGATGTCCTGTAATCTTCCACGTCCTACGCCGAACAGTGGACAGGCGACTTCAATACGAACGGGATGTCGCTCGCAGTCGCGAGGATCTCCTCCGGTTCAGCAGAGCGATCTCTGCTCGAGACAGGAGAGAGTCTGCCAAGGAACGGCAATTTTACTGGTGGTTACACCAAAACCAGTCTCCGCAGTCGCTAGCTTCTCTAAATGGATCGATAGTTGATCATAATGGCCAAGTCATTTAGGTTTAAGGTAGTTGTAAGGTAGAATATAGAAAAATAAAAAAAATTAACTGTCAAGCCGGAATGACATGACACAACAAAACCAAATATTTCGCAGGTTAGTAGGTATGACTGAGCATTAATCAGTAGCAATGTCCAACAAAGGGGCGAGGTTTGGTGTAAGTTAGGGAAGCTGTACTCCAGTGACACTGTGACATTCTGCACAAGGTGGATCTGTTTTCCTTGAATGTAACGAGCGATCTAAAGGAGGCAAGTAGCTTGCTGTGGCTCCGAATGTAGTGCCAGTAGAAGAAGCAGACGGTGTGCGTGAAATGCCCTGCCTAGGAATAAATGTTTTTTTTTTTTGAGTTAGTATTATGTCCTGAGAGAAAAGTTCTACGCACGATCTTTGGTCCTTGTGTTGACGAGTTCTGGAGGAGAAGATTCAATCACGAACTGTACGGGCTGTACAGCGACATGAGCCTTCTCAGGCGTCTACGGATCCAACGCCTACGGTGGCTAGGTCATGTAGAGCGTATGGACACCACAGCTCCGGCCCGAAGAATCTTCGAATCCGAACCTGTCGAGCAACGCAACAGAGGACGCCCGCGTTTGAGGTGGCGCACCCAAGTGGAGAAGGACCTCAACCAACTTGGTGTGCGAAACTGGAGACAGCTAGCCAGGGATCGCGCTTGTTGGAGAGGCATGTTGGTTGAAGCCCAGGTCCACCCCGGACTGTAGCGCCACACAAAGAAGAAGATTATGTCCTAGTACGGTGATGTACGGACAACTAATTCAATCCGGCTTCATAACAAGCCATCTTCGCTGACCACAAGGTGTGTGGAGAGTGTGACCCATCCTTCCCCTTTACTCGTGGGAACCAAATGAATAACTCAAATACACATGAACTGATGACTGATACAATTCAGAGGGAAAAAATGGCACGGAAAAGAAATAAAAACGGCGAATTGGCAGAATGATCTGCGCCCCAACCGCTGACAACAAACCCTCACCAGCTTGGTTAAGTCAACTGTCTACAACTTCATGGGGCGGTGTCCAAAAAAAAAACACTCCCTCTAGGCGGACCAATGAGTGCATGGATGAAGCTGTGCAACACTCAGCCTTTACGCAGCACTGACATCGTCCTGAGAACGAAGTCGAGGAGGCTTACCTTGTGAATGACTAGCGACTTATGCAACGACTGATCTTTCGAGCGCCTGCACAATGGACAAGCTACATAGAGCTAAGTGCCTCCCAACAGCTACGTCCTACATACCCAGCTTCATGGACGTCTGTTCGTTTACTCTGAGTTCCCCATTGTTTCGCTGTCTAAATACTTGGTCCGTGGGGCTGTGGGTATGTGCGTCGACCCCAACCTCGTCGTCGTAGGTCCGATCCCTGGTCCGTGCGACCTCTCCTCCTTCGAGTCACTGACAAGGTCCAAGGATTATTTCCTGTCTAGAGAAAGTTTCTCAAACTTTGTCCCATCTTGGCCACTTCCTTCTTGATGCTTCCTGAGACGCTCAAACTTTGTCGTTCGGAGTCGGCATAAAATAGTAGGCCCCTTCCACTCGTGAGAGCACACCCAACATGAGTGGTTGCTGAGACGCTAGGCCCTGGCCCTCTACGGGCTGTAGCACCACGCATATTCTAATTATTAAATACTTTCATTACCTGCCACCAACTGTTGTGGAAAGAAAATAAAAATATTCACGCACTTCCGATGCTTCTCACGGATCATTGTTTCAAAACTGATCAACTAACTATCCACTGCCGTCAAATAGTAACGACTATTTTCCAACCAAAAAAATCAACAAATTCGCTTGACAAATGACTACAATCACCACAGAAAAATCGACCGACGTTCAGGCCACAACCCCGAGAAGTGAACTGATTCCAATTGGACACATGCTCTGTTGAAGTTGATCCCCAGCTTCAGCTCCAGCCACTTCTGAACTCGAGCACACCAGCTGTTACCCCAGCATCAGTCAAAGTCCGTGTGATCCACCTCCGCCCGCCTCTCAAAGTGGGTTCGATGGCCTCTAAGAATACGCGTTTTAGGCAGTCCCTGCATAAAGAACGCAAACCCTCTTAAGATATCAGCCAAAACATGCTAAGTCACCCGCAATCGGTTGCAGCTCAATGAAGACAAACTGCCATCAGCAGCGCACTCGGCGGGTGTTAATGAACTCGGAACACACCTCCTGCTCACATCACGTCAGTTTTTCTGACTGGCGTCCGGCAGCAGGGGCGATACCAAAAGCAATTTGTGGCCAAATTAACGACTCGAGGACGTCTCTCGAGAGCATCTTCAATTTACTCAGTCGTCCGTCATTCAAATTTATGGATCCAGCGATCGATGGGGACACTGAGAGCAAAATCAGAGCGGTGCACCAAATCGGTATAAAAGCCGCGCTTCGAGACTGAGGGTGCATCATTAGGAATTTGAAGGTGCTTGTAGTAAAATGTGCTTCGCCAAGGGTTTACTTGTCCTCGTTGTTGTCCTGGGCGCTTTGGAAGTGCGGAGCGTCGAAGGAATATCTCCGAAGCGACTCTTGAGGCCGACGAAGATAGTGCATCAGGGAGCGGAAGAGGATCATCATCCCACGCAGCACCCAACTGTGAAGCCATCGCACTATCAGCCGTCTATTGCTAGTCCAGCGCATTCAGCTGACTACCAGTGGCAGCCACCGGTTCCTCGGCCCAACGGGGAAACGGAACATTACCCATCGCAGCACCCGACATACGACTCATCTCACTACCAGTCGTCTAGCCCACCAGCCTATGGGCAACACCAATGGCAGCAACCGCCCCAGCACTCGCCACCGACTCCTCGGCCAACTGTGGTGGACGAATACAACAAGAGATTCCCGGACGGCAGCTATGAGTTCAGGTTTGTCCCCCAACACTGATCTGAGTTGAATTTAACGAGCACTCACTGCAGGTACGAGACTTCCGACGGAAGCGTGCGCTACGAGTGCGGCTACTTCATCTGGTTCCAGCAAAAGAAGATCCTTGTGGTCAAGGGATACTACTCGTACCCCCTGTCGGACCACACTTTCTACACCGTCTTCTACACAGCCGATCAGTATGGATTCCGCGAGGACTCTGGTAAGAGATCGTCGAGCTGGGAGGTTGGGGTTCTTTTTGAGTTTCTGTTGCGTTCTCTTCTAGCATTGTACACGGAACAAAAACCGTTTCTGCCGAAATCGCTGAGCGGCGACTTGGCTCACGAGGACGGCTTGAGGAACTTCGCAGAATCCGAGGTCGATTCGGTTGAACATGAGCACGACCACGACGAGTGAAGGGGGATGAGAGTACATTTTTATTTTACGAAGAATTTGTCTAAATTGTGCATCAAAAGTCAATAAAATCAAACATCTTCAACTGGAATTGGCTTGCTTTGTTAACTGACAGTCGAGGCTGAACTGGAAGCGGCATTCGTCTGCCAGCGTGGGCAGACGTCGAGATCTAGGACCAGTCAGCCAGGTGATCTTGTGTGCAAGCTGGTAAGCTTCCAAGCTTGCATAGTGTGGTCCTAAACACACGAGTTCCTTGAAGTTTGGAGGGTAGACCGGCATTCTTCTTTCTTTGGCTGGCGCTACAGTCCGAGGTGAACCAGAGCCAACATGCCTCTCCATCTAGCCCGGTCTTGTGCTAGTTGCTTCCAGCCACGCACCTTCAACTGATCCAGCTCAGTGCGCCACCGAAGGTTTGGTCTTCCTTTACCGCGTTTGCCCTCGGCGTTGGAGTCGAAGACTTTCCGGGCCGGAGCATTGGTCGATCAACGTGACCTAGCCATCTGAGACGAAAATTCGAACTCGTTTGCAGAGATCGTCGCCGCTGTACAGCCCCAACAGTTCGTCGTTCAGTCTCGTCCTCCAAACACCATCCGTACATACGGGACCGACGATAATTCGAAGGACTTTTCTCTGTCTGTGTCTCTGTGTCCGCGCTTCTGCACCAAAGAGCAGGACTGGGGCAACTTGGCTAACTATCTGGGTTCTTCAAGAGAAGGCTTTATTCCTAAGTGACCTTCCAAGTCCAAAAATACAGCCATTGGCCAGCGTGACCCTCCGTTGCTTGTATTGACTTCAGAGCCTAGGTAGACAAAGTCTCTCGCTACATCGAAGGTGTGGCAAAGACGTCGGTGTTGGTGGACCTTTTTCGTAGACAGCTTTGTCTCACCTTTAATCACCGCAAGCCCCATCTTGGTCGCTTCCTTCTCGATGCAAACTCGAACGCCCTCACTAACAGTCCGTTGTGTCCTTCCGATGATGTCAATGTCATCGGCATATGCGAGCAGTTGCACAGATTTGTGGAAGATCGTGCCGCTCGTGTTGACACTTGAGTTCCGCACGATCGTCTCGAGAATGATCTTAAAGACATCGCATGACAGTGAGACGCCTTGTGTGAGTCCTTCTCTGACATCAAAGGTCTCGGTGTAATCTTCGCCTACCTTGACTGATCAACGGGCGCATCCATCAGGTTTGCAGGGATGCCATGACTAGACAAGGCGCTGTATAGCTCGTCTCTATAAACATTGTCACACGCGGCCTTAAAGTCGATGAATAGATGGAGGGTGTCGACTTCAAACTTCTGGGTCTTTGCCAAGATCTGCCGTCTTGTGAAAATTTGGTCAATCGTGGATTTCTCTGGCCTAAGCCCGCCCGGATATTGACCAATCAGGCTGTTGACGTAGGGTTTCAGGCGTTTACACAGAACGGCAGAAAATATCTTATACTAGAGACTCAGGAGACTTACTGTATGCTTTCATAATTGGCACAGTTTGGAGGGCCTCCTTTCCTTAGGATCGGGCAAACGCTGTCGAGACTCCATCCGTCAGTCAAGTTGGTGTATGTACCTTACCAACTAATCGCCAACTGCTTTGAAGAGTTCAGCAGCCTTGTTGGCCTTCAGTTTGACGATTGCAGCCGTAGCTTCACTCAGGTCAGTAGGGAGGAATTGTCGCCATTTTTCTACCCGACAGCTGTACTTTGGTCGTCACCGCCGTTACACAGTCTGCATAAGTGGTCTTTCTGCAAATTGCCATCACCGTCGGTACTAGGATCCCATCCCTATCCTTGCAGGCTTCCGGCATAAGATGTGTCCCAGCAGCCGAGGGAAGATGCACTTCACTCTGTGTATGAGCGTTGGGTAGCCATCCAGACTCTTTGATGAATCTGCAGACTTGATACGGATGGAGGGTTTGGTTAGCTGGTTAGCTACCCAGCTTGGCTCAAACCTTGTACAAGTTGTGCGCCGTTTTGGTACCACACCGCGTAGACCAGGAGATATATCCTTGTCTTGACAGAACCTGACATTCGCCGTAGAACGTGAGGCAGACTTCCTCTGAGAGGGTGTCATGACAGCTGCGACAGAGTGGGTTCCGAGTCTAGCAGCATGGATGCCTGTGGACCGGTGCCAGTGGCGTGCTTGCAGCCACGACTCTAGCTATTTCGGAGCGGTTGCTATTGAGGAGGTCTTCAGTTGTATCCTCCTCGTAAGAGCGGCAGTTTTTCACAGAGAATTTGTGCTTGGACGTCCTAGTCCAAGTGGTATCTGTGGTGATGAATTGGGGGACTCACTAACTCAGTAGAGGCCTTGCTTGAGCAGTTCGTCGGTGATCTCGTCTCTCTCTATGTTGCTATCGCCTGGCACCCAAAGGAGAGTAATTTTGCAACTACTACTGGCCTACAGAGGCGATGGTTGGTGAGCTGATGGCTCTTGTTGCTGCGTGGCTATCGATGCAGATCGGTGCAGTTCATCCCTAAGGCTTACACGTTTCCCTGATCGCTAGTACTTCAGCCTGAGTGAACTGGGAGGCGCTAATAAATCTGCCAAGAAGACGGCTGGTCTAGCCTGCATCTATTTGATTTCCGGTCCTCTCTGGAAGTCCTCATCTCGAAGTCAAAGGCAGAGGTTCGTTGAGGTCCGAAGTTGGAATTTGGTGCTCTGGCGGAATTCCCAGAGCTTCTCACCTACCAACCTCCTGCTTCTCTGAGTCTACTGGCGCAGAACGTGACAACATATGTGACCTATTTAATGGTCCAGAGGGAGGAGGTGTAGGAGGAGCACGTTCAGCAGGTTCATCGCCCCTGAGTTTCCGATTGCTGTCGATCTGTCATTCAATTTGTCTAAATTGCATCTTTTGCTTAGGGCCGGCCGCCATACTAGAGAGTATTAGGTGAAAATTGGACGGATTGGTTGGCATCCCACTTTCTAACGAAAGCTGTGGCTTGGGATCCAGGATGACGCCTAGGTACTTAGCACTGGAGGAAAATCATAGCACATTATTGTTGAGCCGAGGAAGCATAAAGGTCGGTATCTCGGTCTTCGTGGTAAATGGCATCAGTTGTGTCTTCGCAGGCCGCAGCTTGTAGTCCTTGGAGGAGGGAGCCCCCGCTGTGATTTAGCTCAGCACCGATGCTAAGATCAAGCAACTGCTTTGATTTCCTTGCTTTCTAGCTCTGAGAAAATTGTATTTATTGAAGTCAGCCAAGAGTGGTGAGATAAGCCCGCCTTGAGGTCTACACCGGGTGGCTGGTAACTTGACTTCCGGTTACAACCCAATTGCGGACACGAAACCTTATATTCCCATCGAAGCGAGGGAATTGTTGATAGAGTTGGATAGTATGTTGTTAAAGGCACCTGCCATGCCTAGGAGGGTACCCAGGGTGTGTCGGTTGAACTGAATAGATCTCTGAACGTGACGTTTCTGGAATAGATTCATTTGCTTTTCCAAGTCTGGGACAGTAAACAAGTGACTTTGATGCTGAAGAGCAATGTTGAGCGATCTTGCACGAGAGACAAAAATGCTTCCTTTCCACAAACGACTCAAGTATGATCACGAGCTACCCTTTTGAGTAAAGGAGAGAGTGGGCAACGATCGAGTGAATCAAAGAGAAAGGCTGACGGTCTTTGAATTGCGAATGAGTACGGTCTTTGGTCCTCTCGTGGTTGACCTTCTCTCCACAGTCTGCTACGGACAACAAATGTACTTCCGAAGAAGCGCTTCTCTCGGCAATTTCCTCTTATTACCCGACATGCTCCATTGCACTTTCTGGATTCCGGTGATGTCTGCTTTGTAACAATCCACGGCCTTTGCGAGTTCTTCAGCGACACGTGATATGTTTAGAGGCACTTCACGTGCAGAACCAAAATCGTCGTCCTCAATCCGTTTGCCAATGGCACATGCAATTAACGTGAAATCTGTTTGTATCCGAGGTATGTGGTTGTATCTGAGCGAGTTTTTTGGACGTGGTGAGGAGGCACCACCCCAGCGGTCCCTTTTTTGAAACCCGGGTGAAGGGCCTGGATGCATTCGTTATCAGGAGCCTACCTAATGCCAGGAGCATTGCTGTTGACCAAAAGAGTGTAATGCTCGTCTGCAGTCAACTCTACTCCGCTCGACCTTGGCAGAGAATTTGTTTGTATTTATTTCCGATGATAGACAGCTCCAAAGCGGTAGCTGTGAAAAGTCACCGATGGCCATCAGCTTCTATGCCGTCCGCAGGCCATGATGACATGTTACGGAACTGTCAGCTGATCAACGGATTGGTCAGCCCTGGTACACGCTTACTCTGTCCCCTCTGTCGTTAGCAACCGCTATCAACTTCCCTACGTGATTGGGAACCCTATCTTCAGACGAAGGTGCTCGTCGATCGTCAGGTCGGCAAGCGGTATAGACGCTTTAAAAACATCTGCTGTGTCTAACACTTGTTGGAGTTTCCTTCATCAAGACCACACCTTCATGATAATGATGCATAGCAGCACCGGTCGTAGAGTCCTTCGTGTAGCTCCAATGCTCAGAGGAAGTTCTTCTTATGGGAATGCCCAGTTTTCCCCAACTCCGAGTCTATTTTTACGAGACTGGGCTTGAATTCCAGTACGCGTCAGAAGAGGATCACCTCATTTACCAACCAGTTTCTATATCAGGTCGTCTGATGCTGTATGTGTTGGTTGTTGTACGGTAAGCGCTTACCAGGAATGAGTCTTTCTTATTCGACTTGGCTGAGTTGTGTGCCAAGCTATATAACAACGAGGCCCTAAGACTGTTGGCCCTTCATGGTGCATCTCCACAGACACAACTGAAAATGTGCTAGCGTGGTAAATAGCAGTATGCGCACATTGTGTAGATTCAGTGTGGAAGCTGAAGTTGTCACATGGCACTGTGACATCCCGTACAACACAGCTTTTTCTGCACCACCAGGGACATCCTCCTTCTGTGCCGATCGTTACAATCAACCACCTGTATCTAGAACCCATCACTGGGAAAATGGTCAGCACTTAACGTCAAGCGTCTGCTCAAACTAAGTAGATCCATACTTAGGACGCCAATCGGCAAGTAACCAGACGCTCCACCGCCTTCGCTCAATTGTTCGGCCGATCGAGTGAGTTGCCTTAGCCTTCGTTTGTTGCCATACTCAGCGACTGTCCTTACGTATGTTGCCCTGTTCAGCGACATCGCAACATTCAGCAACAATAGTGAACATCTCGAAGTGCATTCAAGACACTGAGTCATGTGCAAATCTCGACTGCACAAGTAGACGACCATCCGAACCGTCTCGGAGCTGATTATGGCCCAAAACTGTATTTTAACTGCTTCGACATTAAATTTTTAGCACAAATAAAAATGTGTGATCGCCGAAATACACACAATTTCTCTTCCTCATAATCGACTGGGTGAAGTTTTACGGCTTTGAAGAGGTAATAAACTGCCATTCATATTCATAACGAGAATATTCGGCCAACATTCTAAAGCGCTTGCCTCGGCATCGCCGCACGATCGCCGAATTTTGTTTTATTAAACCAGTTAAGCGACTCGAATCGACTCATTCAACAATCTGACGAATTAATCGGAACGGCAGTAAAAATTAATATTTGTCGACGTTAAGTTTTATTGCTTCCACTAAAGCTATTTAACCGTTCGATGTTGTGATCCTGTGTGGGACTGAAGCTTGGGATCGAACAGATCGGGTTGTAAAACGTTTGGAGCTTAATGTGAGCTTTGAGCGGTGCACTGGGTCTGGTCCGTCACGATATAAAGTCTAGACAGTTTTGCTTAGACTGAGAGTGTGTGATGGGCTGTCAGAGGTGTGAGTTGGTGAACATCTTCGGACGGCTTGAATTGGATTTTGTGAGCGGCTCTAAGTTCCCTTGCACTTGCGGAAGTACTGGCAAGGTGCTCTCTTTCTACTAGGATGTTGGTGCAACACGAGACTTATCGTTTTTCCCTCGCTTTTGGCGACGAAGTCTGGAAGCTTTGTGCTTATTCGAAATACAGAACGTGGATTCCATTATCGAGGCTTTGCACTTTCCCTTGTCAGCATAAACAGTCCTACGAAAGTACACTTTGGAGCCAGCAACGTGATGTCTCCGCCCGTGGAAGTAGGCCGCTTACACCCGCGACATGGTTCACTGATGACAGAGATGTTTGGTAACTTGTTCTTGACTCTACGCCCAGAAGTACATAATTGATTCAGTTTTTTTTAGTTGGGACGCAAGCAGGCGAGTCCCCAGTCATATCCGTCCAGGTGCGTGACTATATCATCACTATGCGGAAACGCCAAAGAACGATGGTGACACTTGGGATGCGATATTTTCACAATTTGATCTTAAAAGGCAAGCTTTCAGCTATTGACTGTACGCACACTTTTGACCGTGACTGTAACAGATACTGGTGACTGGGGACAAACTGGCGGTTTGCTTAGGCTTGGCCACCGTGACTACCAAATTGAGTTAAGCAGCCTGTTTTGCGTTCATTGGACTGCCCGGCAGCTAGTTCAAGGGAACCTTGACAACAGCTATGAATCGGCGACTGTGGCTGGACATGGGGTGTGCTATAATCTATTCTCAAAGCCGAAGGACCGCGGAGAAGACATGACAATCAATGAACAGCTTCTGTTGCAAGGACTTACCGTACTTTGTGACAACGTACACTCCCAGGACGCTGTTAGTTCTCTTTCTGTAGTTGTGGGATCTATGAGTAAGCCAACAACAACAGACAATTATCGAGCCTTAAAAACCGTAAAAACAAGGCCTTTAAGAACTTTAAGAGTTCTAATAATCATTTCGAGAAGTACGGTCGAGATAGGACACCACGGTTTGACGTCGGAAAGCTACAATCGCAATCGACCGCTAGGAACTTTGCCGACCGAGTCTCCCTGAAACTCTCTGAAAGTTCGACTCTGCCTGCACATTCAATAGAGGAAGAATGGAAACGTTGTTAAAAAGCCATCAAAGAAGCTGCTCCTGATGTGCTGGGTTTCACGACACCACCCAGAAGGAACCCATGGTTTGACGACGAGTGCAGGCAGGCACATGCAGCCAAGCAGGAGGCCTACAAGGCAACGCTGCATCGAACAACGAGAGCTGTTCGTGAGCTCTACGAACAGAGGAGAAGGGAAGAGCACCGCATGGAGACGAGCTAGACAGCGCTATGTCTAGTTTTGACATTCCTGCCAAACTCGTCAGACTGTGCAGGATGACGATGGAGAACTCTCGCTGCTCCATCAAGGTCGGTTACGAACTCACCGAGACCTTCAGGCGACACGCTGTCGTGTGACTACTTTAACATCACACTTGAGGAGGTCACCCGAGGCACGATCTACCAAAAGTCCGTTTAACTGCTTCCCTATGCGGATGACATTGACGTGATTGGACGAACACAGCGAGCCGTCAATGGAGTGTTTGCTGGCATTGAAGCGGAAGCGGCTAAAATGGGTCTAGCAGTAAGCCAGGGCAAAACAAAGTACATGCTGTCATCACGGAAGGACGCACAACATAGACGTCTCGGACAGAGTGTCATATTGGGCAGCAGAAACTTTGAGGTAGTCAAGGACCTCGTCTACCTAGACTCTGGAGTAAATAGAGACAACAACGCCAGTACGGAGATCATGCGCAGAATTGCTCTTGCCAAATGCTGCTTCTTTAGGCTTCGAAGGCAATTGAGTAACAGAGGGATCTCTCGACACACCAAGTTGACTTTGTATTAAACCCTGATCATCCCCGCCCTGCCCTATGACGCAGACACATGGACGCTTTTGAAAGCGGATGAAGAAGCTCTTGGTTGTTTTGAGAGAAAAGTTCTGCATACGATCTTTGGTCCTGTTTGCGTTGATGGCGTTTGGAGGAGAAGGTTCAAGCACGAACTATACGGGCTGTACAGCGGCATGCACTTGGTTAAGCGTCTTCGGATTCAAGGCTTAAGATGGCTAGGTCATGTAGAGCGGATGGACGCCACAGGTCCGGCCCGAAGAGTCTTCGACACCGAGCCATTGGGATAGCGCAACAGAGGACGTCCTCGCACTAGATGGCGCACACAGTGGAAAAGGACCTCAACCAACTTGGTGTGCGCAACTGGAGGCAGCTGGCGTAAGATCGTGCTGGCTGGAGAGGCATGTTGGTTGAGGCCCAGGTCCACCCCGGACTGTAGCGCCAATCAAAGAAGAAGATGAAGAAATGATCATTTCGATTATGTGACTTTTAGTAAATTGCGTAAAGAATTCTTTGTGCTAAATGAGTTTCTTTATAACAACTACATAACATCGATAGAAAGTAATAGCAAACACGAGCAAATCGTTGATGAAATTTATCAAAAACAAAAGGAAATCGGTTGGTATACCTAATTCCATGCATTTTAGAGAAAAAGAGCAGATAACATAAATTCTACTCTTGAGCTCTTTGCAAACTTCTTCCAGTCTACTTTCTGCGATTCAAATTCTAATCCAACAAGCATTGGTGCTACCAGTTCAGTTGATATTGGGTCGCTATCGTTGGACTCTACTGATATCTTTCAATCTCTCAAAAATTTAAAGCCAAGCTTTAATTGTGGACAGGATGGAATACCTGTGCTGACTCTGTCTCCATCATTTTCAGCCGTTCTCTGTCAGAAGGAGTATTTTTGGATGAATGGAAAAAAGCATTCCTGATTCCAATTCATAAATCCGGCTCGAAAGAAAACTGCAAGCTTGAGCTGTACCCAAGCTGTTTGAAGCTTTGGTGAAGAGAAAATTGAACTTCATAGTGAAAGAACATATTTCGGATGCCCAACACGCCTTTATATCGGGTCGCTCACCGTCTACAAATCTGTCAATTTACTCATCCTTCGTAGCAAATGAACTTGAAAATAACATGCAAGTTGATGCATACAGATCTATACAGATTTTAGTAAAGCGTTTGACTCTGTTAACCACTCTTTACTGATTAAAAAGTTCAAAATCTTTGGATTTCACTCTGAACTCCTCCGTTGGGTTGCATCTTTTCTAATAAACCGCACACTGAGAGTAAAAATCGAAAATTCCTTATTCAAACCTATAAATAGCATTGCAGGGGTTCCGCAAGGGAGTCACTTATACCCTCTCCTCTTTATTATATTCATTAAGGACATTACTTGCTCAACTAAATACAGTAAATGTTTGTTATTCGCCAATGACATGAACATATATAAGAGTGTAAAAGATATCAACGACTGCATGGCACTTCAATCCGATGTTGATAACGAATACGTGTGGTGTAATTATAACACTCTAACTCTTAATATTCAGAAATGTTAATTTCTTTTTCTAAATCAGTCTTTCCTACAAAACTAACTAACAGCTAATTGTTCAAAAGTAGAGAGAGTTAAAGACCTAGGAGTTATGCTAGACTCCTCATTTTCTTTTCACTCACATGTAAATTACATATTATCTAAAGCCAACTCGGCAGTCGGCTTCATAAAGCGTAATACTAAAGGATTCACTGATCCATTCGCACTTTTAGTCATATGCTTAACATTTTCACTTCTTCTTCTTCTTGGATTGGCGATACAGTCCGGGGTGGACCTGGGCCTCAACCAACATGCCTCTCCAGCCAGCACGATCTTTCGCCAGCTGCCTCCAGTTGCGCACACCAAGTTGGTTGAGGTCCTTTTTCACTTGTGTGCGCCATCTAGTGCGAGGACGTCCTCTGTTGCGCTGTCCTAATGGCTCGGTGTCGAAGACTCTTCAGGCCGGAGCTGTGGTGTCCATTCGCTCTACATGACCTAGCCATCTTAAGCGTTGGATCCGAAGACGCTTAACTAGATGCATGCCGCTGTACAGCCCGTATAGTTCGTGCTTGAATCTTCTCCTCCAAACGCCATCAACGCAAACAGGACCAACTTTTCTCTCAAGACAACCAAAAGCTTCTTCATCCGCTTTCAATAGCGTCCATGTCTCTGCGCCATAGAGCAGGACTGGGATGATCAGGGTCTTATACAAGGTCGATTTGGTGTTTCGAGAGATGGCTCTGCTACTCTATTGCCTCTTGAACCCAAAGAAGCAGCGATTGGCAAGAGTAAATCTGCGCTTGGTCGCGGTACTGGCGTTGTTGTCCCTATTTACTCCGGAGCCTAGGTAGACGAAGTCCTTGACTACCTCAAGGTTTCTGCTGCCTAATATGACTCTCTGTCCGAGGCGTCGATGTTGTGCGTCCTTTCGTGATGACAGCATGTACTTTGTTTTGCCCTGGTTTATCGCTAGACCCATTTTAGCCGCTTCCGCTTCAATGCCAGCAAACGCCTCATTGACGGCTCGCTGAGTTCTGCCAATCCCGTCAATGTCGTCCGTAAAAGCAAGCAGTTGAACGGACTTTTGGAAGATCGTGCCTCGGGTGTTAACGTTTGAGGTTCGCTCGCCCTTCTCAAGTATGATGTTAAAGAAATCACATGACAGCACGTCGCCTTGGCTTTATTGAAATAGAAGGTCTCGGTGAGTTCGTTACCGACCTTGATGGAGCAGCGAGAGTTCTCCATCGTCATCCTGCACAACCTGACGAGCTTGGCAGGAATGTCAAAGCTAGACATGGCGCTGTACAGCTCGTCCCTATGCACGCTGTCATATGCGGCCTTGAAATCGACAAATAGGTGGTGGGTGTCGATCTGCATCTCCTGAGTCTTTTCCAGGATCTGCCGTAATGTGAAAATTTGTTCGATAGTGGACTTTTCTGGCCTGAAACCGCACTGATAAGGACCTATCAGGTTGTTGACAAAGGGTTTCAGGCGTTCACACAGAACGGCAGAGAGTATCTTGTAAGCGATGTTAAGGAGGCTGATCCCTCGATAGTTGGCGCAGTCAAATGGGTCTCCTTTCTTGTGGACCGGACAAACGACGCTGAGATTCCACTCGACGGGCATGCTTTCCTCCGACCATATCTTGCAGATGGGCTGGTGCATGCTCTCAACCAGATCATCTCCAGCTGCTTTTAGCAGTTCCGCGGATAAGCCGTCTGCTCCAGCAGCTTTGTTCGACTTCAGTCTCGATATCGCTATCTTGACGTCGGGGGGACGGAATTCGTGTTCACCATCGTCCAAATTGAGTGAAACATTCTGCCTGACAGCGGAATTTGTGTCGTCATCGCCGTTTAACAGTCTACAGAAATGATTTGTCCAAATTCTCGGCATCGACTTGGATTCTACTACTAGTTGTTGATTTTCATACCTGCAGGCTTCGGTCCGAGGTCTATACCTTCCGGATACTTGTTTTACCTTTTGGTAAACTTTCGGACCTCCTTCCTGTCGTAACACCTCTCCATCTCCACGACCGCGCGCTTCTCATGCTCTTTCTTTTTTCTTCTGAGAAAAAAGAAGCTCTTCCCTTCTCTTCTGTTCGTAGAGCTCACGAACAGCTCTCGTTGTTCGATGCAGCGTTGCCTTGTAGGCCTCCTGCTTGGCTGCATGTACCTGCCTGTACTCGTCGTCAAACCATGGGTTCCTTCTGGGTGGTGTCGTGAAACCCAGCACATCAGTAGCAGCTTCTTTGATGGCTTTTTGACAACGTTTCCATTCTTCTTCTATTGAATGTGCAGGCGGCGTCGAACTAACAGAGAGTTTCTGGGAGACTCGGTCGGCAAAGTTCCTAGCGGTCGATTGCGATTGTAGCTTTCCGACGTCAAACTGTTTTGGTCTTGCTCTACTCCGTTGTACAATCGATATCCGAGTTCTGACCTTGGCTACAACAAGGAAATGGTCCGAGTCAAAATTGGCTCCTCGGAACGTTCGGACATCGAGAATATTGGAGGAGTTTCTGTCGCCGATCGCAATGTGATGAATCTGGTTGACGGTTGATTGATCAGGAGACCGTCAGGTCTCCTTATGGATGTTGAGGTGTGGGAACCGCGTGCTCATCACAGAGAGGTTACGCCCCGAGGCGAAATCTTCCAGCCTGGGTCCGTTTCCGGATGTGTTGTCGTGCAGGCTGTGTTTTCCGATGACTCTAGCAAAGATTTCTTCCTTGCCCAGCTGTGCGTTGAAATCTCCTAGATCGATCTTGCTGTCATAGCTGGGGCAGCGATCGATCATATTCTTGCTAGGGATCATAGAAGTCATCCTTGCCAGCATCGTCTCTGTCCTCCGTTGGGGCGTGGGCGCAAATCAGGCTGATGTTCCCGAATTTAGCCTTGATGCGGATTGTTATGAGGCGTTCGCTGATATACTCAAGGCTTAAGACATTTTGTGTAAGTCAGCCTCGAACAACGAATCCGCATTCAAATAAGCACCGTAGTAGATGTCACGGTTTCTCATCTTCCTTTTGCCCGGCCCACTCCATCGTACCGTGGCGTTGTGGGTATGTGCGTCGACCCCAACCTCGGGGCTGTAGAGCCACCCTTATTATTATTATTATATCCCATCGCATCTAATGGATGGCGGTGACATCTGCTTTGTAGCAGTCCAGGGCCTCTGCGAGTTCATCGGCTGCACGTGGTCTGTTCAGGGACCTCACATTCCACGTGCAGAACCGAAAATCATTGTCCTTTGATCGTTTGCTGGGGTCGTCAACTTTGAATCCGTCCATATCCGAGACCTGTTGTCGGTTCGTAACTGTTGGTTTCTTATGTGGTGAGGGAGTTAACCTCACGCACAACCTACAACTGGTAGGCCAGGCCCATTGTTTGACCCTCGGGCAGAGGGGGATCGCTGCATACATTGGTTCACCACACAACGGTTGTTGTGATGGCTATCCAGGGGCGCCACTAGGAGGCTGTATGTCAACTTGACTTATGGACAAGCAGGGATCGCGCTGGCATCCTACCAGGTTGGGTTCAGTCAGCAACCTTGCCCTGTGTACATAAGCCCATGCCCCCAACATTTTCACTTAATGTCCCTTAATTGTTCATAATCTGTTAGTAGGTAAGTCACTTGTCGATAAATCAATAAATAAATAAGCATCTGTCGTTTGGTGGAGCAACCTTTCGCGGAGTACGTAACTGCAACTGTCAGCAAGCTTTAAGGAGCGGTCTGTTTCGGCCGCGTAGTGAACAAGAATCTCCTCTCTACCCCTCTTCATAACAACACCACGAAGGGCACTCTCGTAGCCACCCTCCGCTTAAAGGGGAAGAGGACGATCCGGAGGACGGGAGGAGAACATGGGACATGAGAGGACATGAGACAGGAAATGCGGTCCCGTGCGCTAATGGCCGTCGGACGCACTGACTTCAGTAATCCATTTGCGACATACATGCAAAGCCGCATCTACAAGACTGGGTCTGGCCAGATATCGACTTCCAAGACCAAGGAAGTGTCTGGCGCTGGGACCTTCGTGGAGAGCGAAGGCATTTCCAATTTAAATGGCTCAAATGTGCGTTGGAACTACCCGTGTACTTGCTTGGTGCCTTTAGCGGCGGTTGTGAATCACGATTGCAGGAGATGGTATGACAATCCACGATGCAGACAAACGAAGCGCATGCTCTCTAAACTCTCAAGAAATCCGCGACATTCTTGTTATCAGTTGACAGGACACTGCAGACGACATGCCACCGCGCGATTTTCTACCATCATCATCCAAGCGAACGAATCGAACCTGTCGGGCAACGCAACAGAGGACGTCCGCGCTTAAGGTGGCGCACCCAAGTGGAGAAGGACTTCAACCAACTTGGTGTGCGAAACTGGAGACAGCTAGCCATAGATCGCCCTAGTTGGAGAGGCATGATGGTTGAGGCCCAGGTCCATCCCGAACCATCCCCATGCACATAAGTGTGCTAAGCCTAAGCGATGAAGCCCTATGCGACTCTTAAGAAGACGGCAGAGTTCCTTCTGTGCCACTGTCTGTTTGCTCGAATCAGTTGGCAATTATTTGGTCAGATGCACCTGCTGGTATCCCCCCCAAGGACTCTGAAATTTTAGCAAACGTGCGCTGCTGGCTGGTAGTTCAAAGAACCAGTTTCTGAGTCTGAATGCTCCAAAGAAGTGTTCGAAAAGCTTGGACAAACAAAATGTACCATTGGTGCAGACGCATTCCATCTTGGCCACACACTTGGTTCGGTGTCAACTCTGGGGACGGTCCGGAAGATTCAAATAGGTCAACTGTAAGTTTGTCGCTGTTGTAGTGCACAAGGGCACTCGATGCAACTGTCCAACACGAGTGTCTAGAGTCATGGATCTCGAGCTCTGGGGATACGTGGAGAAGGCCGTCAACCGACTTGGGGTACGCCACATATCCACGTTTGGCTCTAGTGACACCCAAGAAAAACGGTTCTTCTAGAACATGAGAAATTTAATTGCCTTCGCGGTCCCATGTGACCTAATTCCAAGCCCGCGGCGGGTCTTGCCTCTCCCAACTTTCACCGCCTGTCTCCGCATTGCCTTCGCAAATCATAACTCCTCACAAACAAACAGACCGTCACCCTTTAAAGCGGTCATTTGGTTCACAAGAACATTCCCCATCGGTCACATCTCGTCGTCTCTCGTGTCGCCAGCAATCACTTAGTATTCATCAGCACAGGTCGGGCCCAAATGGTTGTCTTAAATCGTCTCGCATGTTTGCTCTTTCTCATCTTTTTCACAAGCCACCAAAGAAACGAGCAAAAAAGTGTGTCTGCCCCCTTGGCAGTCTCATAATCGCAAACATCTCAATCGAGGAGAGGTACTCCTCCTCGGCGGCATCTGCAAGCCCAACACGCACACACACACCAGCCACGACACTTGTTCGGAATCACCTCTGACACACATTCGCCAGTGCAGTGATCAGGTTGTTTGAAATTTGGTGTGTGCTTCCATTGCAAGACGCACGTCCGTCGTTTAGTCATCATCTTCCTCTCTCCTCACCAGTCACAGAGGAAGAGGACTCCTTTGAGCTACAACCCGAGTGCTTGACTGAAACGACTATCGGCCGGCTGTATATAAGGCAGTCGCCCATGCGGAATGGTTGTCATTTAGTCTTCAAGGTTCTTGGCGGCAGAATGTGTCTTGTGAAAATTTCGTGTGTTCTCCTTGCCCTCCTCTGCGCCGGCGTCGATAATTGGGCAGTCAGTGGCGCCACTCTGTCAGCCGGCACTCCCGAGAACGCCACCAGCAGAACAACCGGCGACACAGAAGAAGCGTCTTATCGTGAACAGGATAAGAGATACCACCATCAGCCACCGCCACCACAGTACCCGCCGCCGCAGGAATCGCAGCCGTATCCCCCGCTAACTGCGCCACCAATCCCGCCACTGTACCTCCTGGATGAGTACAGCCGTCGCTATCCTGACGGGAGCTACGAATACAGGTATGAACTCCCTCAGTCACTTCCCCCAGTCGGACTAAATTGCAAATTTTAGGTTCGCCGAGCCGAATGGGAACGTGCGGTACGAGCGTGGCTACAAGATTCCCTACCAGAACACACACATTCTTGTGATGAAGGGATACTACTCGTACCCGCTGTCCGACGGCAGGTACCTAACCGTGTTCTACACAGCGGATCAGTTTGGATTCCGTCAAGACTCTAGTAAGTAACTCCCATCGAAGGCTAGTCAGCATGCGGTTCTGAAACGTTTCGTTTGCTCTTCATTTAGGCACGTTCTCGCTGCACCGACCTCAGCTGCCCAGATCGTTGAGCGAGGGCTTAAGCGGTGATGGAGATTTTCGGAACTACGACGAGGCGGCTCCGGTTACGACATCAATTACTAACAACGAGCTGAATTTATAAGTGAAACCCCTGTTGATAGCTGCTCAGCAGAGTACTGAGTACTGACGATAAATGAATAAAAACTAGTGAAGTAAAATGTGTTGTTTCGAAATTAATGGAATTGCTTTGAGTTTCGCATGTAAGCCGAGAAGTGCTTGGCAGTCGAGATTAGGCCAAGCTTAAAGTCGATGGGAGGGGCCACTGTTCAACCGCTAAAGGGAACCACACATTCCAGTGAGTTCCTTTGCATCCTGACCTGATTTTCAGATGGCAAGTGATTCGACTTCACGCTACAAGAGCAGGAAGAGAAGTCGGGAGTGAATTTATCACTTTCGTCTGTGTCCATAAGTCTCGTACGCTTGCGCCATCAGTCTAGTTTTGATTATGATGTTTTGACGATGTTTATAATGTGTGTAGATGGCGCTAATCGCAGATATTGAAGGCATATTAGTGATCTTGGCCGCGTAAGACAAAGACGTTGGTCAACTAGACAAACCTTTAATTTTTGAGTGCTGTTCATCTCTCTCCATATCCTCCATTTCATACCAGAACGTAGAGACATTGCGGGAAACTGCGACGCTGACAAATTCGCAGGAATCTCCACAAACTGCCGAATGATGAAATGTCTTGTGACATAGGTCAAATGTACTCCATTAGCCACCTCCAAGTAACAGCTCAAAATTTTTAGCAAACACAAAGTAGATTCCAGATGGAAAATAGGAACCACATGCCAAACCTGACTTCTGGCTTCTGCTGGCCCTAAAGAGCCTGCACACTTGGACCATTGTTGGTTGCTGTTAATTTGAACCCAACCACAAATGGTGACTGGATCAGATTTGAAAACCAAAAACCACCAGGATTCACCCTGGGACCTCTATAACCAAGGCTGGTACCTAATCAACTGCGCCATCCAGCCGTTACTGTAGTGGGTATAATTACTAAACACTGCCTTCTGGGTTTGCACGCAAATAAGACAAGGACTATGCTCAAATGATGTTTGAAGCTGCAGCGATGATACAACACCCCTTCGCTTCCAACTTTTTCTAAGTGAACCCCGTAAACTTACTTACTCAAGGCGCTACAGTCCGGGGTGGACCTGGGCCTCAACCAAGAAGCGTCTCCAGCCAGCACGATCTTTCGCCAGTTGCCTCCAGTTTCATATGCATAGTTGTTTAAGGTCCCTTTCCACTTGCGTGCGCCACATGAGTCGCGATCTTCCTCTACAGCGCCGTCCCTCGGGGGTGGATTCCAAGACTTTTCGGGACGGAGCATTGTTGTCCATCCGCTCTACATGACCTAGCCATCTCAGTTGTTGGATCTTCCAGAAGAGTGGCTAAGTCGATGTCGCTGAACAGCCCGTGTAGCTGTGACGTTCTGACTGAGACGTCGTTGTTGGGTGTCCTTTCTAGTTCACTGCATGTACTTGGTCTTACCCTCACTTATCGCTAAGCCCATCTTCGTGGCCTCCGTTGCAATACACACAAAAGCTCCTTTGCATCATGCTGCATTCTTCCAATGATGTCAATAACGTTGGCATATGCGAGTAGTTGGACGGACTTCTGAAAGGTTGTTCCTCTGGTGTTGGCGTTAAGGTTTCTTTACAGAAAGATGTTAAAGAAGTCGCATGACAGCGCGTCGTCTTGTCTGAATCCTTTTTTGACAGCAAAGGTCTCGGTTGGATCAGCGTTCATTCTCCATCGTCATCCTACACAAACGGTAGAGTTTGGTAGGGATGCCAAAACTATACATCGTCTCTATAAATGCTATCTTACGCGGCCCTTAAATCGATGAAGAGGTGGTTGGTGTCGATTTGTTGCTCCTGGGTTTTCTTCAAAATCTGCCGAAGTGTGAGTATTTGGAACTCCGTAAAACACCAGTCAAATATTCAGCAACAAAACTGGCTGGCTGTCATAGTAATCACTAGCACTCAACCTCCTTGTTATCAATCCACGTGGTTGTATTGGGTCTATAACTTAATTCGTTTTGTTTCTCTTTCAAAATTTGAACGGTTATTTAAGAAAAGGTTACATTGCCCATCTGAAGCTATGACCTTTTTAATGACAACATTAACAACAGTAGCGACAACTTTTTGCAATGACAGTAGCTTTCCAATGGAATAGTACAAGTTACGCCATCTCTTAGCAAACAGTAAGAAACTAATACATTATGACTGGAATGACGGAATGTGCGGGGTGACGATTGAATTTTCTCGCTTTTCCATCAACTTCGGTGACTAACTCCCACAAACCTCAATAACAAACAAGTCTACACTAGACGCTCAATGCTTTAATAACTATCACCCAGACCTTCTGGTGCGGTGTGCCGTAGTGTCGTAAGTCCAAAAATCGAATATCTAGCATTCCGTTGCTGAGTCTCTCATATAGTCGATCGTAGGGTGCCTGTGGAAGCCAAAGAGGCCGGATGACGGCTGATGGAACTGACTTAGAGATTGGTTAGATTTCTCCAACACTCTAAACTCGTAGCAGGCAACTCTACAACAAGTGCTTGCCACTACCTTGTAAAGAAAGGGTAAGCTCTGTGCAGTCTAGTGCGCTCTATGTGCCTTCGTTGACATCGCACTGAAGTTGCCCTTCAGCCCTAGAGGGTGCTTCCGACAACATCGGCTAGAATGCAATCGCAAGGACGATCAGTAGCAGATATATCGAAGAATAGACCAACAGATGGTTCAGAGCCATGCCGGAGGATTGTCGGCGTCGGTAACTGCGATCAAGGGCTGCCTGGAAGGAGGGCTTCACTCCCGCTTGTTGTGATCACTTCTAACAGATCTTCACTGATCTAGTTTTGACACCACAGGTTACACTGATGACCTGGCTATTATTAAATGGGTCACGACAATATTCATTCTTACCAACACTGTTACAAGTTGTGGAATGGTGAAGCACAATAGTGGACGACCATTCTAGTGCGCTTCTCAAGAAGGTTGAGCATAAGCTTGTAGATCAAATGCCTAGGAGTACCTTCGGATAAAGGATTCAACTGGAACTCACTCATTAAGTCAGTCGTAGAACGCGCTACCATTGCACTGGGGGCCATTAGACGCTTAAGCGGCAGGTCTTGGGGTCTATCTCCCAAAATTATAAATTGGTTGTACACAACGTTGTTTAGATCCAGTATCATTTA
Source organism: Eristalis arbustorum (assembly GCA_916610145.1). Classification (NCBI taxonomy): domain Eukaryota; kingdom Metazoa; phylum Arthropoda; class Insecta; order Diptera; family Syrphidae; genus Eristalis; species Eristalis arbustorum. The sequence goes on along the minus strand of OU744320.1, from coordinate 40,828,851 downwards.
CTCGGCCATGGTTTGGTGGCCTAAAATACTCCAAAAGTCGCCGGCAGATTTGCTCAAGCAACGCATTGACCTTCCTGGCATAACCGTTGCCTTGATGTGGAGCAGCATCAGCATTAGAAGCTACGCCTCCCTACCGAGACGCCTACATAATAGAGACATGTTTTGTACAATTCCAGACACTATGGCCAGGCAGCATTGTTTCGGCAGGCTTCTGGACCAAATGGAAAGCACAAAGCCCCAAAGGTCTGGTTTGGTTCATAGACGGATCAGGGATGGATTGTGGAGTAGGAGCAGGGGTCGAGTCCTACTGTGTTTCGAACTACGCCATCGACATCTGTCCACACAGGAGTTGGGAGTTGAGTTGAGTTAAGTTAGAGTAAGGGCGCCATTATCCAGAATATTTTCTGGCAGTCAAGCAGCACTTAAGGCACCTTCGCCCAAGATCATTGACTCTAAGACAGGGAAAATTTACTGTGACGCCCTAAAATCCCATGCCAGGCATAACAAGCTTGGCTGGGTCCCCAGACCATAAAATCTCTTGCCAGGCATAACAAGGTGAAGCTTGGCTGTGTCCCCGGATCCTAAAATTCCCCGCCAAGCATAACAAGATGAAGCTGGGCTGGATCCCTGGCCTTAGAGGGATTGCGGGCAACGAATACGCCGAAAAACCGGCAAGGGCTGGCTCGGAATCTACGTTCATTGCTCCTGAACCGTGTTTTGTCAAATGGAAATGAGCTTATGGGAAAATAAACTTGGTCTATACCAATGGACATGTAGTCATGTTCTTAGGCAATCCGAACGCTTAATCAGAACTCTACGGAAGTAAATTATTATGGCTGACGCATTCAACTATGGCCGTATCAGATTGTCGAAGAAGTACGAGCGAGTGGATCTGAAGCAGACGTTCTTAGTGGCGATGGCGACTATGTTCTCGATGTGGATGATTCCGATGCGTACTGAAACTTGAAAGTTCGGGGAATATCGGCCGCTGAAGATACTGATGATGACATGCCAAGTACAAGAAGGACAATTTTCCGTGCAATTTGGAACTCTACAGACCAACGCTAGCCAGACATCAACATTCCAGACAAAGTCATGTAGAATTTGCAGAATAAGCGATCAAATGCAAAGACACACCAGATTCGCATGCAACAGACAGCGAATAGCCTGTCTGTTGACAACACAGTGTCCAGTTACACAAGCGCTACACATGTGAAAATGAAGAAAATACTTCTTCTTCTTTGATTGGCGCTACAGTCCGGCGTGGACCTGGGCCTCAACCAACATGCCTCTCCAGCCAGCACGATCTTTCGCCAGCTGCGCACACCGCGTTGGTTGAGGTCCTTTTCCACTTGTGTGCGCCATTTAGTGCGAGGACGTCCTCTGTTGCGCTGTCCCAATGGCTCGGTGTCGAAGACTTCCTAATGTCACGTGTCCAAAAAACAATCAATTATTTCATTGCCTTCCATCAATTTCAATACAAAATGTTTGGAGGTCCAGCCAGACCTATTCCATTAAGGAAAGGTCTTAAAACATCTCCTTCCATAGGGAGATACTCACCTCAGTGGAACCTAAAAAACTCCACCACAAAGGACTGACTAGCTGCAATGAGGGAAGCAGCAAGTCCTTCGACTTGACTCCAACCCTTCGATACAATTCGAGATCTGTCCTGGTGACGGTGTCGTTGGCTTCACGTCCTGGGCTGTAGATTCTGCCGTGTTGTTTTAATGTTCCGTCTCAATCAAAGATTAAAAACAAATATTTGGCATAAGCAGGGCATTTTTAGGCAGCTCTCTAAATGCAGGAGCTGTCTCCTCTCCGACCGTCCCTCAGTCACCAGTAACCAAACCCCGGCGTGGCCATCGACACCTTAATAAGTCGAACGTGGTCACGGACTTAGACCATCCATGTGCTTAACCAAGCCTTATTCATTTTAACAAGGGAATACTCCTTATCAACAAGGATAACATTGGAAGGCTAACGAGCTTCGTTGGTCACAGCGCGGCACGGATTGTCGCTAACCTTAACAAATTAAACCTGTGCCAAGACAGGGTTTGTCGGCTATGCCTCGAAGAGGAGGAAACGTCTTCAGATACACACCTCAGTGGACTGAATAGCTTCCATGAGGGAAGCAACAGGTCTCTCGATTTAACTCCATTCTGTCGAAACCATAGATCTTTTCAGGTCGCGGTGTCGTTGCCTTCATGGCATGGATTGAAGAAGAAGGAAAAAAGGGTGGTTAGCTGGACGCTTAAACAAGCCATTTGTAAGCAGCCTTTGATCCGCACTCAGTGATCTTTAGCCCAAATGCAGGAGGCGTCTCCTCTCCAGCAGTCACCAGTGACCAGACCCCGGCGTTCGCATCGTAAGTCGAACGATTACATTTGCATACTCGACCGAAAGGGCAACGTCGTAAAATTCCAGTTCAACGCACTTAAACGACTTGACGCAGTCGTTGCGGTCCTAAATATACTTCCTTCTTTTTGGCCT
>OU744320.1:40761136-40825861 GCA_916610145.1 Eristalis arbustorum | reverse complement strand
AATTGAGTAAGTAAGTAAGTAAGTAATTAAGTGGTGTTTTCAAATACAGGCCGTGTCTTTGATTTTTTATATTGGTGGTGCGTGGCGTTGTGGGTACGTGCGTCGACCCCAACCTCGACGTTGCAGGTTCGATTCCAGCTCTGAGCTACAGGAATAATTTTCACAACTCCACCTCTTTCGAGTCACTGACAATGCTCAAAGAGTATTTCCTGTTTAGAAAAAGCTTCTCAAACTTGGCCGTTCGGATTCGGCATTAAACTGTAGGTCCCTTCCACTCGTGAGAGAACAATAGCACGCACAACACGAGTGGTTGCTGAGAAGCTAGGCCCTGGCCCTCTATGGGCTGTAGCGCCACCCATATTTTTATATTCTTTTTTGATATCTTAGTCGTATCCAAGGCGCTGGGTCATGATCGGATGGACGTGTTGAAATTTGTTATGCAGTCAAAGCTGCTGGCATCGAGTCTGCTCACATTTCAACGATCTTAAGAAGAGTCTTCTCGAACAACTCGATGGGGTGCTTGCGGCCCATCGTAACAGCTTAAGTGAACCCAAGTATACTCCTATTTTGGTAGTAGGACAGAAGCTAGTCTATCCTCCACCTTCCTCCATCTGGGTCGCAACAATGCGGTGGTCTATAAGAACTCCGCTGTAATACGTACCTGCCTTGACTTCGTTTTTCAAACTGTTCCTCCAGTGTTCTGAAGGTTGAAACCACTGGTCGGTGGCTTGGTGCATCGGTGGTCGGTACGTCCCACTTGCTCATCAAATGCCCACTTGGACGTTTCCCTCAGTCCAGCAGAGCACTTCTCTGCGACACGTTTCGCACCTCCTCTTTCTCGTGTCGGGAATTCGAACATCCGCGGAGGACTCGGCTAAGTTCTCTAAGACTCGACTCGGTATAGGTTGTCTGATTTTATCAGTTTGTAAGCCGGGAGCGCTGCGCTGGTAACCGAGCGGGTGTTGTAGTCGGAATTGGACATGCAGGGGGAGGAACTCGATGTCGAAAGCATTCAGTCTTAGGACCTTTATCACGAGTCGTTGTTGTGATAGAATTTTTTAGTCAACGGCTAGGCTAATCCATCAAGTGCACAAGTTTTGCTGGATAGTCCGGCAGGCCGATAGGTAACAACGCATGCTAGGGGATATTGGGCTGGGCCTTTAAGCAGGTTGGTTCCAGCATGGGAAGAGGTGATGTACAGGGAAGTTGGATAAGACTTTGTTGTGAGTTCCGTCGTAATGGCGTCAGTGTGCAGCAATTCGTCGCACCTTGGAAGAGTTTGAGGTCAAGTACATTCATTTGAAACTACAACAACTGGCACTATTGCAAGGGACCTAGAAATGTCAATTTGCCGCCGAGCTGAGAATCGCAATAGAGACAACTCGCCTAGAATGTGGGACTACAATTGAGGCTAACACACACATCGCAAGGATTTCACTAATTTTGCGCGTTGCGTTGATCCCAATTTTGAATCAAAGAATCCTCTTCTTAAGCGGGACAGCGAGCTTGCGTCCACAGCAAACTTGAACTTGAACACAATTCACGAGTGTTCGACCATGATTCAGTGCTTAGAGCGGAGCTGAAGAAGGAGACTTCGTTTTAGGCAAACGGTCTCAAGTACGGTGCGTCTTTCTATGGTCAGAGCTCAAAAATATCGAACTGAGGGTCGCATAAGACGCGATGCTAGTCATTCCGGCGATGCAACGATCTAGCTGTGTGGAGCACATATTGGCGACTGGGCATCCCAGCGCTATCATGCGACTTCAGACTTGACAGCACTCTGGGGCTAGGCCATACCTTATGCTTACAAACAAGCAACTGTGGCTGACCTCGAGGCCAACATTCGAGATGCTGGACGGACCCATCAAGAATTGGACCGATTGCGTGTGGCATTGCCAGGGAGCGCAAGGCGACCACAAGAATGACGAGCTATTTCATACAAAATTGCATGAATGTAGCCTCAAAACAAAGTGAGCTGCAAAATTTAATCTGTCGTCGTTGTTGTTTTGTTTTAAGTTCTTTTTCTGTTGTTCTTATCTGGTCACCCTGGACTTCTTCGAAACTAAACTTTTCCTGTGACAGCTGTCACATTCTGTCCATCCTTTTTATAGATTTTCAGATCGTGGAGTATGTTGGCTTCAGGTTTGATTACTCAGACAGTCTCCGAGACCTTTATGAGCACAAATCAACCTCGGCTCAGCTCCAGCAGCATTCGACTTCCCGCTCTGAAGCACCTTAGCTTCCATCAAACTCACTTTTTGTTCTTTATGCTCCCCACGCAAGGTTCTTTTTGATTGGGACGGGATACACAGAGCATACATCATCCGTTTATCGAAATTTTTCATTTTAACCACTCCGCTGGACTACACCTCCTTTGCCCCTTGATCAGATTATTTCGGTCATTAAGACCACACTTCCCGCAATCAAGCACACATCAACCCCGCCAAAAGGATTCCGGGTCAAGACACAGAGGCATTCCCATCAAGCGGCGGCCAATTCATCACTTCCCTCGAAGTGTTGCGGCACATGAAAGACACGCCATCCCACGTATCCCATCGGCAATCGGGTGAAAATGCAGCCTCATGTCATGCGATTCATCATCACGAACGTCTCAATCGGCGGCATTTTATGAGCGCCTCCACGCGAAGACGTTGTCAAATTTGACTGACACACATTCACGCATGCGATTATTGCGGCCAATTCAGAGTCTTCTTTTATTCGCCCCAAATTCGGTGCAATCGAGATTTTCTTGTCTCCTCCTTCAGCCGAATTCTCGATTAAGAAACTCCAACAGGAAGACGATCGCTCCGCCAAATGACCCGCGATGCGAATGACTCGTCGCGATAACCATCACCGGGCGGTATATAAGGCATGGGTCGGCGTAGAGTGCTCATCATTAAGAATTGAAGGTTTCTGGCAGAAAAATGTATCTCACAAGAAGTCTTCTGGTCGTCGTCGTTGCGCTTGCCGCTGTGGACATTTGGTCGGTGGACGGCACGAAGCATCCAAGGACCACGAGAGCGGCGAAGATCACCAGCACCACGAAGAAAGTGGACGCCGTTGACTTGGAGCAGGACAAGAGGTTCCACTACCATCCGAAGCCGCAGCTATCAACCGTGAAGCCATCGCTTGGGCCGTTACCACTTCCGCCGCTACCACTGCCGTCGTTACCACTCCCAACTGTGCGGCCAACCCTTCCTCCTCCCCCTCCCCCACTGTACCCAGTTCCAAGCACAAAGCCACCACATCGTCCGCCTCATTTCCAAACCGTCACTCCGTCACGTCCTCCACCACCGCAGCAGAGTCGGCCAACCACGACTCCCGCCTCGACTCAGCCTACCCTGCCCACAGGACGTCCCACATTCTTGCCAATTTTCGGCTCGACTTCGCCACAATACCCTGCAGCCACTACCCGTCCACCAGCCACAGCGCGGCCCCTTCCCCCGCAGCCGATCCCAGACGAATTCTACAACAGATACCAGGACGGCACCTACGAGTTCAGGTTTGTCCCTCAGTCAGTGCAGTGCTTTCGATTTCAGACTGACGGCTGACCATTTCAGGTACGAGCTTCCCGACGAAACAGTGCGCTACGAGCGTGCCTACCTCGTGCGCTACCAGCACCAGACGGTCCTGGCCAAGAAGGGATTCTACTCGTACCGGCTGCCCGACAAGCGGTACCACACCGTGTTCTACACCTCCGATCAGTTCGGTCACAATCAGGATTCGTGTAAGTCACCGCCGCCAGAGCTGTGTGAACGCTGACGGCTAAGAGTTTGTCATTTCAGCCTTCTCACTCATTCGACCAGAACTCCCGCGCTCGCTGAAGGTGGACCAGACTAGAGACGATGAGCTCAGAACTGCCGATGAGCCGGTCACTGCAACACCCACGGAGACAACATTGGCCGCCGAATAGGCCACAGCGTTCATTGAAGCCTTGTGCTTAGCAGAATGTGTCGCAGCTTAAATTTCGTAGTCCAATAAATGTCCACTCTGTTTCCGTGCAAAATTGGTTCTGTTTTGTTTCATTTCTGGATTGGCTCTTGCTGGTTGGCTTGTGCATGGCGGGTCGTTTATTGTCTGCAGCCCTTGAGGAGGGTGTCCTTCCTGGCCGCTGGAAGATGTGCAATCGTTTCCTGCTCTTCCTCATCTCTTCAGCTTTTGCAGGAATCACTGACGGGGAAGGACTAATCAACGGTGCAGTGCGCAGCTAAGACCTCGAGCGGAGTCTAATCATTTGTTCCAGGCGGTGTGATCGGTTGTGGGCTACACTCGATCGACAGGTGACAAGATCTTCATCCGGAAGGGTGCGGGCCTTTCTGCTGAGTTCGTCCGCTGAAGTCTCACAGTGTCCTGGCATTCACATGGTAAACGGAGTTTGTACTCAAAAATAGGATCATGAGCAGTGCTACCACATGTTCAATTATTTATGTCTCCCAGAAGCTTGAAAAACGAGTGGTTGTGAAAACAAATGAGTCCCTACCAGCTGATGACAGCATGAAGCAAGAACAAGAAACTAGGATATTTTTTGTTTTTGGAGGTTAACTCAGACTCAAGACTGGTGCATTGTACCACCAGGCATCAGTTCCCTCGGAAGACCAGTAGGCGCCTACAGAATCCGCTCTCACCAAGACCTGCCACCTGATCCAAGCAAAGGCGGGCTAGTGACAGAGAAATTGCTCCGCCGTGTCGCTGTCCAATCCACTTTCGTGATGGTTTCTTAAAGAAAGCGCAATGGACCGTCTCCGAATCTGGATTTCGAAGCGTTGACAAGCGACCTATGCAGGCACAGGCGTCTGCACTTAGCCTCTGTCAATGAACTCCTACTCCCACCTCCCCGTGGTGAAATACGGGCGCCGAGCACCTTCGACTGACCCCCGTGGGACGTCATTGGCGGCTGCAAACGAGAGAGGGGGAGAGTGGATGAGTCTGTATCGGGGCTCATCTTCTCTACGGATGGCGGCGGAGGAGCTTATCATCAGATTAGCCAGAGCTACCTGGTACACCCCCCCTTTTAGAGCTACTCTGACATATTCGGAGCTCAGGTCTGAAAGGTTGCCTTCAAGGTCATATCGGGATTTTGGAGTAGAGTTGGCGGCGGAGGAACCCTATCAAGTAGGGTCAACGGCGGCACTCACAACCTTGTAAAATCTTGTAAAATGAAGCATTTCAGGTCGCCTTTTTCGATCCTTTTTCTACCTCCAATCTATCGCGTGGGGAATGTTGAGGGCTCAACAAAAGCGTCCTTCCATTCCCCATATATGAATAAACAGCGTGGTAATAAGCGATAAACTGGATCGCTGGAAAACGCACCGTTTACCGGAGTCATCCGGACCCTTCGCCCAAGGGTAAAATAAATGGGCCTGGCCTCCCAGCTGGGGGTTGTGCGTGGGGTTAACGCCCTCCCCACGTAAAAAACATCATGTTTAGAGACAACCAATTGCTTCGGATATGTGCAATCGAACAAATGACCATGCTTTTCGGTTCTGCACGTGGAATGTGAGGTCTCTTAACAGGCCACGTGCAGCCGAAGAACTCGCGGAGGCCCTTGACTGCTATAAAGCAGATATCACCGCCATCCAGGAAGTGCGATGGAATGGGCCGGGCAAGAAGAGGATGAAAAACTGCGACATCTACTACGGTGATTGCAGCAGAGAGAGGCGCTTATTTGGATGTGGATTTGTTGTTCGAGGCAGACTTAGGCAAAAAGTCTCAACCTTTGACTGTAAAAGCGAACGCCTCATAACAATCCGCATCAAGGCTACATTCGGCAACATCAGCCTGATTTGCGCCCACGCCCCGACAGAGGACACAGATGACAGTAGCAAAGATGACTTCTATGATCTCCTAGAAAGAACATACGATCAGTGCCCCAGCTTTGACACCAAGATCGTTCTAGGAGATTTCAACGCTAAGCTGGGTAAAGAAGAAATCTTTGCTAAAGTCATAGGGAAACACAGCCTACACGCACGTCCAGTAACGGACTAAGGCTGGTGGACTTTGTCATGGGACGCAACCTCACTGTTGCTAGCACGCGGTTCCCACACCTCAACATCCATAAAGGGACATGGCGGTCCCCAGATCAATCAACCGTCAACCAGATTGATCACATTGCGATCGACGTCAGACACTCCTCCAGCATTCTTGATGTCCGAACGTTCCGAGGAGCCAATGTTGACTCGGACCATTTCCTTGTTGTAGCCAAGGTAAGAGTCAGGATATCACGAGAGCAACGGAGTCGAGAAAGAACACTACGGTTTGACGTCGGAAAGCTACAATCGCAGTCGACCGCTAGGAACTTTGCCGACCGAGTCTCCCAGAAACTCTGTGTAAGTTCGACGCCGCCTGCACAAGCCATCGAAGAAGAATGGAGTCGTTGTCAAGAAGCCATCAAAGAAACTGCCACTGATGTGCTAAGTTTCACGACACCACCCAGAAGGAACCCATGGTTTGACGACGAGTGCAGGCAGGCACATGCAGCCAAACAGGAGGCCTACAAGGCAACGCTGCATCGAACAACGAGAACTGTTCGTGAGCTAATAGAGCCCTCTCTCGAAGAACCAAGTTTACTCTATATAAGACTCTGATCATCCCAGTCCTGCTATACGGCGCGGAGGCATGGACAATCTCGAAAGCGGATGAAGAAGTCCTTGGTCTCTTTGAGAGAAAAGTTCTACGCACGATCTTTGGTCCTGTTAGTGTTGACGGGTTCTGGAGGAGAAGATTCAATCATGAACTGTACGCGCTGTACAGCGACATGAGCCTAGTTAGGCGTCTACGGATCCAACGCCTACGGTGGCTAGGTCATGTACAGCGGATGGACACTACAGTTCTGTCCCGAATAATCTTCGAATCCGAACCTGTCGGGCAACGCAACAGAGGACGCCCGCGTTTAAGGTGGCGCACCCAAGTGGAGAAGGACCTCAACGAACTTGGTGTGCGTAACTGGAGACAGCTAGCCAGGGATCGCGCTTGTTGGAGAGTCATGTTGGTTGAGGCCCATGTCCACCCCGGACTGTAGCGCCACACAAAGAAGAAGAAGAAGCTGAAAAAACGGGTAATTTAGAAAATAAATGAGTCCCATCAAAGGTTCTTGATGACACCATGCGAAGCATGAACAAGAAACTAGGATATTTTTTGTTTTTGGAGGTTAACTCAGACTCAAGACTGGTGCATTGTACCACCAGGCAACAGCCTACAGTTCCCTCGGAAGACCGGCAGGCGCTTCTGTGACGAAGAGCCTTCAAAATCAGCTCTCACCAAGACCTGCCACCTGATCCAAGCAAAGGCGGGGTAATGACAGAGAAATTGCTCCGCCGTGTCGTTGTCCTGTCCACTTTCCTCGCAGAGGGTGGTTTCTTAAATAAAGCACAATGGACCGTCTGCAAAATGTTCTGTCATCGCCGGCGAAGGGATGCATCCCTCGTTCATTTCGAAGGCAGATCTCCAAGTGGTCTTCGCGTCATTTGGATTCGACGGGCTCTCCAAAATTGTGCTAAGGCACCTCCTCCTGGAAGTGGTTTCTATGCACACTGAAACCTGTTTAACAATGCTATGAATAATGCACACTTGCCGGAGCATTGGAGAACCGCGATTGTGCAGCCCATAGCCAAGTGAGGAAAAGATTCTTCGAATCCGTGCAACCTCCGGTCAATTAGTCTCCTTCCGAACATCAGCAAGGCATCCGAGAAGGTGGTAAAAAGACCTCTGATCAACTGGACAGAGGGCAAGCACACAATTCCGGATAACCAATTCGGTTTCAGAGCGGGACAAGACACCATTCATGCCGCGTCGCAACTGGTGTCGGCTATCCAATGGAACAGCAGGCACGGGCGCCTGTTTGATTGACCTTAGGGAAGGCCTTCGACACCGTATGGTAAGATTCAATTCATCACTTCCCTCGAAGTGTTGCGGCACATGAAAGACACGCCGTCCCACGTATCCCATCGGCAATCGGGTGTTGCTGGCTGGCAAAAATGCAGCCTCATGTCATGCGATTCATCATCACGAACGTCTCAATCGGCGGCATTTTATGAGCGCCTCCACGCGAAGACGTTGTCAAATTTGACAATCGGCTAGGCATTAGTAAACCACTGCTGTACCTACATACATGCTCACCGGTAGGCGGTTCGTCGTCAAGAATGGCAACGTGACCTGTTCTATGGCACTCGTACTCGTGAGCAGACGAAGGAGATATGAAACCTTTGCTGCGCTTGCCCCTTGATTTCTTTTGACGGCATTTCCTAGACGGTTTTCGCCCTGTGTCTGTGAATACGTGTGAGCTCAGCTGATCCCTTCCCCAACCGTAGTAATGTGGTGGATTGGAGGCTTTATTTGAAAATTCACTTGTTACTCGACATTTTTCAAATTTCTGTGTCAAACATTCAACACAGTGGGGAGAGGTGAGCCAAGGAACAAGACGTATGTTCACGCGGTAAATTAATTAAGACTCTGTTTAGACGAGTTTCTGTCTGCAGCACTACCGAATGCTGGCCACTATTTTTCTGACTGATATAGTTTTGATTGCAATATCAGGGCATTTCGCTTAACAATTTAGAAATTTTAATTTTTGCTTTTTTAACCTTTTTCGAAATGGGACTTCATTTCTCACGTATGACACGTAAATACCTACTCACTTATCAGGCAGACGAACCATGAAGGGTCTGAGCCTGAGCAATTGCTGCCTTCCATCGGTGACGGTCCACGCTGCTTCCACTCATCAAGGCCAAGCTGTCTTACATCCGCGATGACTTGGTCTTTGTACCGGAGGTTCGGTCTTCCTCTCATTCTCTAACCAGGAGGCTCGGATTCGAAGAACCTCTTTGCTGGAGCGTTGTTGTCCATTCGCTCGATGTGGCCCAGCCAGTGCAGTGGACGGATTTTTGCCTTCCGGACTATATCCACATCCTGGTGCAGCTGGTAGAGTGCGCGGTTGTGTCTTCTTGTCCATTCGCCTTCCTCGCAGCCGATCCGACGCAGAATTTTTCTTTCGAAGGCACCAAGAATCAGCTCTGTAGCCTTACTTAATGTCCAGCTTTCGGCTCCATAAAGTAGGACTGGCAGGATAAGAGTTTTGGTGAGCATGACTTTGGTCCTTCGAGTCAGGAGTTTCGAGCCCAGTTGTTTCGACGGCCCGAAGTAACATCGGTTGCCAAGGGCGATTCTACTTCGGATCTCCACAGTGATGTCATTCGTGGAGTACGTCCCGAGGTGGTCAAGCTCCCTTACTACCTCGAAGTTGCAGCTGGCGATCGTGATGTTTTGGCCAAGGTGGTGTGCGGCGGAGCGTTTTTCACTCGACAGCATACCTTGCAGCTTGCCCTCGTCGACCATGAGACCAGCTCGTTTCGCCTGTTCCTCAATCGGCGTGAAGGTTTCCACTGCGGCGCGTTGGGACCGCGTGACGTTGCAATCTACGAATCCCAGCACCTAGACTGACTTGAAGAAGATAGTGCCTTGCGTGTTGACTTTTGCACGCGCGCTATCCTCTCCAGTAGCAAATTGAAGAAATCTTACGATAGCGAGACTTCTTGGCGGAATCCGGTGCAGGTTTCGAACGGTTAGGAGGTTTTTGAACCGAACTGCACGGTGCATCGCGTATGTGTTAGCGTGGTGCGACACAACCGAATCAATTTTCCCGGGATCCCGAATCCGGCCATCGCTTCGAATAGCTCCTTGCGATGAATGCCGTCGAATGCGGCCTTAAAATCAATGAAAAGATGGTGAGTATCGATTTGAAACTCGCTGGTCTTCTCCAGGATCTGCCTCCGTGTGGTCTATAGCCGGGCCGGAAGCCGCACTGGTACGTGCCGTTGAGTGCGGTGCAAGACGGCTTTAGACTTTCACACAGTATGCTTGATTGGATCTTGTTGGCGACGTTGAACAGGGATATGCCTCTATAGTTCTTGCAAGAGGTTGGATCGCCTTTTTTGTGAATGGGGCACATGGAGCAGATATTCCAGTCGTCGGGCATGCTTTCGTCCTCCAAGTTCCTCCCGATGATCAGGTGCATGCTCTTTACCCGCACATTGCCACCAGCTTTGAAGAGCTCTGATGGTGAGCCATCTGACCCGGAGGCTTGGTTGTTCTTCAGCCTTTTGATGGCTGTGCCGACTTCTCCAAAGCTAAGTGGGAGGACTAGTTCATCGACTGGAGTTGGGATCTCTCTTCTGGTCAGGCCCGCTAAGCAGCTGTTGGAAGTGCCGCTTGAACACATCCAATGTTCCCTGTAATTAGGTTATCCTCGCAATTTCGAAGAGCCTGGGTGCCTTTCCTAAAGCCTGTGGCCAGGCTTTTGGCTTTTTTTAGAAGGCCCGTATTTTCTGTTTGTCGCTGTATCCTTGAGCTGGAAGGTTGCCAGAGACCTCTTCTTCAGGCGGAGATGCTTCCGTCTCCTCCCGTCTTCTAGCCCGGCACGCCTCTTGTCCGGCTCTTGTTTTCCGTTGCAGCGCTTTTTGGTACGCCTCGTCGGTTGCACGTTTCTTCTGGTCACACTCGCCATCATAGCACGGGTTCCTTCATCTGGCACACTGACTATCAAAGTGGCTAAGAGCATGACTTTGGTCCTTCGAGTCAGGAGTTTCGAGCCCAGTTGTTTCAACGGCCCGAGGTAACATCGGTTGCCAAGGGCGATTCTACCGCGGATCTCCACTACGATGTCATTCGTGGAGTTTACATTTGCCCCGAGGTAGACAAACTCCTTTAATAATATAATAATATAATATGGGCTGCGCTTCAGTTCGTAGGGGGCCAGGGCCTAGCTTCTCTCACGAGTTGAAGGGACCTACAGTTTTATGCCGACTCCGAACGGCCAAGTTTGAGATGCTTTCTCTAGACAGGAAATACTCTTTGCGCATTGTCAGTGACTCGAAAGAGGTGTGGTCGTGAAAATTGTTTTCGTCGCACAGAGCAGGGATCGAACCTACGACGTCGAGGTTGGGGTCGACGCACATACCCACAACGCCACGGGCCACCACACCACAAACTCCTTTACTACCTCGAAACTGTAGCTGTCGATTGTGACGTTTTGGCCTAGGTGGTGTGCGGCGCAAATAGGCTGCATATTAAATTAATGGATTAAATTGAATAATACGTGGCATTACATGTTTATTCACACAATCCTACCAACTGAACACTCTTCGAGCAACAGTACATGGTTGTGGCCAACTTCACACGGTTTTTCCACAAAATCCATGAATCTGTGGCTCTTATCCCACAAAATCCACGAATCGGCAGCCATATTGTGGTGGATCCATAGTTTTTGTGAAGGTTTTGTCATTTACAACAGATTTCCACTACTCGCCCATTCCTCTCCCATGTGGACAAAATGGCCGAAGACGGATATCTCTTTGCCCTCTTATTTCTGTCAATTAAGAACGTTCACATTTTACACCTGTTTGTGGAAAGAGGGGAAGAGTTGGACTTCCCTACGAACGGAGATGTCACATTTCTACGACCTAGTATAAAATTGCCTTCACGTCCCAGAACAAGGTGTATTCTCGAAAGCGATAGCGGTGATTGCGACCCAAAAATAAAAAAACAAATGATCGCCAGAGAAAACACAAGCAAGCCACACCCCATTTCATAGTGCGCTGGATAGCGGTAGTTGCGACCGAGATGGTGTGTCAACTGGCATTCATGCGACGAGTGTTGGTACGATGACGAGAAGGCTATTTTTCGATTCTCCCTTTCTTTCTTCTTCATTGCAGTCCGCTAAGCTGAGCAGAGCTGATCTGGTTTGTGTTTTTGTGTTCAATACGTTGTGAAAATAATGCAACAGTTTTCTGCAGTTTTCTAGAACCCCGCCTATTTAGCGGAGCATGCTGGCCAGTAAAAGAACAAGAACAAGCCATACAAAATGTCAGACACAGACTAATGATAGTTCTTTTAGATGTTGTGGCGGTCAGGGTGCATCACCCACACTGCCATTAGACTGAGATTGTCTCGACAGAGTTAAAGCTGCTTTCGATACAGAGAGGACCTGTAGTGCTTTCAACAGCCTAAATTCCAATAGAATTCGAGTTTTTCAAGACATGTCAAGGTGGTCCTCCCTGATCAAGCAGATTGGGATAGTAAGCGTATATGAATCAGCCCGGATGTGGGTCTACCAGGTATACCGGTATGAAATGAAATAAAAATAAGACACTAATTATCAATGGTATTGGCCATGTTTTCTACACATTTTGACCACCTTTCTGGCAATTTGTGAATTGCTCGTATTTTAAAGCAAATCAATCTTCTTCTTCTTCTTTGATTGGCGCTACAGTCCGGGGTGGACCTGGGCCTCAACCAACATGCCTCTCCAGCCAGCACGATCTATCGCCAGCTGCCTCCAGTTGCGCACACCAAGTTGGTTGAGGTCCTTTTCCACTTGTGTGCGCCATCTAGTGCGAGGACGTCCTCTGTTGCGCTGTCCTAATGGCTCGGTATCGAAGACTCTTCAGGCTGGAGGTGTGGTGTCCATCCGCTCTACATGACCTAGCCATCTTAAGAGTTGGATCCGAAGACGCTTAACTAGGTGCATTTCGCTGTACAGCCCGTATAGTTCGTGGTTGCACCTTCTCGTCTAAACGCCATCAACGCAAACAGGACCAAAGATCGTACGCAGAACTTTTCTCTCAAAACAGCCAAGAACTTCTTCATCCGCTTTCAAAAGCGTCCACGTCTCTGCGCCATAGAGCAGGACTGGGATGATCAGGGTTTTATACAAGGTCAACTTCGTGTTTCAAAGCAAACCAATCAGACACCCAATTTTCGACTTCCTCGTAGGAATCAACGTGCTGCTCAGCCGATGCGTGTCCCATCGATGAAAGCAAATGGTAGTCGGAATGAACCAAGTCTGGTGAATACGGCGGGTGGGATAGCTGCTCACAGCCAAGTGGTTTGTGTCCAGGTGCATTGTCATGGAGCAAAATGACCTTGCCGTGTCTTCTGGCCAATTCTGGGCGTTTCTCGATCAATGCATGGTTCAAATTGATCATTTGCTGTCGGTAGCGATCAGTATTTACGGTTTCACCAGGTTTTAGGAGCTCGTGGTACACCACACCCTTCTGGTCCCACCAAACACACAGCATTGTCTTCTTGCCGAATCGATCTGGTTTTGCAGTCGATGTTGATGGTTGTCTCGTTTAGGATTCTTAGTAAGTAACAATCCGAGTCAAAACCGATTTTCTTACGTCTCTTTGAAACAAAATTTCACAAGTGTTTCTTCGGTTTTCCATCTGTCTTTCATTCAATTCATGTGGCACCCATTTCCCACACTTTAGGATCCTTCCCATAGCTTTTAAACGGTCAGAAATTGTTTGTTGTGCAACATTTAACATTGCCGCCATTTGCTCACTGACTCAAAGTGTCATCTCCATCCAATATCGTTTGCAAGTCGGCGTCTTCACACTTTTTTGGTGGTTTTCCACGTTCTTCATTTCTTACATCAAAATCATTATTTCTGAACCGTGGAAACCATTGTTTGCATGTTGCTTCTGATGGAGCATGATCACCATATGCCTCGACAAGCATTCGATGCGACTCTGCAGCACTTTTCTTCTGAAAAAAAAAACCTTCCGCAAATCATCACTTTCTGGTACAAAATTCGACATTTCTAACACGATGAAAGAATATGATTTTGTCTGTCCAATGACTTGATGTGTACTAAATATTTTTCACAGACGTCATAGCAAACAACACAAATTAGGGCTCGTTCACAACAAATGTTCCCTATCGAGACATTTGTATCATGACGCTCACTTCATACCGGTATACCTGGTATACATAGACGCATCGAACGATGAACAGTGCAGTGGAGTTGGGTATTTACTACAGACGACCATCCAAGCAGTCAACAAATAACCAACTGCGCCACAATCTTCTTCGCCATTGGAGGGGTTGAGGGCCTTAATTTGGTGCCGTACCCTACCATTTCGTCTCAATGCCCTTAGAGGATGAAGGCCCAGCTTCACCTAGCAACCACTCGTATTCTGCGTGCTCCCTCATGAGTTGAAGGGATCGATTGACCCCACGGGACAGCCACAGGTGAGCATTGGCCGTATGAGGGCCATGCAGCAGATTACCTTCACCCTCGCACAGAGCTGGCTGTTGTAAGACAGTCTCTCCAGAGCAGCATGTAGGCAACTGTTTGTTAGAATATAGATACTGATCTAGCCAGATCCCCAGGTGTCTGACCAGGTATCCTTTGCGCCAGTGGTTGCCCGTGTTGTCCAACAATTGGGAACTTTCGCCAATTCTCTTAAGTCTCCGCCGAAGCTTTGCACAACGGCGTCCTCAACAGAATGGTTTCCGACTTCTGAAAGTTGATATTCAACTTCTCTCTCATGAATGAACCGCAGTCACCCTGCGAGAGCGTAGTGATGTCGTCGATCTCTTTGTCTGATATGTACACGATCAAGTCGTCGGCATACGCAATTGCGTGGGGAAGAGAACTTAGTAGATCGCTCAAGAAAATGCCGAGCAGGAGCCACGAAAGGAACAAAACATAGAGATTTCAGGCAATTAACTGGAGCAGTGAATCGGTTATTTGCTTGCGACTCTAGAAAAGCTTTAGGTTAGGTTAGGTTAGCGTATTGGGCTGTAGACCATTGTTGGTGCATTGTGGTACCCAGTGGTGACTGGACCGGATTTGGAAATCGGATGAAAATATACGTAATCTTGCTTGCACTGAGATTTGAACCTGGGACCCCTCCAACCAAGGGCAGGCATTCAACCAACTGCGCCATCCAGACGTTTTAGAACAACATTAAAAAAGCAGATTCACTCTCTAGCTGCAGTGGCTAGAATGCTGAATGGCAGAATGCTGCGCCAACAATATCACATCTGCCCCTGGCCCTGGCATTTACGACCTAACACGAGCTTGTCTCAGCAACCGCTTCGGAAAGGAGCTGCAGAAGACGGGTGGCCGCCAGAGTGTGCCGTGAAGGACGTTGCACCAAGCAAGCGAGCCAGCCAGAGAACTGAACACGCGGGAAAGAGCACTTTAATCAAAGCATCTCCGTAGCGGGGATCATTCGTATGCGGGTCGTAAATCACAGAATGTGGGTCGGTACCCGATCGCGATCGTAGTCCGATTTTCTGATCGTTTTGCTTGATCTTACGATCAAAATTGTCACTTGCTATCCTTCAATCATGCCATCGTAACTCGCTGAAGAAGCAAAAGTCAGTGGGAATCGATGGTATTCCGAATAATGTGCTTCGTCATCTTCCTCCCGAAGCAGTGCAGTGCGCTGAGTAATGCTTATGAGCCGCAACATTGGAAAACAGCTGTGGTGCAGCCAATCCCTAAATGGGACAAAGACAGATCTATCCCGACAAACCTTGGGTCGATCAGTCTTCTTCCTTGCATAAGCAAGGTTTTTCAAAGGATAGTTATTCGAGTTCTGAAACAATGGGTTGAGGCAAATAATATCAAAGCGGACAGCCAGTTCATGCACGCGTCTAAATTGGTGTCCGACATTCAATGGAATAAAGACAAGCACGCGTGCTTGTCTGATTGACTTGGTGAAAGCGTTCGACACCGTTTGCTTGGAGGGCTTCTTCCTCAAGCTGGCCAGGCTCGGCAAGTAAGTAAACCACTGCTATACATGATCGATGACATAAAAGGGTAGAAAGGTCGTGGTTAAAAGTGGCGATGTAACTTCCTCCGCGGTCTTTGACAGGGAGCCGCAGTTGGTTCACCGATCTTGTTTTCAATATTCACTGCGGATCGTGTAGGTTCCATGCCGCACTTAATTGCGCACGCCGACGATTTAGAGGCGCACAGATCAGGTCCGGAGGTCGAAGAAAATCTTGCTGCACGGTGACTTCGAACAAGTTCAGCGACCTGGCGATGACCGGAAGTTGATTATCAGCTTCCGGAAGTGTGAAGCTTTCCTTTTCTGGACCTCGTTGTACATGGCATCATGGGACACGCGCACTAATTGGCGTGCGTTCGGCATTGTTGACCCAAAGGGGCGCCCTTTTGATGTGAAAAATGTAGTTTGGCATCTTGGCATCTGATTGGATCAATGTCTGTGTTTTGGCAAACATATAGACATTGCCCTGGCCAAAGCTAAGAAGGCCATTGCTGTGGCAAGGAGGTTGTGGCGTTGTGGGTACGTGCCTCGAACCCAACCTCTACGTCGTAGGTTCAATTCCAGCTCTGAGCTTACTTACTTACTTAAGGTGGCGCTACAGTCCGGGGTGGACCTGGGCCTCAACCAACAAGCGTCAACTCTGAGCAACAAATATAATTTTCACGACCCCACCTCTTTCGGTCACTGACAATGCTCAAGGAGTATTTCCTGTCTAGAGGAAGCTTCTCAAACTTGGCCGCTCGGATTCGGCATAAAACTGTAGGTCCCTTCCACTCGCGTGAGAACAATAGCACGTACAACACGAGTGGTTGCTGAGAAGCTAGGCCCTGGCCCTCTACGGGCTGTAAATATAACTTGATACCAGGGTGAGGGTAATCAGCTACGTGGCCCTCACCCGGCCAATTATGGCGTACGGTTGTCCTTTGTGGTTCAACGTGAGTCCTTCCCAGATGGAAAAGATGAGGTTGTTCGAGAGACAGTGTCTTAGGACTTGTCTCAGGTTGCATCGTACACCAGAGGCTATCCCAACGAGGTCCTGTACAACGAGGCAAACCTAAACAGGATAGATCATTTTATTATTTAGCTGATCAGAGGGCAGACTGCTTCCAACAGTCTGATCTTTGCAACATTAAAACATTTTCGAAGAAAAGGCGATAACCAATTTTGTGGCGCGATTCCTAAGGCTGTGGCGGGAGGAGTATCGGAAGGACAGAACAGAACAGAAATAAGTGTTTTTCGTGATCACCTGCCGTTAGGCTTATATCACGAAGACATTTAAGTCAGTTCAGTAGGAATCTCAAGTTCCAAGTTTAGAAATGAGCTTATGGACTTATTTCTCCACCTTGGTAGGGTGGCGAGGCCCATCTAACACCTCTGCTACTCTTCGGGTCGTAGCACCCGGTTGTTATCTGCAACTCCACATCACGTCGGAGAGTCGCAAATGCCTCTAGATTACCTCTCCGACATTCAGGCATATCTCCACTTCTCCCCGCGGTTTTGCGTTTTAAACCACAGCCACCACGATGCTCTTGGGGGCCAACCTCAAGTGATCAGGATGAAACCTATGCGGGTCTCACGGGCGGAAGCTTGATCTCCCGTGGCACCAGACTATAGCCTCTGGTCAAGCTACCTGTAGGATGCCATGACATCCCGGGACTGGCCACCATTGTTATAAACCAAGCCTTTTATTTTGTGCAGGATCTATAATAAGATAATGCACTTACCGCTCATTCCTTTGTTTGCGAGCTTGAAACCATCATTTTGACATGCAACGGAGTAGGTTATTTCCTAAACCATTGGCTTTTAGCTCAGGATTTGAGTCGCCTTTTACGAGAGGCATGCCTTACCTCGGCTATATTCTATGACCCCTACCCGAAGGGGGTGGCACCCAAATCGACACGCCAACGAGAAAGAACCACGATCTTCGTCGCACTTAACCCGACAGTCTTCCGGTTGGCATCGCCACGGAGACAGAGTGAACCGGGGGTGCTAAGTTAAGGGATTTGTATGGCAGGCCGCACTCTCTAGTTCCAAGAGGGCCGACTGCGTAATATCCCTGACATCTCCTTTTTATTCCAGAGTCCGCGATACCAACATCGTCTGCGCAGGCAGTGCTTTTAAGCCCAATCCGTTCCACGACCTGTTGAAGTCGCTGTGGACCTCGTATGCAAAAAAATGGTGAATTACTTGAATCTAGGACTGATCTACCACACGGAGCACCATCACTTTGGACGGTATGTTCCCGCCTGGCTGCATAGCTTCAGCTGATCCACAAAACCACGTCCGTGCTCGTACTGAACCGTACGTCCGCCTCCATCATGTAATCCCCAGCGGCACGGTGCTGTTCAGAATCAGCGGAGCATATGACTGCGGAACCTCGTATTACACCGCATTTTATCTTACAGCAAATACGGCACGACAGCATGGTACGCAATAATTAAACAGAATTAATTAAAATACCGGTTACCCCTCGCAGTGACACGTCCGTATCGGGAATTCAATCGCCTAGGCCACTGGAGCATTGCTACCGCAAAGCCGTCCGTTGCCGGTTGCTGACAGACGGTGTCCTTCGGTGAGCCGACAGCGAGCATAGCTTCACCTGAGGAACAGACAGTTGACAGCCGTAATCTCAGGCAAAGGCCACGCGAAAGTAACAGCGACCTAGACGAAGTATGCGCAGCCCACGCCCGGTTCCCCGGGCATTTCCTCGTGTCACTGCGTTGGCTGTGCCCCGTCCAATTGCATCACCTGCCGTGCTCGCATTGACCCAAATCCGAAGCGAAAACCCGTTAGTCATTAACCCAATTAATGAGGCCCAGGAATCTGCGACAGCGCTGAATGCCCTCCGCCATGACGGACGACATCGCTGGCGGAAACCTATGTACGCTCCGTCTGAAATTGATACCGAGGCCCGAGGGCCGTAAATTATGTCACCACCAGCACCGCTGCCGCGCCGAATAAGGCAACTGGCAGTCGTCTCACCCAAGCGGCCTCCAAAGCCAACATGAGAGATGACCGAATCGAGTTCAAATGTCACCTCGGAGTGCCGGCCGGCCGGCAAACCGGTTCGCAGCAGCACACAGCCCAAATGTATCGACTCAGCCTGCCAGTCGTCATTCACCGCTCAGGTTCAATGTCCACCTGACATGGAGCATAATTTATGCCCTTCTACGGCGCGCTGCTGCGCCACTCGAGACCCCTCCCGACTGGAGCCGATCCGCAAGATCGCTATCGCTCCCATGAATCGCCAGAAATGCTATTTGCTCGCTCGAAGTCTTGACATATTTTGTGCGTTGCGCCTGTGATTGGTGTCGCGCCGCACCGGCTTAATGCACCTGTGAGCCGATTGTTATCAGATCTCAAGCACAGCACCGATCGGGGCGGCAGAAGCTGGGTTTTTTGTTTATCGCGGGTTATTGCACTCGGGCTCCTCTCATGCGGCGTGAGTTGCCAAAAAAATAAGAGGGCAGCGTTCGGAAATGGAGATGCAGCGTGGGACGGATTTAACGGCAGGAATGGCCAATAATCGATGGGCTGACGGTCCCGCAAACGAACGGGGAAACAGCGAGTCACTCCAGTCGATGAGCAGCTCATTAGTCGCTCGGTCGGGCTGGGGTGAGTCAGCCGAAATCAATCACCTGGACAGGGGGGCGGTGTGCTTGGGAATCCCACGACGGAATGATTGGTGTCGGACTGCAGTGAGTGCCTTGAGTGCGGAAACTGCCAAGGGCAGCAAAATGTTGCCTCTAATTGGTTGCCGGGATAAATTTGGACACAGATTACTGCGGGATCAGACGATGGGCTTCGGTCGAGAGTGTGAGGTAATTTGCTTCGTGCTGAGGCTTGTGTTCGCAAGAGGTGTTCGTGGAGTTGATGACTAACACCATTTAAGAGTGCGTCCACCTGACGTAAGGTGGAATTCGGGGAGATTAACGGATGAGCTTGTCTCAGGAACAGGTCTCGCGATGGGTCTTGTATGTCCACGCATGTGGCTGCAGTCTTCTTGACCCAAACCTACTTGGTTCTTGATTGCTTCTTGTGCATTGAAAGATCTGATTTAACGAAACTGTGCACAGACTCGTTCGAATCACGCCTGGAATTTGTTAACGTTGAATTGGTGATGGTAAAGAAGCACCGATCGCCTCTTCGTCGTGCGTAGTGGGATGTATCTGGCCTCTCGCACGGCAATTCTCCTATCGATCTGGACACCAGAATCGGCGACTTAGTTCCTTTTAAACGCGAGTGATCCTTAGTTCAAAGAAACCACTTCTTAGCCACTTTGATAGTCAGTGTCCCAGATGAAGACATGATGACGAGTGTGAGCAGAAGAAACGTGCAACCGACGAGGCATACCAAAAAGCGCTGCAACGGAAAACAAGAGCCGGACAAGAGGAGTGCCGGGCTAGAAGACGGGGGAAGACAGAAGCATCTCCGCCTGAAGAAGAGGTCTCTGGCAACCTTTTAGTGAAAGGATACAGCGACAAACAGAAAATACGGGCCTTCTAAAAAAAGCCCAAAGCCTGGGCACAGACTTTAGGAAAGGCACCCAGGCTCTTCGAAATTGCGAGGATAACCTAATTACAGGGAATAGTGGATGAGTTCAAGCGGCACTTCCAACAGCTGCTTAGCTGGCCTGACCAGGAGAGAGTGATAGGGAACCAGGAAATTCCAACTCCAGACGACGAAGAAGTCCTCCCACTTAGCTTTGGAGAAGTCGGCACAGCCATCAAAAGGCTGAAGAACAACCAAGCCTCCGGGTCAGATGGCTCACCATCAGAGCTCTTCAAAACTGGGGTCAATGTGCGGGTAGGGACATGCACCAAATCATTTGCCGAATTTGGGAAGATGAAAGCATGGCCGACGACTGGAATATCAGCTCCATATGCCCCATCCACAAAAAAGACGATCCAACCTCCTGCAAGAACTACAGAGGCATATCACTGTTCAACGTCGCCTACAAGATCCAATCCAGCGTATAGTGTGAACGTCTAAGGCCGTTTTGCACCGCACTAATCGGCACGTACCAGTGCTGCTTCCGGCCCGGCTATAGACCACACGGAGGCAGATCCTGGAGAAGACCAGGGAGTTTCAAATCGATACTCACCATCTTTTCATCGATTTTAAAGCCGCATTCGACGGCATTCATCGCAAGGAGCTATTCGAAGCGATTCGGGATCCCGGGAAAATTGATTGAGAGAACACATACGCGATGCACCGTGCAGTTCGGTTCAAAAACCTCCTAACCGTTCGAAACCTGCACCGGATTTCGCCAAGAAGACTCGCTGTCGTAAGATTTCTTCAATTTGCTACTGGAGAGGATAGCGCGCGGGCAAAAGTCAACACCGAAGGCACTATCTTCTACAAGTCAGTCTAGGTGCTGGGATTCGTAGATGACAACGTCACACGGTCCTAACGCGCCGCAGTGCAAGCCTTCACGCCGATTGAGGAACAGGCGAATCGAGCTGGTCTCATTGTCAACGAGGGCAAGCTGCAAAGTATGCTGTCGAGTGAAAAACGCTCCGCCGCACACCACCTTGGCCAAAACATCACGATCGCCAACTGCAATTTCGAAATAGTAAGGGAGCTTGACCACCTCGGGACGTACACTCCACGAATGACATCACTGTGGAGATCCGACGTAGAATCGTTCTTGGCAACCGATGTTACCTCGGGCCGTCGAAACAACTGGGCTCGGCACTTCTGACTCGAATGACCAAAGTCATGCTCACCAAAGCTCTTATCCTGCCAGTCGTACTTTATGGAGCCGAAAGCTGGACATTGAGTAAGGCAGCAGAGCTGATTCTTGGTGCCTTCGAAAGGAAAATTCTGCGTCGGATCGGCTGCGAGGAAAGCGAATAGAGGAGAAGACACAACCGCGCACTCTACCAGCTGCACCAGGATGTGGATGTAGTCCGCAAGGCAAAAATCCATCGATTACAGTGGCTCGCCTACATCGAGCGAATGAACACCAACGCTCCAGCTAGGAGGGTCTTCGAATCCGAGCCTCCTTGTTCTGTACTGAACCACCGGTACAGAGACCGAGTCATCGCGGCTGTAAGACAGCTTGGCCTTGATGACTGGAAGCAGCGTGCCCAGGATCCTCACCGATGGGAGGCAGCAATTGCTCTGGATAAGTAAGTAAGCAAGCCGCAGATATTTAAGACCAATGTGCACAGGTAGCTCCTCTCCCTACCTGCAGCCGGTACTGTGTCTTGACCCGGGACAATTAAGTCTACTAATGACCCCTTGACCACGCGCATGTATTATAGAAAAAAAAACGCTTCTTAGCTTTGCTACAGTGGACTTTAACTAGGCTAGGTTAGGTTATAGTGGCTGACTGCTAAAGGTCAGTCTCACTTAGGCCAGAGTAGGCCCATTGTGATACCACGCGGTTTGACTTCTCCTAACACTGGAACCAGTTGGTGCTTCTGGTGCTATTTATTGCCATTTAGCTGGCCAATGCTGGCACTGTTTAGCTCATTGCGGCCGCTGAAATATTAGGCTTCTAGGGGCAGGAACCTACGGCTAGCAAGAGCACAGCAGGAGCAGAGAAGGTAATGAGTGTTCTCTTCCTCCTCTTCATCCATGCAGCTTCTGCAGAAATCATTATATGGGGCACCCATCCTGCGAGCATGAGTGCCAATTGCACAATGCCCGGTTATGACTCAAATGAGGGTCCTTAATGAGGGCTTGCTGAGTCTAAGCAGACTGAGTTAAGTGATGGCCAGATTTCTTTTGTTTTAAGGCATTGGCATTAGTGGCTTTAATTGTGTGAATCTGGAATAGATGGTAAGTTGCAGCGATCGGCATGGAAGGTGGTACCCCTGCCAGGGATGAGGTTGTACCACACCTGGCGAGTTCATTGGCTCTGCAGTTTCCCGGCATGTCACAGTGTCCCGGCACCCACATGAGGTGAAGGTTAAAATGCTCATCCATCTCGTTAAGAGACAGATTGGAATTAAGGGATGTTCTTCAGTAGAACATGACGTTGTCCAGGGATTTTATAGCCACATGACTGTGCCAACAGACGGTGATATCCCTTTTTGATATCAGGTTGTTTTTTTAGCCATGACAGCGCTATCACCCGCACCCGCCCCTTGGTTGGTCTTTGATCCGTCTGTGACAATACGCAGAGGATCATCCAACGTGTCGCTAGGAAGGAAGTTGAATTCCTTGAGAATGGTTGAGTGGCCAGTGCTGAGTTCGGACCACAGTCGGAGTGTTTTGAGTCTCAAGGCTGTGCTTGCTGCTGTTTGTTTCGCGAATATTTCCAGTGCTGGAAGATGGAGGAGAATATTCAGTGCGTCTGACGGGGTACTTCTCAGTCCTCCGCTGATGCGAAGGCAGGCCAGTCTTTGTACTCGGCTGAGTGCCTTGTTTAGTGCTGTCCACCAAACTGAGACTCCATACAGAAGGGTCGGTCTGACATTCGATGTGTAAGTCCAGTGAGCGACGCGTGGTTGTAGGCCTCATTTGCATCCAATGGCTCTTTTGCTGCTTCAAAGGGCAGAATAGGCTTTTTTGACTCTTGTCCCTGTTGAGCTTCCAAATTAACTTGCTATCGAGCGTGAGACCCAGAAATTTCACACTGGTAGTCAGCTATAATATCCGAGGCTTGCTGTTGCTTCGTAACTATTTACTTTTGCACGGTGGGGAAGTCAACCACCGAACCTGGCGGACCGGGTCCTAGTTTAGGCCCCTGGACAAAGGGTCGCTGCATACATTTGCTCACCTCGAAAGCGGGTGCTGCAGAGGCTATCCAGAGGGCACCACTAGGAGGCTGTATGTCATCTTGACCTGCGCACTTACAGGGATCGCTGCTGGCATCTCGCCAAGACGCAGAAGCATGGACGCTAACTAGAGCGGACGAGGATATTATAGGGCTCTTCAAGAGAAAAGACCTCCAAGTTATCTTCGGTCCCGTGGATGGTGTTTGGAGGAGGAGACTGAACGACGAGCTGTACCGTGACATCGATCTGGTCAAACGATTTCGAATCTCTCGTCTCAGATGGCTAGGTCACGTCAAGCGAATGGACACCAATGCTCCGGTCCGGAAAGTCTTCGACTCCAACCCCGAGGCACAACGCGGTAAAGGAAGACCACGCTTACGGTGGCGCACGCAGCTAGAAGGGCACCTAAATAAGTTGAACGTGCGTAGCACAAGACCGGGCTAGATGGCAAGACATGTTGGCTAAGGCCCAACAACAGCCCCATCCCCGCTCGTCTCATAAGAAACAGAATCCAGCACAACTGGGTATCTTTGTTTAAACCAATCAAAGCGTGTTGTGTGTTCGCATCACACCGAATTAAGGTTTGCAGCTATGATGTTAAATTTTGACACGGTCAACCCGAGTCGATAAGCCAAGTCAATCGAGTGGTTTATTCGTTTCACTTTAGTTTGAGGAACCCGGCTTGGAAGTAACTCACGTTGACTCGGTTTGTCAACTCGAGTTGACCCACACAGAACCTTCGAAATCACACTCATGTCCTTCAAAAATTTGCATGTTTTTATTGACAATACGTTCTCAAGAAGCGATCATATCTGGTCCGGGGCAATCTAGGATCACTCCGTTGGCTTGCCTAGCGATCGGGGAAGGTCCGGTTGACGCAATGTGATCGTGGCTAGAACGAGAAACAAACGAATCAATATCGGCTTACAGCGACAGAGGATAAGAATTACTTACACGAAGTTTGACGGAAGCCATCCTGATCTGCAGTGTAGTACACGGTGAGGAACTTGCCGTCGGGTAGCTGGTATGAGTAGAATCCCCTCACCGCGAAGAACTCCTTGCCCTGGTACGTCGCCTTGTAGCTCTGTTCATAATGAAGGCCCCCATTCGCTATGGCGTGCCTACAATTTGAAACTAAGACTTATTGCAGG
Organism: Eristalis arbustorum; assembly: GCA_916610145.1. Lineage (NCBI taxonomy): Eukaryota > Metazoa > Arthropoda > Insecta > Diptera > Syrphidae > Eristalis > Eristalis arbustorum. The sequence goes on along the minus strand of OU744320.1, from coordinate 40,801,402 downwards.
AAGAAATTAGAAACCTTCTAACCTGTATTCGTAGGTGCCGTCCTCATTGCGACGGAAGAATTCATCGAACTGAACGGAATGAGACGGAGTAAAGGGCTGCAGGAGGTTCGTCGATCCTTGATGCGGCTGCTGTGCTACGCCAAGGCTTGCAGTGCCCTGCGAAGGGCGGGTTCTCAGCGTGGCACCACTGGCTCTCCAATTGTCGACGGAGCACAGAAAGACAAGGAGAACACACGAGATTTTCACAAGATACATTCTGCCGTCAAGAGCTTTGGAATATATATGACAATCACTCCGCGTGGTGGGCTGGTTTATATAAGCAAACGCCTGCCTCCTGGAAGTCATAAACCGGGCAGGAAGGTACACTGTCCCGCTTTAGCAAAGGAGGCCAAACAGAAGGAAGTATATTTAGGACCGCAACGACTGCGTCAAGTCGTTCAAGTGCGTTGAACTGGAATTTTACGACGTTGCCCTTTCGGTCGAGTATGCAAATGTAATCGTTCGCGAACGCCGGGGTCTGGTCACTGGTGACTGGTGGAGACGATACACCCTCTGCATTGAGGCTAAAGATCACTGAGTGCGGATCAAAGGCTGCTCACAAATGGCTTGTTTAAGCGTCCAGCTAACCAACCTTTTTTCCTTCTTCTTCAATCCATGCCATGAAGGCAACGACACCGCGACCTGAAAAGATCTATGGTTTCGACAGAATGGAGTTAAGTCGAAAGACCTGTTGCTTCCCTCATGGAAGTTGAGCAGTCTACTGAGGTGTGTATCTGAAGACGTTTCCTCCTCTTCGAGGCATGGCCGACAAACCTTGTCTTGGCACAGGTTTAATTTGTTAAGGTTAGCGACAGTCCGTACCGCGCCGTGGCCAGTAACGAAGCCCTTTCAATAAGGCTTGGTTAAGCACTTGGATTGTCTAAGTCCGTGACCACGCGTCCTTTGGGTTAGGCAATTGCCAAGCACTACGGTTCAGCACCAATGAACGCAGATTCCGACCCAGCCCTTGCCAGCTCATCTGCGTTGCCCGCAGAGAGAGACCCAGCCAAGCTTCACCTTGTTATGGCTGGCTTGCCCTGGGTTTGTAGGGCGTCACAGCAACCTTTCCCGCTTTCAGTTCAGTATGCAGGTGTAATCGTTCGACTTATTAAGGTCGATGGTCTCGCCGGGGTTTGGTTACTGGTGACTGAGGGACGGTCGGAGAGGAGACAGCTCCTGCATTTAGGCTAACGACCACTGAGCTGCCCAAAATGCCCTGCTTATGCCAAATATTTGTTATTCATCTTTGATTGAGACGGAACATTAAAACAACACGGCAGAATGTACAACCCATGACGTGAAGCCAACGACACCCTCACCAGGACAGATCTGTTGTAAAGAAGAGTTGGAGTCAAGTCGAAAGACTTGCTGCTTCCCTCATGGCAGCTAGTCATTCCTTTGTGGTGGAGTTTTTAAGGTTCCTCTGAGTTAAGTATCTCGCTATGGAAGGGAGACGTTTTAGAACCTTTCCATTAATGGAATAGGTCTGGCTGGACCTCCAAACACTTTGTATTGAAATTTATGGAAGGCAATGAAATAATTGATTGTTTTTTGGACACGTGACATTAGGAAGTCTTAGACACCGAGCCATTGGGACAGCGCAACAGAGGACGTCCTCGCACAAGATGGCCCACACAAGTGGAAAAGGACCTCAACCAACGCGGTCTGCGCAGCTGGCGAAAGATCGTGCTGGCTGGAGAGGCATGTTGGCTGAGGCCCTGGTCCACCCCGGACTACAGAGCCACACAAAGAGGAAGAAGAAGTTAGCTGTCATGTAGTGCCACATAGGAGTATGGGGGTCAAACTGGGAGATTTTGTATCTTCAACTAGGCTATCTCTGGAATGATGTTGACTATGCCACAATGGCAGCTGGTCTACGTGAGGCTGAGTCGCCACCCCCTAACCTAACCTTCTCACGGCAGACACAGCAATACGACTGTGGAATACCTTACCAGTCGCATTGACGAGAACAAACGTCATCAACAACATCTGACTCGTAATCACTGCCTCCTCCTAATTTCAAAAATGGACACTAAGTCGCTGGCATTATGTTTACGTCCGCCCCACAGTCCAGTGAGCTATTTAAAATTTAATGTCCTTAGGAGAGAGCGTATCCGCATGCATTAGTTGGCCAACAACGGCAACCCTGCATAATTGCGGCTGTTTAATAAGTTTCACTCAATTCAGGGAAATATCGGCTCACTTTGGCTCTTGTAAGCTTACCCCAGAGAGAGCATCAACATAACATTATGGAAATCATATTTCGGACGCACCAAGGGCCAGTAAAAATTTCCATTTCAATGCATAGCAGATCCCATTTAAAGCGTGTGCCCCTTCAATCGGCAAATGCAAATGTGACGGGTCCCCTTATTATGACCGTATGCAGATTTGCGAGCGCTTCATTTGCATGCGGGCCGGTCCAGACTTAAATCTCATCCAGATAATTTATCACATTCGCTCGGATACCAGCTTACCGAGATTTGTACTGCAGAGCGCAGTGAATCGATGCCCCTTCTAGGGTCGTGTGCGAACAGGTGCATGCTGTGTGCATCAGGCCCCGCGAATAGTTCCAGCCATATCGGATATCAATTTGTTCTCGAGTGGCCGCGCGGGCACCGGCAACGAGCGATTATCCGCAACAATGGGCACATAAGAAGAATTTGCATTTTGCTTGGACGCCGCATAAGGAGCCGCAAAGAAGGGCAGCCAATGCCGCAACTGACACACACAAGGGCAGCCGGGGAGGCCATGCGCTGTGCGACAGCTTCCTGCCACAACAAACGCGGGGCCTGCCTTTTGTGGACGTGACACTGTGGGGAACATACTTCGCAAACACCTCCAACCGCGGGTCCGTTAATCAAATTTGTCTCCATTAACCTGCATTGACAGACCACTGACAAGTCGAAAGTGATTGATGATACTGCCCGTGTCCCGCACCGGTTATGCACACGAAATGATGAATGGCATGTGGTCAGGCAGGCGGCCCCATGCCCCCGTCGTGTGTGTCAACACATTTTTTTTTGCGCTCCGTCAGGCAGTAAAAACACAACGATTTGCATGTAAACCCAAGCGGCGGAGGGGCTTTTGGGTTTATTTTCGGTTTTACTGCCCATGAAGCAGATCGGTTTGGCGTGGCAAGAGGAGCACGCCGAAGGTCGGCGGAGATATCTGATTTAGCCAGCCATCGACTAGGAGATGACCGGAGACAGATAGCAGCGAGCCGAACAAGGGCCCGATAGTGATCTGACGAGGAGCTCCCCGGGGCACTTAAGTGCTCCCATGGCGGTTGGCTACTGGAAATGTGCAATTAAAACGTCCTATTAGCCTGCGTGTGGTGTGGATCTGATGTGCGTCTCTGCTGAGCTGGAGAAAGGAACGGCCTGGTTGGGCGAGAGCTCTTTGGACAGGACGGGAGGTCAGTCTAGGGACTGAGGTTCATTCAAGGCCGGTGAATGGGCAATGACTCTTATCGCAGATCGCCGTCCGATGGGGTGGACAGCATATCCGGCAGATATGACATCGTGTAGCTCGTGTTTGTGCGAAGCTGAATTGGTGTGGGAACAGCGATAAGTGGCCCTTAATCCACGTCCATTCCGTGACAAGCACGGAGGCAGTGCCTAGGAACAAGTGGGCCGCGGATTAAAGACAAATGGCCAACAACGGGTATCCTTGTGGCGGCCAGTGACGAGCAAATCGAAGGCAGTCCAATTAATTACCCGCCGCCCGGGATGACTCTCCGTCACCCGTCAGCGGTGGAATTTGACAGGCTGAGGTATTTGTTCGGCGTTCAAGTAGTGCTGACATGTCCGGTCGGGGAATGAATTAATTTGGATGTCAGTGGTGGGACTGGTGCATCTGGACATGTGCTGCCTCGTCGGGGGCCTTCAGGTGAGGCGACTAGTGATTGTCTCCGGTGGAACTGCGGCCAGTGTTTGTGCGTATTTTTGGCCACTAAATTGAGCTGGTTCGCGGGATGCAGAGAGACTTGTGGGAACTGAACCGGAAGCGAATGAAATCGGTTCGGTGGATGGTGGATGCCACAGATTGCTTGTTTGACTTTGAAGCACTGAACGTCCGCATGGACACTAATGGGCTCAAGAGGGCTACTACCAGGTGCGGCGCTTCAAGTCTATCGTTAGAGACACAAGTTAAACCGAATACCTGAAGCTCTAGATGTTAAAAAGGGAAAAGATGGTTCTAGTGGCTAAGGTGCCCTGGCACCGGCTTGGGGTTCATCTAGAAATTGTTAAGAAAGCGCAATGTCACGCGCATCAGATCAGAGCTGAATTACAAGACTCCACCAAGTGAAGCAATAAAACCGCGCATTTCTAAGGAGGAAGTTGTGAAGCCAGTTGGCTTGAAGCTGTCTGCACTTTCACACACCAAGCTGAGCGGGTGCGCGTGAGTGCCACTCTCACACCCAGGCCCGCAGTGGCAAATTCTTGGGATCGCTACACGACCACTCCAGAGTGGGTGTGTGATCCATGGACGACTTGCTAGACGCCTCTATACAGCGCTCAATCTGCCCCTCAACGCAAACAAAACTCAAGGAGGGATTAAGGCGCAGCATTAGTTGGCGGACCTTGTGTTGCTGGAACACTCGCAAATAGCGAGCGCCGAGACCTCAGTGCAGATGTTGTGGATACTCCAAGAGAAGGAAGGCAAAAGTTCAAGTCCTCGTTCCAACGACTCTGTGATACATGGCAACTGTTAAAGAGCCATTCGCGGATACCAGCTGTTGTATGGATCTCTGGTCCCAGGCTTGTGGCTCGACTGGTGTCCCATGAATTATACCAGGTATACCGGTATGAAATGAGTTTTCTACACATTTTTACCACCTTTCTGGCAATTTGTGAATACCACGCCAAAAAAAATTGTTCGTCTCTTAAAGCAAACCAATCAGACACCCAATTTTCGACTTCTTCGTAGGAATCGAAGTGCCGCTCAGCCAATGCGTGTCCCATCGATGGAAACAAATGGTAGTCGGAAGGAGCCAAGTCTGGTGCATACGGCGGGTGGGGTAGCTGCTCCCAGCCAAGTGCTTTGATTGCAGGTGCATTGTCATGGAGCAAAATGACCTTGCCGTGTCTTCTGGCCAATTCTGTTCGTATCTCGATCAATGCATGGTTCAAATTGATCACTTGTTGTCGGTAGCGATCGGTAGCGAACGGTTTCACCAGGTTTTAGGAGCGCGTGGTACACCACACCTTTCTGGTCCCACCAAACACACAGCATTGTCTTCTTGCCGAATCGATCTGGTTTTGCAGTCGATGTTGATGGGTGTCCCGGATTAACCCATGATTTTTTCCGTTTAGGTTCTTAAAATAAATCCATTTTTCATCGCATCATCGCCAGTAACAATCCGATGCAAAACCGATTTTCTTACGTGTCTTTGAAGCAAAATTTCAGTGTTTTTCGGTTTTCCATCTGTCTTTCATTCAATTCATGTGGCACCCATTTTCCACGCTTTTGGATCTCTCCCATAGCTTTTAAACGGTCACAAAGTGTTTGTTGTGCAACATTTAACATTGCCGCCATTTGCTCACTGACTCAAAGTGTCATCTCCATCCAATATCGTTCGCAAGTCGGCGTCTTCAAACTTTTTCACATCAAAATCATTATTTCTGAACCGTGGAAACCATTGTTTGCATGTTGCTTCTGATGGAGCATGATCAGCATATGCCTCGACAAGCATTCGTTGCGACTCTGCAGCACTTTTCTTCTGAAAACAAACAAGTAATGCTTTCCGCAAATCATCACTTTCTGGTACAAAATTCGACATTTCTCACACGATGAAAGAATATGATTTTGTCTGTTCAATGACTTGATGTGTACTGAATATTTTTCACAGATGTCATAGCAAACAACAAAAATTTGGGCTCGTTCACAACAAATGTTCCCTATCGAGACATTTGTATCATGGCGCTCACCGGTACAATACTCAACGCATTGCGCAATAATGATCCGTAAGGTGTTTATGTGGTCGATGTAAGAGGAACCAGCGCGGAAACCCGCCTGTTCGACATCGAGAGTTGAATTTAAATGCTCTTTGATCCGTTCCAGACCAATTCGAGCTATAATATTGATATATCGACTTCAGTCTGGATATAGCTACCTTGACTTCGCCTAAGTCGGGGCGACGGAATTCTTGTTCATCATCGTCTAAATTTAGTGAAACATTCTGCCTGACAGCGGCATTTTATGTCGTCATCGCCGTTTAACAGTCTACAGAAGTGGTCTTTCCAAATTCTCAGCATCGACTGCGACTCTTCTACCAGTTGTCCCTTTTCATCCCCTCAGGCTTCTGTCCGAGGTCTATACCTTCCGGACACTTGTTATACCTTTTGGTAAAAATGTCGGACCTCCTTCCTGTCGTAACACCTCTCCATCTCCACGAAAGCGAGCTTCGCTTGTCGCAGCACACGAACAGCTCTCGTTGTTCGATGCAGCGTTGCCTTGTAGGCTTGCGGTTTGGCTGCATGTACCTGCCTGCACTCATCGTCAAACCATGGGCTCCTTCTGGGTGGTGTCGTGAAACCCAGCACATCAGTGGCACCTTCTTTGATTGCTTTTTGACAACGTTTCCATTCTTCTTCTATGTGTAGGCGGCGTCGAGCTTTCAGAGAGTTTCAGGAAGACTCGGTCGGCAAAGTTCCCAGCAATCGATTGGGATTGTAGCTTTCCGACGTCAAACCTCGATATCGTCATCCTTACCTTGGCTAAAACAAGGAAATGGTCCGAGTCAACATTGGCTCCTCGGAACGTTCGGACATCAAGAATGCTGGAGGAGTGTCTGACGTCGATCGCAACGTGATCAATCTGGTTGACGGTTGATTGATCAGAAGACTGCCAGGTCCCCTTGTGGATGTTGAGGTGTGGGAACCGCGTGCTCATCACAGAGAGGTTACGCCCCAAGGCGAAATCTATCAGCCTGAGTCCATTGTCGAACGTGTTGTCATGCAGGCTGTGTTTTCCGATGACTCTAGCAAAAATTTCTTCCTTGCCCAGCTGCGCGTTGAAATCTCCTGGAACGATCTTGGTGTCATAGATGGGGCATCGATCGCCCATATTCTTTCTAGAGATCATAGAAGTCATCCTTGCCATCATCGTCTCTGTCCTCCGTTGGGACGTGTGCGCAAATCAGGCTGATGTTCGCGAATTTGCCCTTGATGCGGATTGTTATGAGGCGCTCGCTGATATAATCAAAGCTTAAGACTTTAGGTGTAAGTCTGCCTCGAACAACGAATCCGCATCCAAATAAGCGCTGCCTTCCCTCTTTGTAGCAATCACCGCAGTAGATGTCGCAGTCCCATCACCCATCGCACCTCCTGGATCGCGGGGATGTCAGCCTTATAAGCTTCTAGGGCCTCCGCAAGTTCATCGGCTGCACGTGGTCTGTTAAGTGACCTCACATTCCACCTGCAGAACCGAAAATCGTTGTCCATTGGTCCTCAGCAGCATTGTCATCCGTATCCGAGGCTTGTTGCCGTCTCTGAACTAATGTGTGTTTTACACGGTGAGAAGTTAGCCACACGCGAAACCCCCGAACCTGGAGGACCGGGTCTTGGATCGCTGCATACATTGGTTCACCTCTAGGCGGTTGCAGTAGTGGCTATCCAGAGGGCGCCGCGAGGAGGCTCTATGTCAACTTGACGTGTGCATTCAAAGGGATCGTTGCTGGCATCTCGCCAAGTTGAGAGCCATGCCCATGCCCTTCATCGATACCCACTGCTTTGTTTTTCTTGCGGGACTTGATTGCTGCTCTTATTTCGTTTTTACTGGGAGGTTCGGTGCAAATTTGTGCGTTGCTATAGAGTACTCATAACATTCCGCCATCGTCCAGGCGGTTTAAGACAGTCGCATGTGTTCTCTCGTTCATCCGAAACCAGAAGGTCCACCGGGTGTTCTTTGGAATTCCGACCACCAATGAGTTCCTTGGTGATGTTATGAACAGACCTAGTGTCGCACCTGCCCTAGAAGCCATTGTGTCGACATTCTGATGCTTGTCTCGTCTTACGCTACGCTGCACTAGGTCACAATGCCATTTGAAAATGTTAGTCTAGGGACCGTGTAGTCTGTGGAGTGCTCTAAGAAGTGGTCAGGCCGCGGCGAAGTGACGTTAATATTGCCGCCGTTCAAGCATGGACTTCAGTCTTAGTTTCGCACAATGACGTCTCAACTCAAGACCTAAAGTCCCTCGATCATATGAAGCAACGTACGTTCGTCACGACGTTTATGTCATTTTGCCGCATTTTATCTCGTTCATGAAAGTCGCCTCTTACTGAGACATGTTGCAAGGTGATTTCTTGGGCTTTAATAAAATAATTATATGGGTGGCGCTACAGCCCGTAGGGGGCCAGGGCTTAGCTTCTCAGCAACCACTCATGTTGTGCGTGCTATTGATCTCTCACGAGTGGAATGGACCTACAGTTTTATGCCGAATCCGAACGGCCAAGTTTGGGAAGCTTTCTGTAGAGAGGAAAAAGAGGTGGGTTGTGAAAATTGTTTTCGTCGCACAGAGCAGGAATCGAACCTACGACGTCGAGGTTGGGGTCGACGCACATACCCACAACGCCACGGGCCACCGTGGTTGGGTTTTAATACGCTTCTTAGATGATCCAACGCTTAGTCCCCAGTTCGTGACTATCAGCCGACATCATGAGATGACTTCAGAATATAAACCTCAAATCTGGTCCAGACATTGCCCACCTCCACAGCCAGTAACAGCTTCGTTCGACCTCAGGTCCTTGTCGAATTGTGTGATCTATCATTAGGACGACGATAGTTTCCCACTGCTCCAGCTCCCAAATTGAAATGCCAATTGGTGCCGTCAATGCAAATGGCATTTGAATCGACAAATGGGGGAATGTGTAATTGACATCTATCGCCGTCCCTCCCCCGCACAAGAACTATTTCCAAATTAATATCCAACAAGGAAGTGTGTCAGGGGACTTGTGCTGTGGTCGAATATCTGGCAAAGATGCCTGCTGAGTGTCCGTTCATTCGTTTTGACGATATGTGAATTTCGGCGCACCGCACCCTCTGCACAGCCAGAGCTAACTCAATTTCACATATTTGCCATCACCACTTTGTTGTGGAGGAGTTCATCCGAAACCTAGTCCCCCCTGCCGAGGCTTACACAACGCCTTGGGTAGGTGCATGCATCCCAACCACCGTCCTTGGGAACGGGAATCCTGTGGCATTTTAATTACAACGTCTAGACAGAGCTCGGACGTGCCGCTACGGACGGCCCACGAGTGGGGCGAAATGCTGGCGTGGGCTGCTCAAGCGGGCTTCCGACATCCGTGCGAATTAGGTGTGCCCCGATACCTTTTCAAAAAACATCACGGAATTTAATTGAATGGAATACGAGGAAGTTCCCGACGTGGACCAAGGCCACTGCAGACGTTCAACAATTCAATTATTTCCGCAGCGCGATCCTGTAACAGCAGCTCGTGCAGCACAAATGAGAAAGTCACCCTTGGGAAATTTCCATTCGATTGCAGCTCGTCGCCTTCTGGTGGGAGTGCACCGCTTGCGAATGAATTGCAATCCCTTCCGAGTGATCTCTGATTCATGGGCACCGCCCGTCGTCCCTTGGGTGTGCTTGAAATTGGCTGCCTCGGACTTTATTCATCGCTAGAATCGGCGATAAAATTAAAATTCATGCAAAAACTTTCACGAAGGGCGCCCACAGATAAGGACATCACTGGGTTCGATTGATTGCTTATGGCCATTCAGCTTCACTCGACTGGGGCAACGAACTGCGGGCGATACAGGCGACACAAGCGTCGGCCAATCACCGGCCGGGTCAAGGGGAAAGTTTGCCCTCATGCAATCATGTGTCGACGGCCGCGTCTCCTGCGTCCCGTGCCAACAACGATATTGTCGTCGTCAAAAGTTTGTGTACCGAATTAACCCCCATCGTCTTCCGTCCGGGTCGTGGGAATGGGTCTCATTTTGGACGGGTGTTGCTGCTGAGCCTGGAGGCAAGTAAGTGTAATCGCAGATGGGACCGTTTAGAACAGCAAACATTGCATAATCAAGAGCCAGCGATATTGATTGATTTTGGGCGATGTTCTGCTGAGACTACAGCTGATGTTTGTGTTGCGTGCGTTATCGATGTAACAGGCTGCGGGCGACCGGACCACGCAAGGTATTCCATCAGCAGAATGCTGGCCAATATCCCATCACTGCTTGATTCACAGGAAGCCGATGCGAGTTGTTCGTAATGATGTCCTGGAGGGAGAACTTGGAACAAAGTTCAGCCTTTGTTCAACCATACGTGGTGGGCTGTCGCTGGGTAGTGAACAGTTCTGTGAATCATCGAAGTCAAAGGCGCATATATGCTTTCATGGTTGAAATAGAATTCCCTTAGTTCGACAAAACAATAAGCGAATGACAGCCTTTGAAGGGATGTGCATCCCTGCCGACTGGTTGAGCTTAATTAATCTGCATCCGAGAACGAGGCACGTGCAGCAAGGCAAGGCTGAGAACGGACAACGGGAGGTATTCATGAGCCGACGGCCATACCGAAGGATGGTACCTGGTCTCGAAAAGTGTACGCAGATGGAGCGTACGAAGCGCACGATTGAGGACACAAGGCACTTAATCGAGACAATTTGAAGCACAGTTGCATTTGGCATTGAAGGCCTATTCAAAGTTCACACTATGGCGAGCCACTATTGCAGTTGGAATAAAAACTCTGAAAACAGCCAAAAAATGCCTTCGTAACCACTGTCATGCCCCATCCACAAAAAAGACGATCCTACCTCCTGTAAGAACTATAGAGCTATATCCCTGCTTAATGTCGCCTACAAGATCCTTTCCAGCGTACTGTGTGAAGGTCTAAAGCCGTCTTGCACCGTCCGGCCCGGCTATAGACCACACGGAGGCAGATCCTGGAGAAGACCAGCGAGTTTCAAATCGATACTCACCATCATTTCATCGATTTTAAAGCCGCATACAACAGCTCTCATCGCAAGGAGCTATTCGAAGCGATGGCCGGATTTGGGATCCCGGGAAAATTGATTCGGTTGTGCTGCATCACGCTAGCACATACGCAATGCACCGTGCAGTTCGGTTCAAAAACCTCTGAGCCGTTTGAAACCTGCACCAAGACTCGCTATCGTAAGATTTCTTCACTTTGCTACTGGAGCAGATAGTGCGAGGGCAATGGTAAGTTGTCAGAGGAATTGGAGGTCCAATGTGGAGTTCGTCAAGCGGGCATACTGTCACCACTATTGTTGCTGGTGGTTATCAGCGATGTACTCCGTGCAGCATTGATGGATGGAAATTATGGCACTCAAAGGACTATGACATCTTATCTTAAGCACCTTGACTACGCTGATGACGTTTGTCTCCTTTCGCAACGGGTAATGGATCTTCATTTGACGGCCCATAATCTGGAAGCAGCGGCGAACAAGGTGGGGCTTAAAATAAAAACGGCACAAGCCAAAGGACTTAGTAATTCTGACAACCGCGCCCAACTGAACATTGCCGGACAGGAAGTCGAGCTTCCTATATTTAGGAAGTGAGGTCTCGGCTAATCCCGGTGGCACCGAACTGGACGTGAGGCAGAACAGAATCGGGAAGGCTAAAGCTGCGTTCGGAATGCTATCCAAGATCTGGAAAAGCAAAGTCATCAGCCTAAGATGACTGCGACAGTTCCGTTCCAACATAGTAGAGTCGGTGCTGCTGCTGTGGATGCAGTACCTGGAAAGTGGACACCATTACCACACGAAAACTGCAATCTTTCGTAAACAGATGTTTAAGAGACATCCTTAGGATTTTTTGGCCGAGCCGTATCTCTGAGGAGCAATCGTACCTGAGAGCGGGCCAGGAACCTATAAACATCACAATACGAAGGAGAAAGTGGCAGTGAATTGAATGCACCCTACGGCGCGAAGACTCCATTGCGAAGTACGGAATCAACAGGATGTGGATAGAATCATGCACAGCGATGCCCCAACTAAGAGCGCTCTTCATATCTAAGCCCACCGGCGAAGGAGCGGAAGACCGAACGTCGATTGTCGCCAATCCATCGTAGACGCAACGCTGTCAATTATGGAAGCCAGTTCTAGTGAGACACAGACCGCGGTTCGTCAGCACGTACTCTCTGATGCTCTGTATGTCAGCGTCCCCACGATGACTGCCACTTTACCGTGCAGCGCGTCATGCTGTCGCACACTTGTCGTCGGAATATCAAGCCGACTCATAGTTGACACAAGTCCTACCCCCTCAATGAACGGCAACCGCCATGAGCACTTAAAGCTTCCAAACCCCGAACTAAACTGAAGCTTCTTCAGTACACATCCGTAATTTTATTCAATGAAAATCCGTTCAGTTCATGAATATGCAAAAGACCCAACCGCCGCTGTCTGAGAGCGGAAAAACACCGAAATACAAGACATTTTCGGGCCTGTCGTCATGAATATTTTATGCCCGGCCTGCGGACGGAGAAAAATAAAACCACACGACGGCACGTGGGCAATCAGTGCGCTTGACGCTGCCGAAATTTAAATTGCGACTCCCAAGTTCCGGTGCACGTCATCGGCATGGACGGCAGGCGAATCCGATCGCAATCACATCAATCAACATCGTCAAACTCGTATCGACGTGGAAATCTGTCTTGTCAATCACGAGACCCGTCTGCTGGAGTACATGTACCACCGCGTGTTCATGTGTGTCTCGGCAGACGCGGGGTGCGGGTGTTTACCTGGAGTCTCGCGAACGTGTACGAATCACAAATGCACACGGCGTATTGATCCCGTTTCCATCACTCGTGAGGACCTGCTTGTTGTGGCCCTGTTCGCGGCTGCTCCTTGTTCCTTTTTTTTTTTTTTTGTAACTTGTCAACTGTTTGCACTGAATGTCAACAAATGAATGAAACAGCACTTGTGACACGAATCCGTTAGTGTAAAGTGCTTATTGGGACACAAATTGATTAATCGCCACGGCGCCGATTGTTGTCGAACTCGCACGTCCAGGTGGGAGCACACCCTTGCTCTGGCAGCGCGACGATAAACTTCACGAGTCGCGTGCAGGCTTGCCGTGGCAGCGCGGCTGTGCTGGCGAATGCCAAATTGAGTTAAGATTGCAGCACTAAGCCGGGGGAGGAGGCTCTGATGTGAATTGATGTGATGTCAGCTAAATGCGGATGCGCGCATTAGGCCGTGACTCGTGTAGAAACCGACTGGAGCGGTTTATTTTTTGGGTTTGGCGCAGCAGGCGACGCCCGGCTTGCTGTGCCCGTTCCAAGCAAATTAGAATCTCTGCCATGGACGTTGGTCGAAGATAAATTGAGATTCGCGTGGAAGATAAATCGATCGCTTTTCTGGGGGAATACGAGCTTGACGGCTGGCGGTTGGCGGCAGAGAGGGAAGAGCTCAAAAATGTGCAGATGGCAGGTACCTGGATTGAGTGAGAATCCATTTGATTACACTTCTTGTTGCCACTCAGTGCGACGCGTGCGGGCAGCAGGTGTCGGTCGGTGAGCAGGGGTTGTCGAATTATTTTGCGGACTTAAGCTCGAGACGAATTTGGGGCATGAGCTCATGGGCACGCAAGGAAGGCATGGGGACTTGCGAGTGGAAGTTCCACTTTCCCGTCTGCGAAGACATGACAGCCTTTAAGAGACCCCTAAGAGTTGTGACAAGGTGTGAATGAAGTCCGAAAGGCAAACAATCGTTAAGTGTACTTTCTCGGCCACGTTAGGCGAGGGGACACTAATGATCTAGCTAGGACGGCCACTTGATTCAAGCAGCAGAGAAAAACGCAACTCCGACTCCGAGATAAAGTCATCGCACACGCAAGTCGAGTTGGTATTGATGACGGGATGCATCGGGCTCATGACTGTCAAATAATCACCCCATCGCACACCACTTAGAACGCAATCGACAGTTTCCATTACGAGCTAGTTATGAAGTTGTCTACCTTGGGCCCACATGCGACGTGACGTGGAATTGATGATGTTGTTTGTTATTCACTTCCTTGCCCAGAACCCACTGTGACAGGTCCATGTCACATTAAAAGGACGAAGACAGTGAATGCGGAGCTTACGATCAGACCCTCAATGGGTGACGGGATGGCGAGGTATGTAAGGGATTGCAGGATAGATGGTCAATCATTTTGTCTTGGTTGTCTTCTGATGGAGATTCCGGGTGATTTATGCCGTCTCCAAGAGGATCAGTATACCCTTGACGGGATAGGGCTTGTTGGATCAGTTAGGGAACACAACAGGAAACGTACAAGCAACAACAAAACAACGTCAGTGCCTTCGATCATAGTCCGTTCAACAATGTTGTCCTTTCAAGCCGGCATAAAATGGATAAGCCAAGAAGAATCGTCGGAGAAATGGATTCGATGAATTAGGTTTTTTTTTTATAATTTGCGTGTGCTCAAGGGGTTATTAATACCCTTAATTGTCCGGGGTCAAGACACAGCACGGGCCGAAGGTATAGAGGGAGAGAGAGAGAGGAGGTACCTGTGCACATTGGTCTTAAACATCTGCGGATTGTAATCTATTGGAAATATTGAGCTGGGTAGAGCATTCCATATTCGTGTTCGCTTTAGAGACAGCAGACAGCATTGAGTTTTGGAAGCATTGAATTCCACTCTGTTGTTCTTACCCCAGTTAATTATGCTGCCCAGATCGGAATTCAATGTGCTTGACATACGCTGCCGTTCCAATACTACGTCCGAAGGGCAGGGTCGTGAATTTTGGGACGAATATGAAAAACTGAGGGTGCTGTCATCAGCGAAGGAGTGAATTGGATTAGAAGTGGCAGACAGAAAGCCATTTATAAAAATGAGACAGAGTGTCGGAGACAGAACAGAGTCTTGAGGGACACCAGCATTTATTTTGTGGATATCAGACTTGAACCCATCCGAAACAATTTGGATTGAACGGTTCGAAAGGTAGTTTCTAATCCATAGAAGCAGGGATTCATCAACACCATAAGCACGCATTTTCGACAAAAGAGCTTGATGCTGGACCAGCAACAGGATTCTGCACGAAGGTCTATGCTGTGTGTCATGTTCCACAAGTGCGAGCAGTTGTGCAGTCCTATGTCCCCCGAGGGGTCTACATTCACTGCAATTTTTACAAAGTTTGCATGGAATCCACTAAGAGTCCACAAGGTAAAATTGATAAAGATCGGAGTATACTCTTAGGAGTACATTTTAATGACATTCGCTTTTCTCTATTCACTACTCAGTAGGCATGACATGGACATCGAGCCACATTTTGTTGTTCGGATAACCATGGGACTAAGGACAACATGTAAGTAAGTGGGTGAACATGGGACTTAGTTCCGGAGTCCTGACCAGGGTAAGGAGCGCATAAACTTAAATGTAAAGGGGGGTGACAAACCGCTTTCTTATGCGGACCATGTTGACATAGCCTCCACGGGTAGTGGTAAAAAATACTGCAGTAGCATTTAAAGCACGTCTCGGAAAACGGTTAAAGTGCCACGTATCCAAAACCATCGAAGCATAACTCTTTCCGTTCGGAGAAGTAGATGCTCGACATTGAGTTACCCGCGTACTACCGTGTTTCTCACGCTATTCCGGTGAGTAACTTGCACAACAGCACGAAGAACTCCCACCTCCGCAGCTTGTATTCGCGATTTTATTCTTTCGATCAATGCCCCATAATGAATTATACTATGGGTAGGCTACAGTCCGTAGAGGGCCAGTGATGAGCTTCTCAGCAACCACTCGTGTGTGCTCGTACTATTATTCTGTCACCAGGCGAAGGGATCGAGAGTCTTATGCCAAATCTGAACGGCAAAGTTTGAGAAGCTTTTTCTAGTACAGAAAGTAATCTTTGAGCATTGTCAGTGACTCGAAGGACATGGGGCCGTGAAAAAAAACATTCTTTTTTGTCGCTCAGACCAGGGATCGAACATACGACGCGTTAGAGTCGACGCTCAAACCCACAACCGTTGGAACAAATACTGAGTTGAAAACCTCCAGCTTGGCTTTGACACCATTCTTTGCCTTTCTGATCACATTTCTTTAAATATTGATACAGCTTAGCCAATCCTGCAGGTAAGCTCAGCAGTACTCCACACATCACTTGTGAAACGACGACGAGTTACTTAACTGCTACAAAGGACGCCACGTAGAGTGCATTGCACATATGTACGTTCTGGAAAGTAGCATAACCTCTGATTTGTCCCCGTTGACATTCATCACGGTCACAAGCCTATCGAGTGCGCGCTGGAGTTCTGTTCCGGAGGATGTAAGGATAACCGCAAAGAACAGATGACTTACCCACGACTCTCCCAATGCGATACATTCCTCACCTCGGCTGCACTGCAAACGTCCAATCCACACAAGACTCTGCCACTCTAAATACTTACGATTAAAGCTGCATATTGTACAGAAAATTAAACTGAATGCTCAATATAGCTGAAAGTGCAAGAAAAGTCATTACGGCCTTATATACGAGCAAGGATGGAACAACTATGGTCTCCAGCCTCACATGGCACACTGACTCTTCACAGCTATGGTCAGCGCCGCCCTCTTACACGGCTTGCAGTCGAGATGAGCGCTGTAGCGGATATAGGGGTATATTCCCAGAATCTGATCATCCAGCCTTCTGACTTACAAAACAATGTAGCGTCTTTCAGTTTGGAATTAAAGCTCTATCCTGGCTTTAAAAAACAAATTTGAGATCGTCATCTGTTCCGACAGCCAGGCAACAATCAAATCTCTGAGCTCTCTCAATCACATTTAACTTCAAGTCTCCCCACAATTGACGCTTGTCTCTTAAAGAGATGGCCAAGTATTTTAATATCCTACTCATGTGGGTGCTGAGACACTGTGACTGTGACGGAAGCAAAAAAGCACAAGCTCTATACTCTCTCTGGATGGCGACGCATTATCGCTACTGTGATCATCTTCTGAAGCTGGACACGATTGCCCAAGCAAATCATAGATGCCGAACCGGCACAGGATGCCTCATAACCAAACAACTATGGCCTTAGATGGATCCCAAAAGATCACTCATGGTAAGGTCCACGAACAAACAACGTCTTCATTTTTTGAAAAAACTTGTCCACGGAAATGTGAGTGGATGACTGCTACTTTAGCGGATGAAGGCGTCCTTGGTCTCTTTGAGAGAAAAGTTCTACGTGCGATCTTTGGTCCTGTTTGTGTTGAAGGGTTCTGGAGGAGTGGATTCAACCACGAACTGTACGGGCTGTACAGCGACATGAGCCTAGTTAGGCGTCTACGGATGCAGAGGACGGATGTAGAGCGAATGGACACCACAGCTCCGGCCCGAATAATCTTCGAATCCGAATCTGGCGGGCAACGCAACAGAGGACGCCCGCGTTTAAGGTGGCGCACCCAAGTGGAAGAGGACCTCAACCAACTTGGTGTGCGAAACTGGAGACAGCTAGCTAGGTTGAGGCCCAGGTCCACCCCGGACTGTAGCGCCACACAAAGAAGAAGAAGACCGGCAAGCTGACGAGATGGGAATTCTTCGCGCAATTCTATGAGTTGCTCGTCGGATTATGGTGGGAAACGAATGTACGCGGGGAACGCAATGTCGAGCAGCAAATCTCGGAATGGAAACTGCTATGCTTCGATGGCTCGCAGACGTGGCAGCAATGTCCCCTGCATTACGTCTTCCGAGACGTGTCTTAAATTAGACTCCATCAGAAAGTCGTCGTATTAAAAGACTCAGGACGGGGTGGTTGGAGCAAGTCCAAAAACTCACTTGGTTGCGCCTGGACATAAATCCTGTTGAGTTAATTGCGGAGGGTCGAGTGGGCTGGAGATCTCTAGTGCGTGCTTCAGGGAAAATTATGATGATGACGTTGACGGATCTAAGAGACAGGATGGAGCAAGAAGGCTAAACATCTCTGTCTCAACAAATCAAGTCATTTAGCTAATCACTGCACGGCTTTCCAAGCAGATCGGGGGCAATTTCAGAAGCCATGTCCTTGCTGATGGGGAGAGCTCAGAATGAATTTTTTGGCAGGTATCAGCACAACTATGCGTGTGTGTATCGCGTACCACTGTTTTGCCAAGCCCTTCTTAGGCTGCAGCGGATTGACATATTCACAGCTCTTTACAAGTTCAATTCGAGTTCAGACTAGCAGGTCTGCCTCTTATTACGAATCATGAATCCATTCATACTTCAAGCATCATGCTGTGTCCCTGTCAAGGACTACATTCAAAATATAGCTTCGATTGGGATATTAGCAAGCGGCACTTATGGATGAAAGGGATTAGCAGGCGACATCAGCTATAACCACAACCAGTCCGTTACCGAACGCCAATGTACTGACATCACTGAGATTCAAACATCTTACGAGCTCCACTGCTTTGAAAGGTGTTCACGTTGATTCCTCAATTCAGGATTGGTCGTGACATATTGCAGCCGACGCATCGAAACCGAGTGATTTGCGTTGCATTCAATGAACTACCGACGCGACAGGAAGTCGAGTCCCACACCAAAGCCTCCGCCTTAATGCTCCCCGGCCTTCGCTCCGGCATGAGAGTGTGGGGTGGCGCCGCCTAATCGCTTACAAATTGCATAATAATTTCGCCTTTAAGAGCCCTCTCAGATGCAATAATTTAACGTTTGCCGATAAAAATGTTTTATCTTACGGCAGTCGTTTGGATTTATGTCCAAGTGCTTGGAAAGGTGCGCGGGTAATGACGGAACATTTTTAAATTACTTTCGTAAACATCGACTTTACGAGAGTCGCTTCATCGGCTGTCGTTGGCATTGGCACTGAATATCAATGGCGTTCTGTTTTGTTGTTTCTTCGGTCAGAGTCGGTGTCGGTCGATTCGATTCAATCGATCAGTCAAAGCGCTGATTGGACTATTCGGAACGTGTTCACGGCCGGTGCTGTGGGAAATGGGAACGAGAAGAGCATCCGTTTGGAATGGTGTCGGTGACTGCTTGAGAGCAATGACATCGAGGGGAATTTGTGATGGTTTTTGGAGTGGTTCTGGTTGTGTGCGTGGATTATTGTTGAAGGTGGAAAGGGACATTGCTTTGGGTGTGGCTATGGATTCCGAGGTTTGCACTTTGTGGACACTAGCTGCTTTTCTTCGGCGAAGGCTTTTCACGAGGCTCCGCAGTGTCTCAAACATCAAACATCCGCAGTGTCTTGAGTCCAAAGAAACAGGGGTTAGCAAAGCGTCCCATCACTCGTGAAAAAGACTTGATCTTCTCCACTATTTCAATGAAACTTCACTCCACTCCACCTGAAGAGCGCAATGAACAGGCTTTCTGGAAATTATCATAACCTGTGACTTGTGCACGTTGTCCTTCATCTCAGCATATGCACATACGATCCCAAACCTAGCGCTGGAGTTCCGTCTGGAAGGATGTGAGGATAGCCAAACCTTCTGCAAAGAGCAGATGTAGCAGAACTCAGTTGTGTATAGCGTGTATAGCGACTGAATGGCACTGTTCAACCCCCGATCTTGGAATCGATCACGACTCTATAGCGCGTCTCTATCACCTTAGAGTAGACTTTACCGAGGACTTAAGAAAGATTGGAGAAAATTGGAGTAATCTGTTTTATCCCCCTTTTTGAAAAGAGCAACAATCAACCCCGCTTGTCAATCGCTAGGTGTCTCGCTGCCTCCCAGGTCACCTTAAAGACACGAGAGAGCCATTAAACTCCCTCTTTACCTATTGAATTAAACCTTTCTGGCCGGACTAGCGATTTCATCGCCAAAATGACTTCTTCCACCTTCTCAAGACCATGGGTCTGCCAACCTTAGTGCCCTCTTCGGGATTGACGGGGCTTCCGCTGGCTTATATATGCTGGTAGCCGTGGCGTAAGAATTGTCATCCCCTTAAGGTAGCCTGATTTCACATTCAGAACTTTCAGAAGCCTACTTTGAAGGAGGAAGGAGATAAGGCTTGCTTAGAGTTTTTGGGGACTGTATTATGAACCGCAGAGAAGACAATTGTCAAGCAAGAGATACATTAAGTACGTGTCATTGTCAATTTTCATGTGAAGGCACTAGCAGACAATTCTTCTGAAACACAATGCCCTGGACGTATCACTGCATTCAGCTGAGAGATCCGCATTGATTCTCTCAAACTGTACTCGAATCCTTCTTTAAGCTATTGCCTATTACCCTTACGATGGTCAGGCTTATTGTCAATGTCTCTGTCATCGTGTTACTCGCAGATGTCCAGCTGCAAAAAGATGTACATACGAATGAGACGTCCACGAGCGCTAGACGTCGTCGCATCCACTGAAAAATGGGGCTCACAAATTCACCGATTCACCCTCAAATCTCGCACAATTCGCATCAAATCCGCGATGTGTATTACCCGATTGCGTAACTTCGAGTGGCATGATGCGTCTGAAACATCAATCTTGGAAAAATTGTTCAAAATTCGCCAGAGAAACGATCTTCCAGGAAATCTCTGCAACTGCCCGCATATGCCGAGCTCGAGTCTCTCGTCTCAGATGGCCCTGACATGCCCGGACACCAAGGCTAAGACCGCGTGACAACGCAATGAAATATAAAATAAAGTCCGTTGTACAACGTGAATGCAAGGTATGTACGGTCGCTTGGACAGGTCGAACGACGCGGTAGCACAATGTGAACCTCGTTAATGAAATGCAACCCTTCGGTCCTAAGTCAACTGGAAGTGCGTAACTGAAAGCCACTAGCACAAGACTTGGTCTGGATGGTGTAGCACGTTGGATGCGGCCTAGGTCCTTCCCAGACTGTAAAGCCAACGAAAAAACAAAGGAAGCGCCCGAGTGTGGTACCGGGACATACTAGGACTCTGAAGAGAAGGAATCTCTAGAAATCTCCTATGATCGCAGACGTGTCTGAGATAGACGCACAAATCATTTACCCAGCCTGGACATAGCATGAGCTCTTCCAACGGTAAGGCTATGGTCAGGCTATGGTCTGGCCTCTCCTGTTCATCGGTCGTTGGTACCTCCACCGAATTTCAAAGAGCGGTCTGCCTCGGTTTCTCTGGCTCTTACCCCAGCATGGACTCTAAGACACTCTCTAGGCCATCTGTCGCTTAAAAAGAAGTGGGCAAGGTTGCTTTTTCAAAACTCATTCTGGAGCTTTGACGAACTCTTCTTCTTCTTCTTCTTCTTCTTCTTCGTGTGGCGCTACAGTCCGGGGTGAACCTGGGCCTCGGGCAACATTCCTCTCCAGCTGGTGCGCTCCTTAGCTGGTGCGATCCTTTGACGAACTCGCGCACTGCATTTCCTTTGATCCTAGTCTCATGGCTGTCTTACGCACGGACACCAACTGCGGCGTGCATACAAATCTGACTTTCGTAGCAAGATTGGCATTTTGTCCAGTATATGAGACTTCCAAACCAAGCCAGTGTCCTTGTAGTGGATCTTCAGATCATCAGACTGCACACCTCGTCAGGTGAATTTTGCGTCGGTTTTCCAAGCGGAAACCTATGCGCTCCTAATGACCACGGACTACATTCTGAACAACAAGTGGAAGGGGCGCAGTAGTGTAAGCCGACCGGGCCGTGCTTAATGCCTTGCTCAGCCCCTAACTGCCTCCTTGAGAGTCCGGAATGGAAGTCTTCTCTTAATTTGATTGGTTGTCTTGTTTGGCTCCAGAGCTATCACAGGATTACGGAAAATTACGTCACCCATTATCTCGCTAAGCAACGATCGAGGACGTAGGAGGAACTCTTGAAAGCTTCGCTCTTAATAACACACTTTAGCAGACTTCTTAACGCTCCTCTAATGCCACCGCTATTTCATTATGCAGCTCCTATGCTTATTGGTGGCAAACTCGATGCACATTGATTCTCACTTGAACATGTTGAGGAAGTGATACAAATTCCAAACACCTTTTACACTATACCCCGCGAACCACCACATCAACTAAAATTATTCGTATCCCGAGAGCACTATATGAGAGTAATGCCGCACTTGCCTGGGATGGTGATCTAACCTCGAAAGAATTCGAGACTTCAATGGGAGTTAAACAAGAGTGTATTCTCAACACATTACTTTCCATAGGTTAGGTTAGGTTGTAGTGGCTGACTGCTAAAGTAGGCCAGGATAGGCCCATTGTGATACCACGTGGATTGACTTCTCCAACACCGGAACCAGTTGGTGCTTCTTATGAAGCGATTAAGTTATCCCATGATGGCACTATTTAGCTCGCTATGGCTGCTGAAGTAGTAGGCTCCTAGGTGTAGGAACGTACGACTAGCAAGAGCACTGCAGGAGCAGAGAAGGTGATCAGTGTTCTCTTCCTCCTCTTCATCCATGCAGCTTCTGCAAAAATCATTATATGGGGCACCCATCTTGCGAGCGTGGCTGCCAATTGCACAGTGCCCGGTTATGACTCCAATGGGGGTCCTTAATGACTTAGGACTTTACTTTCCATACTCTATATTAATGACATAACTGATTGATTCGGCGGAGTAAAAATTTAAACGTTGATGTATGCGGATGATTGTATTTCTGAGTGACTCAGTAGACGGTCTTCGACGGATGATTAACAGGCTTGACAGGTACTGTTATACTTGGAGAAATCCAAAATCATGGTGCTTAGACACGGAGGTGGGAGTTAAATGGTAAATCAGTTGACATCGTGCGTATGTACAAATATCTGAGTATGTTAGTTACAGCAAACTTAAATATAAGCAAACACCTTGAAGAAAAATTAGCCGATGCAAACCGAGCTTTTTCATCTATATGGGATCGTTGCAACCACAATTTGTATCGCGCAAAACAAAAAGTTATTTGTTCAACTGCTGCATCAGTCCCAGTCTACGGAGCCCAGGTGTAGGGTTACAGAGACCACATGATTCCGTTGAAAAATTCCTTTGAAACCGGTTCCGGTTACCGACAAATACCCGCAGTTATGTGTTACATATGGAAACTGGTACTCCACCCATGTTCTCGCACACCTTGAGAATGCACCTCAATTATATTACAAAAGTATTAGAGATCGAAGAATCAAGGGTACCAAACATAATATTGGGTTGCATGGAAGGCAATCGCAACAGACTGTGGAATGTTCCTAGTTATCCCATCAGATGAACTACCTTCCTCTTTGAGAGTAACATTGAATTCGTTGTTGCAGATACTCAAGCAAGTGGTGTATGGAAGATGCTGGAACATCGTTGTTCAGGAATTACTTCTTCTTCTTCTTTGATTGGCGCTACAGTCCGGGGTGGACCCGGAGCCTAAACCAACATGTCTCTCCAGCCAGCACGATATTTCGCCAGCTGCGCACACCAAGTTGGTTGAGGTCCTCTTCCACTTGTGTGCGCCATCTAGTGCGAGGACGTCCTTTGTTGCGTTGTTCCAATGGTTCGGTGTCGAAGATTCTTCGGGCCGGAGCTGTGGTGTCCATCCGCTCTACATGACCTAGCCATCTTTAGAGTTGGATCCCAAGACGCTTAACTAGGTGCATGCCGCTGTACAGCCCGTATAGTTCGTGGTTGAACCTTCTCCTCCAAACGCCATCAACGCAAACAGGACCAAAGATCGTACGCAGAACTTTTCTCTCAAAACAGCCAAGAGCTCCGCTTTCAATAGCGTCAATGTCTCTGCGCCATAGGGCAGGACTGGAATGATCAGAGTTTTATACAAAGTCAACTTGGTGTTTCGAGAAGCAGCGATTGGCAAGAGTAACTCTGCGCTTGATCTCGGTACTGGTGTTGTTGTCCCTATTTACTCCGGAGCCTAGGTAGACGAAGTCCTTGACTACCTCAAAGTTTCTGCTGCCCAATATGACGCTCTGTCCGAGACGTCGATGTTGTGCGTCCTTCCGTGATGACAGTATGTACTTTGTTCTGCCCTGGGTGATCGCTAGACCCATATTAGCCGCGCGCCGTGCTTAATGCCTTGCTCAGCCTTTAACTGCTTCCTTGAGAGTCCGGGAATGGAAGTCTTCTTTGAATTTGATTGGCTGTCTTGTTCGGCACCCGAGCTACCACGGGATCACCGAAAATGATGTCGCCCATTAACTCGCTAAGCAACGAACGAGGAGAGTGGAGGAACTCTTACGGCCTGAACCTAGTCTGATGCGAACGGCAAATTGTGACTGCACCATATTTGAAAACCATATTAACCCATTGCCACTCAACCAACTACGCCATCCAGCCGTCATTCCGAAGCACTGGGCTAGAAATTGGAAAAAAGGCCTGGCCATGGCGAGTCTAGCAATTTTCGAGAGGATGAATCACGCATCATCCCCGTTCTGGCCACAGTCACTGGACGTCAAAATCAATCCCGTCAATAGCCATAGCCTTAGACACGCTTGATCCAGTAGTCAACTGCATTGCTTCAGCAAGAGCAGTGACAGCAGTCACCAGCGAGGATTAGCCGCCCATGAGGTTCCCCTTTTTCCGGCCGGACTTCAGTTCGTCCCATTTGTCGGTCCGTGTGCTCTGCTCATTGAGATGAATCATAATCCGGCACGTTGTTCAGTTGTCGGAAAAAACGGTGAAGCTGTGAAGATAAATCATGTTTGCAGTGTCGTCCGAAAAAATGCATCTCATCTTTGGACACAGCTCCGACCGCCACCAATTTGTTATCTCATGGGTGGTCCAGCTGCACAGTGACTCGTGCCGTATTGCCATCAAATTGCACTTCGTTCACCTCTCGCACAACTCATCGCAGAGACTGAGTAACTCCCCCCATTCATGTGAATCGGATAAACTTCGAATTCAAATTCCAACTTCATCTCTGACTTCGTTGCCGCCGGGATCATCTATCCGAATGACTTTAAGTGAAATTTACCACTCGAAGGACGTAGAACGTAATCCAATTCCGTGATTCGAACACTAATCCCGGCCACAGTCGATGGAGCACAACGTGGTTCAACCAAAAAAACGATGACACCACCGCAAGGCGGATTCACCCGCCATTAGTGTTGTGCACTTCGATTCATCACGCTTACGACAAGGGACTCTCTGCTGCGCATCGTGTGCATTATCAAATTCACTGCAGCAAGCTCCTATCGCATGGCTCGAGTCGACAAAAAGCGGGGCGGCCAGTTCGCCCACACAGTGCCCATAAATTTTGCACCGAACAATGCTCCGGCATTAGGGAGGAGGCCCCTGCTAAATTTCAGACGGCTCAGGACTTCAACTGCAAGAGGAACTGCCAAATAAACGCACAAGAGCGGCGGGGCCCTGCAGTCCGGTGGAAAATCAATGCACTCTCCCTCACATGGCGATGCATGGCCACGAAAGTCGACAGGGAGCGTGAAACGTAACGCGGGCGTAATTGCAAATTATGCGGTGGAGGCAGGCGTTGACGATGGTGACGCACAGAACGGAATGACGGCACGCCTGTGTTGTGGGAGTGGCACACAGGAGTAATTAAATAATTCTTCAAAACGGTCCTTTCATCCTGTCGCCCGTGTCGTGTGCGGGTCTCTGACCACGCGTGGACCGATGCCCGGCATTTGCGGAACGTGAGCTGGATAATTTAATTCCAAATTCATCGTAAAGTATTCAATCCGTGGTTGCATTAGCGACAATATTGTCGGGATTGCGGCCAGTAGGACCTGTGGCTCATGATGGAATGCGTTTCAATATGCCAGCGGGGACTGTGTGTGGTGTGGTGAGCGAAAGGACGTGCGCATTAAGGGCGGCTGTGTTATGAAATTTCGATTCGGGCCTCATGGAGCTGCCGGCGGCAGCGGTTGAATCGCAAGTAATGAGCTGTCAATTCTGAATTTATGCAACAGGACGAGAGCAGTTGGTCGTAGTGAGTCTGTGGAGGTGCATGGGCCTGTGCATCAATGGGAATTTGTTCATTGCTCTCAACTAGGTGACGATCCCAATAAATTGCACAGGCCTAGTTGACGTACTGCCTCTTAGTGGCGCCCTCTGGATAGGCTTTCTAAGCAACCGAGAGGTGAACCAATGTACGCAGCGGCCTGAGACTAGATCCCAGGACCCGTTCTTGCTGGTGGGGTGACTTCCCCACCTTGGAAAAAAAGCTTAGTTCTTCTTCTTTGTGTGGCGCTACAGTCCGGGCTGGACCTGGGCCTCAACCATCATGCCTCTCCAAATAGCGCGATGTCTGGCTAGCTGTCTCCAGTTTTGCACTCCATTGACGACCCAATCAAATTCACAAGGACAACAATCTTCGGACTTGCTCGGAAATGGAACTTACGGACCATGAACAGGCCTCAGACCGCTTTAAGGCGGACATCACCGCGATCCAAGAAATGCGGAAGGACAAGAAGGAGAAGGATGAAAAGCTGTGATATTTGTTACAGTGATTGTTGCAAAAAACCAGGTTTTCATTATAGCCTGAGGCAATAACTCTTGAGCTTGAAGTGTGTAAGCTTGATGACGATCCGAATCAAGGCAAGATTCGCCGCCATAAGCCTGATATGTGCACACGGCCCAACAGAGGATGACGCTACCAAAGACTGCTTCTACGAACTTTTTGACAAAGTGTACGAGCAGTGTCATGGCTTCGAGGTGAAGATAGTCCTAAACTCGAAGTTAGGCAGGGAGGCAATCTTTGGTAGTACAGTCGGATAACATAGGCTACACGACACCAGCTCCAACAACGGACTTAGGCTCATAGACTCTGCGACGTGCTGCAACGTTTCCCGCCTCTCAATATCCGTGAAGGTACATGGCGATCTCCAGATCAATCCACAGTCAATCAGACTGATCATATTGTGATATTGCGTGCGGACATTCCGTGGCATCGTAGAGTCGGAAGCGAAGCCAACCTAGTGCTGTAGGAAATTCAATGTCGCACAACTACAAACGCGAGAGATCCTCAGGAGATTTTGCAGATCGAGTCTCCCTTTATCTCTCAGAAACTCTTGGTCGGCGACCAATGGCAATTCTACTCAAGACGCCATCAGAAAAGCCGCAGCTGTTGTGCCAGGTTTCACCCGATGACGAATTTCGGCGAGCACATGAAGACAAATAGGATGCGGCATACAAGCGGCGTTGCTATGAAGGACGAGGGCTGCGACCAGAAGCATACAAGGATAAAGATGGAAAGAAGAATTACAGCCGATGATGGACAAGAATTCCGCCGTCCCGACCTGAATGAAGTGACGGCAGCAATTGTCAAGCTGAAGCCCAACAAGGCTGCTGGTGCTGATGGACCGCCTACTAAACTCTTCAAAGCAGCTGGCGATGATTTGGTCGTTTGAAAGGAGGCACTCTAAAGTGTGCCACTTATAGAGGCATAAGATCTTTTCTGCGGTCTTGTGTAAGCGCCTAGAATAATACGTCAACAGCCTGATTCGTCAATAGCAGTGTGGGCTCAGGCCAGCGATATACACACACTCAGACCAAATTTCGGAAAAGACCCCATAGTCTAATGTCGATACTCACGATTGATTCATCGACTTTAAGGATGTGTCTCGGAAAGCCAACAGTGATAGCTCCAGTCCCGCTGTATGGCGCAGAAGCATGGACAATGTCAAGTGGGGACGAAGAGATGCTTGGTCGCTTCGAAAATCCTTCGAATTATTTCGAGAAGATTGAACGACGAACTCCACGGGCTGTACAAACGAATTCCATTGTCTCGACTCAGATGGCTAGGTCATGTCGAGAGAATGGATACGAACGCTTCGAGTCCAACCCTGAGGGACAGCACTGCAGAGGGAAACCTCGCCTCCGATGGCGTAACACGTGGAACGAGGTCTTAATCAGCTGACGACCAAGATCGTGCTAGTTGGAGAGGAATGCTGACTGAAGTCTACATCGGACTGTACGCGTGGAAGTCTATGGAGCATAAAGTGTGTATCTGACTGACGCGGCGTCATGTTGTTATTAGAGTTCTGACTTGCAAGTCTTCAGTGATCGGTGGACATGAGTCTAGCCAGGAGTCTAGGAATACATCGATAGACCATTCAGAGTGCATGAATCTATCCGAAAAAAGGGATCAAGGACTCCCTGGTACCAGTGGAGTGACACTGTAAAGAACGTCCGCTAAAATGACCGCGCACACGAGTTGTAAAAAACATCAGCAAGCAAAATCCGGGCCAATTGCGAACCTTAGTGCCTGAATATTGGCTGCAAATTGATTTGAAGTGCGAATGACCACATACCACAGTATTTTTGTCTACGAGCAGGATTTCACGTCGCCTTGCCAGCCTTCGGTACCAGAAACGTTCTCATCTAAGAAGGTTGATGGACGGGCATTGGCTTGGACCCTAATCGGAAAATTGTCGTAAGACCGACACTCACCTACTCCTTGTCAAAATCAAGGCCGTCAACCAATGTCGTCTTCCTATAATAATAATTTATATAACATGGGTGGCGCTACAGCCCGTAGGGGGCCAGGGCCTAGCTTCTCAGCAACCACTCGTGTTGTGCGTGCTATTGTTCTCTCACGAGTGGAAGGGAAATACAGTTTAATGCCGACTCCGAACGGCCAAGTTTGAGAAGCTTTTCCTAGACATACTCCTTGAGCATTGTAAGTGACTAGAAAGAGGTGGGGTCGTGAAAATTATTTTTGTCGCTCAGAGCGGGAATCGATCCTACGACGTCGGGGTTGGGGTTGACGCACATACCCACAACGCCACGGGCCACCACATGTTGTCTTTTTAGACACTTAGAACTTCGACTGGAGTCAAGGCATGGGGCTTTGTCTACCTAGACTCCGAATAACGAACAATTCTTATCAATTGCTGCGACATAGACGAAGTGTTTGACTAAAGCTCAAGAGGGTTCAGTATTGGAGCACTCCCTCGAAGGATTAAGCTGATCTTATACACGGGCCGTGGGAGTACTCGTAGTCGATTTAAGGGCCCCATATGACTGCGTGCGGTCCTGTTTGCGTTGAAGGTTCTTGGAGAAGGAGATTCAATCACGAACTGTACGGGCTGTACAGCGACATGAGTCTAGTCAGGCGTCTACGGATTCAACGCCTAAGATGGCTAGGCCATGTTGAGCGCTTGGACAACATTGCTCCAGCCCGAAGAGTCTTCGACTCCGAACCAGTGGTACAACGCAATAGAGGACGATCACGAACCCGATGGAGCAGTCAAGTGAAGAAGGACCTCAACCAACTTGGAGTGCAAAATTGGAGGCAGCTAGCTTAAGATCGTGCCAGCTGGAGATGATTGTTGACCGAGGCCCAGGTTCACCCGGGACTGTAGCGCCACAAGAAGAAGAGGAAGAATATGACTGCGTGCATACAGAATAGCTATATCTACAGCGCCATGTCTAGTATGGACATTGCCACCAAACTCCTCAGATTGCGCTGGATGACGCTGGCTGCTCCATCAAGATCGGTACGAACACACAGACAAGCTGTCATTTTGCTTTCTGAACATCATACTTCAGATCGGGCGAAACTCACAGCCCGACGCTAAAGACACGAGCTTCCAAATGTTAGAACAACTGATAGTGTACGCGGATGACATTGGACGAGCACTGTGAGCCGTCAATAAGGCGTTTGTTGGCAATGAAGCGGAAGCGGCTAAAATGGGTCCAGCAGACATCGTAGTCCTACCATTTGGCGCCGAAGCTCTAATAACTTTAAATGTACTTGAAGGGTTCCTTGGTAGTTTCCAAGGGGCCCATCTGCGGGAAAAAAAAAACTTCTTGGGTTGTGCTGTGACGTCTCTGTAGCCAGGTGCTTCCAGACTCAACGTCGAAGGTTGGAGCATTTATTCTTTGAAATAGTCTTCGACACCAAGGATGTGGGGCAACGGAACAAAGTACGCCACCTCGTTGGAAATCGAATAGTTTTACCTTGGAAACGCTTTCCCTTTGTGAAAGGTAATCGGTCTTGAGACTCTGAGAGGTGGGTTGCGGGTGAGGGTCACGCAGCCATGCTATGGCAGTGAACAGCAGTACAAAATCCCGGTCAAACAGACCTTCTACCACCCTAGACTAGCCCCGGAGAGCAAATTCACTCAACACTTTCGGGGTAGGAACACGTGGTAGTTGGAGTTGGGGAGGTCGCCTTATAGACTGACGGCTTAAAGACGAGCGCTGGTACAGACAAGCTGGTCTTCGAAAAATTCCTCCACAATTGCAACGCTTTTCAAGCGGAAGTGGCTGCAAAACAAGAGGCAGCACTGGCGCTGAATCACAACTAGTCGGCGCTGTTCTATTCCGAACATTTTGCCCAACAGCCAAGCGATACCAAAAGTGTAGACCCTGCAGACAGAGCATGAGTGGTACATTCTCGGTGAATTCAGTGACCAACGGCTAAGTAGCATCCAAGGTAAAGAGAAGGCAGTCAGCTTCCGGAGAAAAACGCTTGAGAGTTGCAAGAATTTCTAACCATCCCACTGCATACTGTATAAGTACCAATTCATCTGTAAAATATGGTCGGAGGAAAACATGCCCGATGACTGGAACCTCAGCACTGTTTGCCCGATCCATGAGTAAGGAGACCCTTTGAACTGCGCCGACTACAGAGGCATCAGTCTCCTAAGTATCGCATACAAGATCTTATCTGCCGTACTGTGTGGACACCTATAGCCGTTCGTCAACAACTTGGTCGGTTCATACCAGTGTGCCTTTAGGCCAGGCATATCCACCGTCGACCAAATAATCACACTACGGCAGATTGTGAAGAAGAGAGAACCCAGGATCAACCCCTAGGACGAGAGGTCGCACTTATAAGTTTGGCAAGTTGAGCTCGGGTGAACTACAACCAGTACCCGATGGCCAGCACATGGAGGTAAAATAAGTTCAATTGGTGAGCATCCCCAGGTTGACGCCAGTCAGTGCCTACCCGATTCCCACAGCACCCAGCCATCCATTTTGGAGACAATCCTCATCGATTTTAATGCCGCGTATGATGGCATCTATAGAGAGGAGCTATACAGAGCAATGTCTAGTTTTGGCATCCCTGCCATACGCGTCTGCTTGTGAAGGATAACGATGGAGAATGAACGCGGCTCCGTCAAGGTCGGTAAAGACTTAACCGAGACCTTTGATGTCAGAAAAGGATTCAGACGAGGTGACGCGCTGGCTTGCGACTTTTTCAACATCTTTCTGGAAAGAAACTCGAACGCCAACACCAGAGGCACAATCTTTCAGAAGTCCGTCCAATTACTCGCCTATGCCGGCGATATCGACACTATCGGAAGAACGCAGCGTGATGTTAATGGCGCTTTTGTGGGCATTGCATCGGAGGGAGCGAAGATGGGTTTAGCGGTTAAGGAGGGTAAGACCAAGTACATGCTGTCAACGAGAAAGGACACCCAACACCGACGTCTCGGTCAAAACGTCACAGCAGACGGAGGAAGTCAAAAACGTTGTCCACCTAGGAACCGCTATCAACTCAGATAATGACACCAGCGCTGAAATCAAACGAAGAATAACTCTTGCCAATCGCTGCTTCTTTGGGCTTAGAAAGCAATTGGTAAGCAAAGCCCTCTCTCGAACAACCAAGGTAACGCTTTACAAGACCTCAATTGTCCCAATCCTGCTATATGGCGCGGAGGCATGGACTCTGTCAAATGATGCGGATGAAGCTGCTCTTGGTTGCTTGGAGAGGAAGATTCTTCGTGTGATTTTCGGTCCCGTCTGCACAGATGGTGAGTGGAGAGGAGATATAACGACGAACTATACGGGCTGTTCAGCGACATCGAGTTAGCCACTCTTTTGGAAGATCCAACGACTGAGATGGCTAGGTTATGTAGAGCAGATGGAAACCAATTATCCACCCGAGGGACGGCGCAGTAGAGAAAGACCGCGACTCATGTGGCGCACGCAAGTGAAAAGCGACCTCAACCAACTATGCGTGCGAAACTGGAGACAACTGCTAAAGATCCAGCTGGCTGGAGACGCTTGTTGGTTGAGGCCCAGGTCCATTCCGGAATGTGGCGCCACCTTAAGTAAGTAAGTAAGTACTGTATAAAAATGAATTTACAGAATGAAGCTCTGGATAGAGCCAGAGCTCGATGGCTTAGCCTGAGTGCGGAAGCAACATCGAAGGCTCCTTGGCTGAGGCTGAGCAAAGAGATATCATCATCATTGATCGGCTTCAGTTGCAAGGATGTTCGCACTCTAAGTCCCTAGCGGTCCCTGTGCCATAGGCGCACATCCTGTGCGTCTGAACGTACCACACAACGACTTTTGTAGGAGCTGCTGATATGAAGAAGAAAAAAGAGAGTAAATCGAACATCTGCCCTTGGGAAGGAAAAGGAGGATGTTCCTGGGTAAACACTTCTTCGTAGAGCTAGCTGAATTAAGCGGCGGTGTTGAACCACCACAGTAGAGCCCAAAATGGTTCAAGTGAGCCACAGCCTAAATGGCCGACAGGACACCTTAGCTACTCTACCTACCTTACTCCGTGTTGTGTTGTGTTGGGTACCACCGAACCGCCGAGGAATCTAAGCGCCTCTTGTCAAACGTACCCTTCACAGTTCAATTGCACTCTTTCCGAACTTCATCTACATTCTTGTAGCTCAGCGTAGAGTTCGCTGTGTCGATTGGCGTGTGATAGTGGGTTTGTGCATCGCCCCCCTATTTCAGGGCCATGTCATCTGCCAGAAATTAACTGCCGCCGTGAGCCTAAACTAGAAGCAAATGACGCCTTAGATCAGGGCATGTGCGAGCGCTGCTCCTAGCTTAGCCTAGCATAAGAAATATTCTGATATGCAAATGTTCACATTTGACTCCCACCCCAAGAGATTCAAAACAATGGGCAGTTTTATGGGCAGTCCATTTCATGGACAACTCAAGAGTATCTCTGTTTAGCCCACGAGCACATCTTCCCAACTCAAGGATCAGCACATGCAAAGTTATAACTGACAGTCAGACTACGCGCCATGCCATCCAATTGCGTAATCAATCGAATGCCCGCATAACACTCACTGGACCAGAGGCGAAATCACTTAGTCCAGGTCAGGCCAGCTTGGCCGTGCATGATTGAATTTTCCTCCCATCGCGCTTGACTCGCCATTCGCGTGAGTCCCCCGCAAGGGAACACCGCAAAGCGCAATCACACAACCACCCTCCATTGTCCGGGGCAGTCAAAAATGAGTGCCATTGCAAACACGAGCGCCGTGTGCAAGTGCACCCGCAGCCGCATCATGCTTGAAACAACTGCCACGCGTTTGTGGATTACACTGGGTGTAGTGTAACGCAACCACTAACAGCGTTCGGGTTCAAATACAATCGCGAGTAATTGCTGACGTTGAACGATACTGAACCACCGCGAAGGATCAATCGCTGTTGGGATAGTGGAACGCGTTGCGGTCATCAAATCGGGTGCCTAATTGCCTGCTCGTGGAGGACACCACAGGCCGACGGCGAGCGCTACGCAAAGTTGCGCTGCAGACCGAGTCCATGTCAGGAGTCACAGCGCGTGTGATTCGATGAAGAGGGCGGTCCGCATGTCTAATGTAAGCGTCCTGCGTCAATGCGGGTGCTGGACGAGTGACGTGACTAGTTACTGTCGCGAGGCTGATTGCGTGTGTTTTCGCAGAAGTACTGCAGAGCCTGTTCCATCAGAGGGGTGTGGATTGTGGGATTATCACTGACTCCTGAAGGTAGACCATGGTCTGAAATGCCTTCTGTTTGGAATGAGGACGAATCATTGCATAGTTTCCGGGTGTGTTATAGTCATCATGCTGCCCGGCAGCATGTTGCTGGCATCTTGCTCAATCCGATGCAAGTCGATGTGACATGCTTGTTGACAAATGGCCTACGTAATATAGCTTGGATCTAGCTCTTGTTTTATTTGTTCACGTAATTACATCGCTCCATCTTATTCCTTCTTTGCAGCTCTATCTGCCTCGCCCAAGGTCTGGTTCAACTTACCATCATCCCTCATTACAAATAGAGCTTTAATATGCTTAACTTATCACCTGACTGTCTCTCCTAAGAACGCTTCGGCGAAGGACCTAGTGTCCAAAAAGTGCTTCGGCGAAGGAGTTTGTGGACAGCACCTAGTATCCAGAAAGTGCTTCGGCGAAGGACTTTGTGGACAGTGGCTGGTGTCCAGAACGTGCTTCGGCGAAGGACTTTGTGGACAGCACCTAGTGTCCAGAAAGTGCTTCGGCGAAGGAGTTTGTGGACAGCACCTAGTGTCCAGAAAGTGCTTCGGCGAATGAGTTTGTGGACAGTGGCTAGTTTCCAGAAAGTGCTTAGGCGAAGGACTTTGTGGACAGTGGCTAGTGTCCAGAAAGTGCTTCGGCGAAGGAGTTTGTGGACAGCATCTAGTTTCCAGAAAGTGCTTCGGCGAAGGACTTTGTGGACAGTGGCTAGTGTCCAGAAAGTGCTTCGGCGAAGGAGTTTGTGGACAGTGGCTAGTGTCCAGAAAGTGCTTCGGCGAAGGAGTTTGTGGACAGTGGCTGGTGTCCAGAAAGTGCTTCGGCGAAGGAGTTTGTGGACAGCACCTAGTGTCCAGAAAGTGCTTCGGCGAATGAGTTTGTGGACAGTGGCTAGTTTCCAGAAAGTGCTTAGGCGAAGGACTTTGTGGACAGTGGCTAGTGTCCAGAAAGTGCTTCGGCGAAGGAGTTTGTGGACAGTGGCTGGTGTCCAGAAAGTGCTTCGGCGAAGGAGTTTGTGGACAGTGGCTGGTGTCCAGAAAGTGCTTCGGCGAATGAGTTTGTGGACAGTGGCTAGTTTCCAGAAAGTGCTTAGGCGAAGGACTTTGTGGACAGTGGCTAGTGTCCAGAAAGTGCTTCGGCGAAGGAGTTTGTGGACAGTGGCTGGTGTCCAGAAAGTGCTTCGGCGAAGGAGTTTGTGGACAGCACCTAGTGTCCAGAAAGTGCTTCGGCGAATGAGTTTGTGGACAGTGGCTAGTTTCCAGAAAGTGCTTAGGCGAAGGACTTTGTGGACAGTGGCTAGTGTCCAGAAAGTGCTTCGGCGAATGAGTTTGTGGACAGTGGCTAGTTTCCAGAAAGTGCTTAGGCGAAGGACTTTGTGGACAGTGGCTAGTGTCCAGAAAGTGCTTCGGCGAAGGAGTTTGTGGACAGCATCTAGTTTCCAGAAAGTGCTTCGGCGAAGGACTTTGTGGACAGTGGCTAGTGTCCAGAAAGTGCTTCGGCGAAGGAGTTTGTGGACAGTGGCTAGTGTCCAGAAAGTGCTTCGGCGAAGGAGTTTGTGGACAGTGGCTGGTGTCCAGAAAGTGCTTCGGCGAAGGAGTTTGTGGACAGCATCTAGTTTCCAGAAAGTGCTTCGGCGAAGGACTTTGTGGACAGTGGCTAGTGTCCAGAAAGTGCTTCGGCGAAGGAGTTTGTGGACAGTGGCTGGTGTCCAGAAAGTGCTTCGGCGAAGGAGTTTGTGGACAGCACCTAGTGTCCAGAAAGTACTTCGGCGAAGGACTTTGTGGACAGTGGCTGGTGTCCAGAAAGTGCTTCGGCGAAGGACTTTGTGGACAGCACCTAGTTTCCAGAAAGTGCTTCGGCGAAGGACTTTGTGGACAGCACCTAGTTTCCAGAAAGTGCTTCGGCGAATGAGTTTGTGGACAGGGGCTAGTTTCCAGAAAGTGCTTAGGCGAAGGACTTTGTGGACAGTGGCTAGTGTCCAGAAAGTGCTTCGGCGAATGAGTTTGTGGACAGTATCTAGTGTCCAGAAAGTGCTTCGGCGAAGGACTTTGTGGACAGTGGCTAGTGTCCAGAAAGTGCTTCGGCGAAGGAGTTTGTGGACAGCACCTAGTGTCCAGAAAGTGCTTCGGCGAAGGACTTTGTGGACAGTGGCTAGTGTCCAGAAAGTGCTTCGGCGAAGGAGTTTGTGGACAGCACCTAGTGTCCAGAAAGTGCTTCGGCGAAGGAGTTTGTGGACAGCACCTAGTGTCCAGAAAGTGCTTCGGCGAAGGAGTTTGTGGACAGTGGCTGGTGTCCAGAAAGTGCTTCGGCGAAGGAGTTTGTGGACAGCACCTAGTGTCCAGAAAGTACTTCGGCGAAGGACTTTGTGGACAGTGGCTGGTGTCCAGAAAGTGCTTCGGCGAAGGAGTTTGTGGACAGTGGCTGGTGTCCAGAAAGTGCTTCGGCGAAGGACTTTGTGGACAGCACCTAGTTTCCAGAAAGTGCTTCGGCGAAGGACTTTGTGGACAGCACCTAGTTTCCAGAAAGTGCTTCGGCGAAGGACTTTGTGGACAGTGGCTGGTGTCCAGAAAGTGCTTCGGCGAAGGAGTTTGTGGACAGTGGCTAGTTTCCAGGAAGTGCTTCGGCGAAGGACTTTGTGGACAGTGGCTGGTGTCCAGAAAGTGCTTCGGCGAAGGAGTTTGTGGACAGCACCTAGTGTCCAGAAAGTACTTCGGCGAAGGACTTTGTGGACAGTGGCTGGTGTCCAGAAAGTGCTTCGGCGAAGGAGTTTGTGAACAGTGGCTAGTGTCCAGAAAGTGCTTCGGCGAAGGACTTTGTGGACAGTGGCTAGTGTCCAGAAAGTGCTTCGGCGAAGGAGTTTGTGGACAGCACCTAGTGTCCAGAAAGTGCTTCGGCGAAGGAGTTTGTTTACAGGACCTAGTGTCCAGAAAGTACTTCGGCGAAGGACTTTGTGGACAGTGGCTAGTGTCCAGAAAGTGCTTCGGCGAAGGACTTTGTGGACAGTGGCTGGTGTCCAGAAAGTGCTTCGGCGAAGGAGTTTGTGGACAGCACCTAGTGTCCAGAAAGTACTTCGGCGAAGGACTTTGTGGACAGTGGCTGGTGTCCAGAAAGTGCTTCGGCGAAGGAGTTTGTGGACAGTGGCTGGTGTCCAGAAAGTGCTTCGGCGAAGGACTTTGTGGACAGCACCTAGTTTCCAGAAAGTGCTTCGGCGAAGGACTTTGTGGACAGCACCTAGTTTCCAGAAAGTGCTTCGGCGAAGGACTTTGTGGACAGTGGCTGGTGTCCAGAAAGTGCTTCGGCGAAGGAGTTTGTGGACAGTGGCTAGTTTCCAGGAAGTGCTTCGGCGAAGGACTTTGTGGACAGTGGCTGGTGTCCAGAAAGTGCTTCGGCGAAGGAGTTTGTGGACAGCACCTAGTGTCCAGAAAGTACTTCGGCGAAGGACTTTGTGGACAGTGGCTGGTGTCCAGAAAGTGCTTCGGCGAAGGAGTTTGTGAACAGTGGCTAGTGTCCAGAAAGTGCTTCGGCGAAGGACTTTGTGGACAGTGGCTAGTGTCCAGAAAGTGCTTCGGCGAAGGAGTTTGTGGACAGCACCTAGTGTCCAGAAAGTGCTTCGGCGAAGGACTTTGTGGACAGTGGCTGGTGTCCAGAAAGTGCTTCGGCGAAGGAGTTTGTGGACAGTGGCTAGTGTCCAGAAAGTGCTTCGGCGAAGGAGTTTGTGGACAGCACCTAGTGTCCAGAAAGTGCTTCGGCGAAGGAGTTTGTTTACAGGACCTAGTGTCCAGAAAGTACTTCGGCGAAGGACTTTGTGGACAGTGGCTAGTGTCCAGAAAGTGCTTCGGCGAAGGACTTTGTGGACAGTGGCTGGTGTCCAGAAAGTGCTTCGGCGAAGGAGTTTGTGGACAGTGGCTGGTGTCCAGAAAGTGCTTCGGCGAAGGACTTTGTGGACAGTGGCTGGTGTCCAGAAAGTGCTTCGGCGAAGGACTTTGTGGACAGTGGCTGGTGTCCAGAAAGTGCTTCGGCGAAGGACTTTGTGGACAGCACCTAGTTTCCAGAAAGTGCTTCGGCGAAGGACTTTGTGGACAGTGGCTGGTGTCCAGAAAGTGCTTCGGCGAAGGAGTTTGTGGACAGCACCTAGTTTCCAGAAAGTGCTTCGGCGAAGGACTTTGTGGACAGTGGCTGGTGTCCAGAAAGTGCTTCGGCGAAGGACTTTGTGGACAGCACCTAGTTTCCAGAAAGTGCTTCGGCGAAGGACTTTGTGGACAGTGGCTGGTGTCCAGAAAGTGCTTCGGCGAAGGACTTTGTGGACAGCACCTAGTGTCCAGAAAGTATTTCGGCGAAGGACTTTGTGGACAGTGGCTGGTGTCCAGAAAGTGCTTCGGCGAAGGAGTTTGTGGACAGTGGCTAGTGTCCAGAAAGTGCTTCGGCGAAGGACTTTGTGGACAGCACCTAGTGTCCAGAAAGTGCTTCGGCGAAGGACTTTGTGGACAGTGGCTGGTGTCCAGAAAGTGCTTCGGCGAAGGAGTTTGTGGACAGTGGCTGGTGTCCAGAAAGTGCTTCGGCGAAGGACTTTGTGGACAGCACCTAGTGTCCAGAAAGTACTTCGGCGAAGGACTTTGTGGACAGTGGCTAGTGTCCAGAAAGTGCTTCGGCGAAGGACTTTGTGGACAGTGGCTGGTGTCCAGAAAGTGCTTCGGCGAAGGAGTTTGTGGACAGTGGCTGGTGTCCAGAAAGTGCTTCGGCGAAGGACTTTGTGGACAGTGGCTAGTGTCCAGAAAGTGCTTCGGCGAAGGAGTTTGTGGACAGCACCTAGTGTCCAGAAAGTGCTTCGGCGAAGGACTTTGTGGACAGTGGCTGGTGTCCAGAAAGTGCTTCGGCGAAGGAGTTTGTGGACAGTGGCTGGTGTCCAGAAAGTGCTTCGGCGAAGGACTTTGTGGACAGCACCTAGTGTCCAGAAAGTACTTCGGCGAAGGACTTTGTGGACAGTGGCTAGTGTCCAGAAAGTGCTTCGGCGAAGGACTTTGTGGACAGTGGCTGGTGTCCAGAAAGTGCTTCGGCGAAGGAGTTTGTGGACAGTGGCTGGTGTCCAGAAAGTGCTTCGGCGAAGGACTTTGTGGACAGTGGCTGGTGTCCAGAAAGTGCTTCGGCGAAGGACTTTGTGGACAGTGGCTGGTGTCCAGAAAGTGCTTCGGCGAAGGACTTTGTGGACAGCACCTAGTTTCCAGAAAGTGCTTCGGCGAAGGACTTTGTGGACAGTGGCTGGTGTCCAGAAAGTGCTTCGGCGAAGGAGTTTGTGGACAGCACCTAGTTTCCAGAAAGTGCTTCGGCGAAGGACTTTGTGGACAGTGGCTGGTGTCCAGAAAGTGCTTCGGCGAAGGACTTTGTGGACAGCACCTAGTGTCCAGAAAGTGCTTCGGCGAAGGAGTTTGTGGACAGTGGCTGGTGTCCAGAAAGTGCTTCGGCGAAGGACTTTGTGGACAGCACCTAGTGTCCAGAAAGTACTTCGGCGAAGGACTTTGTGGACAGTGGCTGGTGTCCAGAAAGTGCTTCGGCGAAGGAGTTTGTGGACAGTGGCTAGTGTCCAGAAAGTGCTTCGGCGAAGGACTTTGTGGACAGCACCTAGTGTCCAGAAAGTACTTCGGCGAAGGACTTTGTGGACAGTGGCTAGTGTCCAGAAAGTGCTTCGGCGAAGGACTTTGTGGACAGTGGCTGGTGTCCAGAAAGTGCTTCGGCGAAGGACTTTGTGGACAGCACCTAGTGTCCAGAAAGTGCTTCGGCGAAGGACTTTGTGGACAGTGGCTGGTGTCCAGAAAGTGCTTCGGCGAAGGACTTTGTGGACAGCACCTAGTGTCCAGAAAGTACTTCGGCGAAGGACTTTGTGGACAGCACCTAGTTTCCAGAAAGTGCTTCGGCGAAGGACTTTGTGGACAGTGGCTGGTGTCCAGAAAGTGCTTCGGCGAAGGACTTTGTGGACAGCACCTAGTGTCCAGAAAGTACTTCGGCGAAGGAGTTTGTGGACAGTGGCTGGTGTCCAGAAAGTGCTTCGGCGAAGGAGTTTGTGGACAGCACCTAGTGTCCAGAAAGTACTTCGGCGAAGGACTTTGTGGACAGTGGCTGGTGTCCAGAAAGTGCTTCGGCGAAGGACTTTGTGGACAGCACCTAGTTTCCAGAAAGTACTTCGGCGAAGGACTTTGTGGACAGTGGCTAGTGTCCAGAAAGTGCTTCGGCGAAGGACTTTGTGGACAGTGGCTGGTGTCCAGAAAGTGCTTCGGCGAATGAGTTTGTGGACAGCACCTAGTGTCCAGAAAGTACTTCGGCGAAGGACTTTGTGGACAGTGGCTGGTGTCCAGAAAGTGCTTCGGCGAAGGACTTTGTGGACAGTGGCTAGTGTCCAGAAAGTGCTTCGGCGAAGGAGTTTGTGGACAGTGGCTGGTGTCCAGAAAGTGCTTCGGCGAAGGAGTTTGTGGACAGCACCTAGTGTCCAGAAAGTACTTCGGCGAAGGACTTTGTGGACAGTGGCTGGTGTCCAGAAAGTGCTTCGGCGAAGGACTTTGTGGACAGTGGCTAGTGTCCAGAAAGTGCTTCGGCGAAGGAGTTTGTGGACAGTGGCTGGTGTCCAGAAAGTGCTTCGGCGAAGGAGTTTGTGGACAGTGGCTGGTGTCCAGAAAGTGCTTCGGCGAAGGAGTTTGTGGACAGTGGCTGGTGTCCAGAAAGTGCTTCGGCGAAGGAGTTTGTGGACAGCACCTAGTGTCCAGAAAGTACTTCGGC
>OU744320.1:40692199-40760936 GCA_916610145.1 Eristalis arbustorum | reverse complement strand
TAGCTCCTATCAAAGAAAATGAAGGGGTATGGTGGTCGTGTTATCTCAAGGAATGCTCCAGTTGATTGGCCGCCTCCTTGATGCGATTCAATGTCGCTTGACTATTTACTGTGGGGCGACGTTAAGTCACTGGCTTATGCCAACAAGACGACGATGTTGGATGATCCCAGAGCCACCACGTCGTTTTGGCTTGAAAACGAATCGAAAGCTGCCAATCTGTCCGCGGTTGCCTTATGAACGAAGCCGAGAGCCATTCGTAAATGTTGACTTCAAGCGAACTTCAAATCTTTTTAAATAAGAATTGTCAAGTCCTTATTCGAAAACCCAAAAGCACATTTGCTGACGACGCTGCGACCTTGGTAACAGCCAGACCGGTGAAAGAGTCGACCAGTAAAATACAACTCACTCTGGATCGGGCACACGAATGGACGAACACATGGCGTAACGAACTAAACGAAACTTCATGCCATTTATAAATAACCTGCCAGTCCCGGGATGACTCTCGATATAAGAGCACTCTCTCATTCAGTCAATAGAGTAGTTTCTGCCGCCGCTTGGGGTCGATTGGGGAGAGCTATGATTTTTATTCAACATTTTTTGAACCCTCTCCACAACGATGGTTCAAAAGATTGACCGAGCTCGTCAGATCTCTATTTATTCCCATGCCGAGTACACAAGGGGTCCTTCGTTTCGATGCCTCAATCTAATTTCGGAGTTCAGAATGCAAATTTGAGGCGAATGACTCTGCGGCATTTCCGGCTCACTCACTGCGCCCGCATAAATAAATGTAACCCTTCGCCGGAGAGTGAGCAAAATCGAATGAATCACTCACTCACAGCTACCTTCGGAGGCGGCATCTTAATGAAAAGGAAAATCGTTTTCGAACGCGGAATTGATATTAGCCCCAATTTGGGGCACCACATGCTACAGCATCCCGCGCCCACTTCAACACTCGCTCAAAGCAACTTTCCCATTCCCCACTCTCACGAAGTATTTGAGAACTTTCAGGAATTTCCGCTGCTTTTTTCGCCCCCAAGTCTTCCGCATGTGTTCCTGAATTTTGCGCAACAAAGAAACGGCGAAGTGAAGAAGCGTCCACTGGGGCAATGTGCTGTTGGCAGAAAAATTGAAAATCATCGTTGTGTGCTGCTTAAGCGCATTGAGACCTGATCCGAAGCAGGATGTTGTTCTTGGCATCTGCAGCCTCGTGTCCCGGGCTAAGGCGCACACGATTTGCATTTGTTGCAACCGCAAGGATGCATCCGGACAGGACACATGTCACACAGAATTCCATTAAATCGACCGGAAATGCTGTCGGTGCTGCTGTCCGTACCGCGGGGTGGCATTAAGAAATCGCTCAATTTGTGCGGGGTCTGCGGAGGGGGATAATTTATTGTCGGCATTACGAGCCTGAGAGTCTGTTGGGTGGAAAATTGAAGTTGACAGTGATCACAATTTAAAAACGGGGATTTTGTAGGAAATCTCTGAAAGCGGGCAACGGGGCTCAAGTGATTTCAACAAAATGTGTCGCGTGCCTGTGGAACATGGACTTGGATCAGCTTGCAACGGGGTTGACGCAGACATTGGATAGAGGTGTACAAGGATTCTCCGTGCAAAGGGCTATAGAGCCACAGTTCAGTGTGACCACATAAGAACGACAGGAGAACAAATCCTTAAAAAACTGCAACCGTTTGAAATAAAGAATCTGTATGTGACGATATTTTGAAGCCACATTCATGTCCATTTGTTTGGATTAGCGCAACGCTGTCAGTGGTTCAAGACGTCTAGCAAATATTGGTGACGCGTTGTGCGCCATTATTTCGTTCGCAAATGTTGACCGGGGCTAGATGGAGCTGGATGGAGAGGCATTTTGACTGATGCCCAGGTCCACCCCGGACTGTAGCAACAGCCAATGACGAAGAAGTCGCTTATGTTGGCCTAGATGTGCTTAGAACTGGTTGGCTTCTTAAGGCGAAAGTTGCCCCAGATCGAATGGCGCTAAGTTGTAGGATGGCGACGGATGATCAACGCTTTCCGTGAGATGTTCGATTGGAGGAAATTTCACATTCACAACGTTGAGGCGATGACTAGCTTGTAGCGACGTCTTATTGGAACGTTATGGTGGCTGACTGCTAAGGGCAGTCACACTAAGTCGAGAGTAGGTCCATTGTGATACCACGCGGCGGATTGACTTCTCCTAACACTGGAACCAGTTGGTGCTTCCAGCTGGGCTATGCTGGCGCTGTTTAGCTCATAGAGGTTATTGAAGCAGTAGGCCCCTACGACTAGCCAGTGGGCTGGGCAGAGTAGGTGCCCAGTGTTTTCTTCCTCCTCTTCATCCATGCAGCTTTTGCAGAAATCATTAAATGGGGCAAGCATCCTGCGAGCATGAGTGCCAATTGCACAGTGCCCAGTTATGACTCCAATGAGGGTCTTTAATGAGTGCTTGCTGAGTCTGAGTAGACTGATGAGTCAGGTGGTGCCTTCTAGCCATTTGTCGTTGCTGGTTTTAATTGTGTAAACCTTAAGAAGATGGTAGGCTGTAGCGATCGGCATGGAGGGTGGTACACTTGCTAATGATAGGGACGAGGTTGTACCACACATTGGTTCTGCAGATGCCTGGTATGTCACAGTGTCCCGGCACCCACATGAGGTGAATGTTAAAATGCTCCGCCATCTCGATAAGACACAGCCTGCAATTAAGGGATGTTTTTGAGTAGAACATGACATTGAGTGGTGTGAATAAAAACTGAGTATGAGCATTTCCTCAGAATTTTAGAGGAAATGCTCCATCTGGCGTGAATAAAAGTGTATTTCGGTAAGTTTAACGAATCCTCTCCGCTCACATATTTTCACAGTTGAGTATTACCTCAGTTTTGGTGTGAATAAAGATGGAATGTATTCAGATATCATTCGTTGAAGTTGAGTGTGCATGGGAGGTGACTCAAGGGACAAAAAAGTTAAAAACAATAAAAATAATGGAAATGACTGCGTCGGAGGAGGAATACTTTGACGGATTAAGCCTTAATCCTGGAATGGGCGATGACGATTTCATCAGGTGCTTACAACTGTATCCGTGTTTGCTGGAAAAAAGCCAAACCGATTCAGGTACTCATCGCCATGTAAATAAGGCTTTAATATTGCAATACGAGTAAAATCTAGAGCGGCAATTTCACTTCTCGAAATTCCTCGATCGAAGAAGGAAACTTCATCCACATATCCGACTTTGCACATATAGCATAACACACTTGCCAAACTGGTGAAATGAATCCCAAAGTCCTCTACAACTCCAACTTGGAAACCCGGGTCACCAATGTATCGAAGGAGTATTTTCATCTTCTCCATGCTTGGTATTGCACCACCACGGTTTTCTGCAGGAATATCGGAGAGGACTGATTGGTTAACCATTCCATGTTGCGAAACTCGAATCTGTAATGTTTCTTGAAATCATCCCCTGTGTCCCCGAAACGCCGTGATTTACATTGTTTTATTTTTCGCGTTTCTATATTTAAAAACATGATTGAAAATGAATAGTTCGCATGTGTTTGCGTTTGTTAATTGAATTTGAAGAATGTTGACAAATAAATTTGCCAGCTCTCCAGCAGAGTTTTTAAACGTCAAATTGAGGGTAAGAACCTGCTTTGAGGCACATTTTTATTCACACCAAATTGAGCATTTCCTTTGACGAACATACTCGACTCAAGTGCTTTTACTCCGAGTGTTTTCTCAGTTTTTATTCACACCACCCATTGTCCAGCGAATGTTCGAACAGATGGTGATGTGCCTTTCTCACATCACGTTGTTTTTGAGACATGAGAACGGCTGAAAGACGCTACAGTGATCAGGGAGCTTCAAAGAGATAGCAATGTTCGGGCCTTGGGAATAGACGCTCGCAACCACCCCTTCTTCGATCCATCTGTGAAAATACGCAGAGGATCATCCAACGTCTGCTTATCTGACATTC
Organism: Eristalis arbustorum; assembly: GCA_916610145.1. Taxonomy (NCBI): domain Eukaryota; kingdom Metazoa; phylum Arthropoda; class Insecta; order Diptera; family Syrphidae; genus Eristalis; species Eristalis arbustorum. The sequence continues at coordinate 40,756,972 of OU744320.1, read as the reverse complement.
AGTCCGATCTGGATGCCATGCTGATCGAGAATTTCTTTTCGAAGACAGCCTAGGGTATTGGGCGGTCAGTGTCGCTGGGAAGGATGTTCAATTCCTTGAGAGTGGTTGAGTGGCCGATGTTGAGTTCGGACCACAGTCAGAGTGCTTTGAGTCCGTGAGTGACAATTTGGTTTTTAACTTACATGGGTCACAGGGTCATCATCTTCTTCCTCCGCCTCTTCTTAAGCCTCAGCGATTTCAGCCATGTCGCATTCACAGCCTCTAACTGCATCTTCGTCCTCTACTTTCTCTACTATAATTGCCGAACGCCTCCCTGTTCCCATACACCGTGCCACTGGTGTTGCATATACAGCACCTAAGACAGGGTTCTCCCAAACCTCACACTGTTCCCATTTTTTTGTGCCACCTTTCCTGTGCTTCCAGCTATAACAGCGAATTGAGTGACTGATCCAAATATGTTTTACGACTGTACAACCGCCAAGAGTATGTTCATCACTTCGAAGCTTATGCATGTCAACCAGATTATCCCTTACACTCCCAGCACTCTCCCAAGTCGTAAACTAAATCCCACATTGCAAGCCAATAAAACCACCAGTTGCAGACTAAGTTAAATTATGCCGTGCGCCTGTGAAGTGGGTTCGGTTGTTACAACGCTCCGTGGGCCCCGGAAGATGCAGGCGCTTTCTCCAGCTTTCTCCAGCTCACGACTTTATTTCACACATTTCTAATTGACCACTGAATGGAATCATGCAAAACCCGACCCAAATACAAGCCCCTTCCACTCCGCCATGCTCATAAATTCGAGTGAACGCAGCAATAAAATCATGCAATTGAAATTTGAAATTAAAATCCATTAGGTTGTGACAATCTGCTGATTTTCCATTTCGGAATAATGCGACGATAAAGATGCCGGCGACAACAGACGAAGACATCAGCCAAATTGGCGTCGCTGCCAGTCCGAAGGACGTTCGTCCTCGTTTAATAAAATCTGTCATTACTTTCGGTGTAAATGCTGCGATTGGTCATAAATGGCCCATGAAATCCTGTGCTTGGCTCAGTAGCGTCTTAGAGGTCAGATAGCACACATCTCTCTCTGCTTTGTCGTTCACCGAAAATCGGTGGTTAATTTTATGTGCCATAACTAGTTTTTTGCCCCGTAACCGCGATGTTGCTGTTTTTTTTTTTCGGTGCATGAACATATACGAGGATTCACCAGAAAACGTTGAGCTTTTGTGCGCGCATCGGGTGCGCTGTTGGATTGAAAATGCAACCAGATTCTTTTGAGAAGCCATTCAGTGAGATTATGTTTACGCTGGCTTAGTTCTGTGAATTCCGTTTATTTTCACGATAAGTCGGGCGATGTGCTCAAAAAAGGAGAAGTTGAACGCCGGTGGTCGTGGGTGCGGGTATCAACAGATGCTTGATTTGAAATTTGAATAACTGACGATTTCATGGGTTAAATCATGCATTCATCAAGCTGGCCTAAGAGGGCCGCTGTTTAAGTTCGAAAATGAGCCGTGAAGTCCATCAGAAATGCCTTACTAACCACTGCTTGGATTTTGGGGTCAAAATCCCAATGTTGCCGGACGCACTCCAAACTCCCAGGATCGATTAATACACTCACCAGGACACGCGAAAAGGTGTGCGCAAGTCGCTGGTAGCCTTAGTAGGGCCGCTGTGGCAGTTGGAAGCTGGGCCGTGAAGTCCATCAGAAAAGCCTTACTAACCACTGCTTGGATTTTGGGGTCAAAATCCCAATGTTGCCGGACCCACTCCAAACTCCCAGGATCGATTAATGCACTCACCAGGACACGCGAAAAGGTGTGCGCAAGTCGCTGGTAGCCCTAATAGGGCCGCTGTGGCAGTTGGAAGATGAGCCGTGAAGTCCATCAGAAATGACTTACTAACCACTGCTTGGATTTTGGGGTCAAAATCCCAATGTTGCCGGACACACTCCAAACTCCCAGGATCGATTAATACACTCACCAGGACACGCGAAAAGGTGTGCGCAAGTCGCTGGTAGCCTTAGTAGGGCCGCTGTGGCAGTTGGAAGCTGGGCCGTGAAGTCCATCAGAAAAGCCTTACTAACCACTGCTTGGATTTTGGGGTCAAAATCCCAATGTTGCCGGACCCACTCCAAACTCCCAGGATCGATTAATGCACTCACCAGGACACGCGAAAAGGTGTGCGCAAGTCGCTGGTAGCCCTAATAGGGCCGCTGTGGCAGTTGGAAGCTGGGCCGTGAAGTCCATCAGAAATGCCTTACTAACCACTGCTTGGATTTAGGGGTCAAAATCTCAATGTTGTCGGATGCACTCCAAACTCCCAGGATCGACTAGTACACTCACCAGGACACGCGAAAAGGTGTGCGCAAGTCGCTGGTAGCCCTAATAGGGCCGCTGTGGCAGTTGGAAGCTGGGCCGTGAAGTCCATCAGAAAAGCCTTACTAACCACTGCTTGGATTTTGGGGTCAAAATCCCAATGTTGCCGGACGCACTCCAAACTCCCAGGATCGATTAATGCACTCACCAGGACACGCGAAAAGGTGTGCGCAAGTCGCTGGTAGCCCTAATAGGGCCGCTGTGGCAGTTGGAAGATGGGTCGTGAAATCCATCAGAAATGCCTTACTAACCACTGCTTGGATTTTGGGGTCAAAATCTCAATGTTGCCGGACGCAATCCAAACTCCCAGGATCGATTAATACACTCACCAGGACACGCGAAAAGGTGTGCGCAAGTCGCTGGTAGCCCTAATAGGGCCGCTGTGGCAGTTGGAAGATGGGTCGTGAAATCCATCAGAAATGCCTTACTAACCACTGCTTGGATTTTGGGGTCAAAATCTCAATGTTGCCGGACGCACTCCAAACTCCCAGGATCGATTAATACACTCACCAGGACACGCGAAAAGGTGTGCGCAAGTCGCTGGTAGCCCTAATAGGGCCGCTGTGGCAGTTGGAAGATGGGTCGTGAAATCCATCAGAAATGCCTTACTAACCACTGCTTGGATTTTGGGGTCAAAATCTCAATGTTGCCGGACGCACTCCAAACTCCCAGGATCGATTAATACACTCACCAGGACACGCGAAAAGGTGTGCGCAAGTCGCTGGTAGCCCTAATAGGGCCGCTGTGGCAGTTGGAAGATGGGTCGTGAAATCCATCAGAAATGCCTTACTAACCACTACTTGGATTTTGGGGTCAAAATCTCAATGTTGCCGGACGCACTCCAAACTCCCAGGATCGATTAATACACTCACCAGGACACGCGAAAAGGTGTGCGCAAGTCGCTGGTAGCCCTAATAGGGCCGCTGTGGCAGTTGGAAGATGAGCCGTGAAGTCCATCAGAAATGCCTTACTAACCACTGCTTGGATTTAGGGGTCAAAATCCCAATGTTGCCGGACGCACTCCAAACTCCCAGGATCGATTAATACACTCACCAGGACACGCGAAAAGGTGTGCGCAAGTCGCTGGTAGTCCTAATAGGGCCGCTGTGGCAGTTGGAAGATGAGCCGTGAAGTCAATCAGAAATGCCTTACTAACCACTGCTTGGATTTTGGGGTCAAAATCTCAATGTTGCCGGACGCACTCCAAACTCCCAGGATCGATTAATACACTCACCAGGACACGCGAAAAGGTGTGCGCAAGTCGCTGGTAGTCCTAATAGGGCCGCTGTGGCAGTTGGAAGATGAGCCGTGAAGTCAATCAGAAATGCCTTACTAACCACTACTTGGATTTTGGGGTCAAAATCTCAATGTTGCCGGACGCACTCCAAACTCCCAGGATCGATTAATACACTCACCAGGACACGCGAAAAGGTGTGCGCAAGTCGCTGGTAGCCCTAATAGGGCCGCTGTGGCAGTTGGAAGATGGGTCGTGAAATCCATCAGAAATGCCTTACTAACCACTGCTTGGATTTAGGGGTCAAAATCTTAGTGTTGCCGGACGCACTCCAAACTCCCAGGATCGATTAATACACTCACCAGGACACGCGAAAAGGTGTGCGCAAGTCGCTGGTAGCCCTAATAGGGCCGCTGTGGCAGTTGGAAGATGAGCCGTGAAGTCCATCAGAAATGCCTTACTAACCACTGCTTGGATTTTGGGGTCAAAATCTCAATGTTGCCGGACGCACTCGTAACTCCCAGGATCGATTAATACACTCACCAGGACACGCGAAAAGGTGTGCGCAAGTCGCTGGTAGCCCTAATAGGGCCGCTGTGGCAGTTGGAAGATGGGTCGTGAAATCCATCAGAAATGCCTTACTAACCACTACTTGGATTTTGGGGTCAAAATCTCAATGTTGCCGGACGCACTCCAAACTCCCAGGATCGATTAATACACTCACCAGGACACGCGAAAAGGTGTGCGCAAGTCGCTGGTAGCCCTAATAGGGCCGCTGTGGCAGTTGGAAGATGGGTCGTGAAATCCATCAGAAATGCCTTACTAACCACTGCTTGGATTTAGGGGTCAAAATCTTAGTGTTGCCGGACGCACTCCAAACTCCCAGGATCGATTAATACACTCACCAGGACACGCGAAAAGGTGTGCGCAAGTCGCTGGTAGCCCTAATAGGGCCGCTGTGGCAGTTGGAAGATGAGCCGTGAAGTCCATCAGAAATGCCTTACTAACCACTGCTTGGATTTTGGGGTCAAAATCTCAATGTTGCCGGACGCACTCCAAACTCCCAGGATCGATTAATACACTCACCAGGACACGCGAAAAGGTGTGCGCAAGTCGCTGGTAGCCCAAGTAGGGCCGCTGTGGCAGTTGAAAGATGAGCCGTGAAATCTATCAGAAATGCCTTACTAACCACTGCTTGGATTTTGGGGTCAAAATCCCAATGTTGCCGGACGCACTCCAAACTCCCAGGATCGATTAATACACTCACCAGGACACGCGAAAAGGTGTGCGCAAGTCGCTGGTAGCCCTAGTAGGGCCGCTGTGGCAGTTGGAAGATGGGTCGTGAAATCCATCAGAAATGCCTTACTAACCACTGCTTGGATTTAGGGGTCAAAATCTTAGTGTTGCCGGACGCACTCCAAACTCCCAGGATCGATTAATACACTCACCAGGACACGCGAAAAGGTGTGCGCAAGTCGCTGGTAGCCCTAATAGGGCCGCTGTGGCAGTTGGAAGATGAGCCGTGAAGTCCATCAGAAATGCCTTACTAACCACTGCTTGGATTTTGGGGTCAAAATCTCAATGTTGCCGGACGCACTCCAAACTCCCAGGATCGATTAATACACTCACCAGGACACGCGAAAAGGTGTGCGCAAGTCGCTGGTAGCCCAAGTAGGGCCGCTGTGGCAGTTGAAAGATGAGCCGTGAAATCTATCAGAAATGCCTTACTAACCACTGCTTGGATTTTGGGGTCAAAATCCCAATGTTGCCGGACGCACTCCAAACTCCCAGGATCGACTAGTACACTCACTAGGACACGCGAAAAGGTGCGCAAGTCGCTGGTAGCCGCTGTGGCCGCTGTGGCAGTTTTAAGATGGGCCGTGAAAGCCATCAGAAGTGCGTTACTAACCACTGTCATTTTCTTTCGGTTTTCGGAATGCCCCCTCCAATGTGTCAGTTCCGATCAATACCCGGAAGAAGGCACCAATTTGCTCACTTTAAATGCCCGCCCTGCCCAGTTCCCGTGGCCAATCTTCATAAAAAGGGACCGCAGGTCGCGTCAGCCAACTGTTGAAAGACGTGTTAGAACTTCCCTCGTTAAATTTCTTCAAAACTCCACTAAAGTGCCCCCCTCAACGCAACACCCAAGGCGAAAGAAAAAAAATAAACCCGCCTATATCACTCGTAGACCTTCCATCCCCCGTTCATCAGAAAGAAAAAAAAATTGCCAGAAAACCTTGAATTCACTGAATGTGAAGGGCACCCCCACCGTCAACCACTGACAACCACCACTTCAATAAAACAGCAACAACATTATGCCGCCCATCCCGTCGGTTTCATTATCATCTTCCTTTCCATTAATGAGTTGCCGGTAGCCAAATGCCATCATCGTGGTAATAGTGGCTGCCACCGCACAAGCGCTCGCGTCCCCCGCTGCAAACCGACAACACTCAACGGTTTCCCCGCTTGAAGGTGCCTTTCATCGTTGATGCGGCAACTCAAGGGTTGAGTTTTATTATAGCCTTGCGCTTGTATCTTCGCATGTACTTCTGCATGGTGATACCGTTTGGGAATCGAGCAGAAAATTAACATTTTGTTTGTTGACGCTGTTGCTTTAAGTTGTTTGCTTGCTATTGAGGGTTTTTCTTCCTCTTGTTATTGTTACTGATGCCGATGCTGATGCTGTTCCCGTTCCCGTGGTTTAGGGTTTGTTTTGTTTTTTCAGAGCAACTCAACCCTTTGGTGGGATTAGAAAAATTTTGGGAAGAACAAATCGTTCACAATTTCCGATAATTATGAGGAATTCCAAGGGGAGACATACAAGAGATATACAGTGGATCCGCTGCTAATCGTCTTCAACCAATTTTCCGCAGAAAGAAGGCTCTATAAAGTTCCATTCAGCTATTAATGCCTCCTTTAAGTCGTTCCTATTTTTAATCGAATACTTCTTCAATTTCTCTTCGAGATGACCCCACAGGTGTTCAATCACGTTCAAATCGGGTGACTGGGGTGGTGTTTCCATAACGTGCTTACAGTTGTAAAGAAGCCAGGGCCTTACATTGTAAGCTTTGTGCTTGGGATCATTATCTTGATAGAAGTAAAACCCATTGTCCAACCCCAATTTCCGTGCACTTGGTGCAAGATTATTTCGCAGAATGTCCAAGTACATGTACTGGTCCATTATGCCTTCAATTAAATGAAGGTTTCCAACACCAGCAGCTGACATTAACCCCCACACCATTTCTGAACCACCACCGTGCTTAACAGTGGGACGCAAATTTTTGTCTCGGAGCTCTTCATTGCGCCTCCTCCATACATAACTTCGACCATCAGAGGGAAACACATTAAACTTACTTGAAAAATCTTTGTTAGCGTGCTTTTCTGCGAACTGCTTCCTCTTCGACTTGTTGACTGTGCTTATGAACGACTTCTTTCTAGCTACTCGTCCATTCAAATTGTGTTTCCTTAGCACAGTCCGCATTGTTTCTGGGTGAGCCTTTTTCTTAAGGACTTCATACACTTCGGTGGCTAGTTTTGGTGCACTAATATGTGGATTTCGAAGCGTTGACAAGCGACTTATGCAGGCACAGGCGTCTGCACTTAGCCTCTGTCAATGTACTCCTACACTCACCTCCCCACGGTGAAATCCGGGAGCCGAGCACCTTCGACTGAAGATGGGGTACCCAACCCCCGTGGGACGTCATTGGCGGCTGCAAACGAGAGAGGGGGAGAGTGGATGAGTCTGTATCAGGGCTCATCTTCTTTACGGAGCTTATCATCAGTTTAGCCAACGGCGTCATCCAGAGCTACCTGGTACACCCCCTTTCAGAGCTACTCTGACATATTCGGAGCTCAGATCTAAAAGGTTGCCTTCAAGGTCATATCGGGATTTTGGAGTAGAGTTGGCGGCGGAGGAACCCTATCATGTAGGGTCAACGGCGGCACTCACAACATCAGCGAGCTTACCGATACAGGAGTCATGCGGACCCTGGCTCAACATTGGCTCTTAAGATTTAAACACCCCTTAATTTCTCGACTAGGAGGGAGCTGATAAAGGGACAAACCTGACCCCAAGCGGTCGTATCCATCTAAAGACCTAACCACTGTCCCACAATTGAATCAAATACGATGAGTCTTGCACGATGTGTTCTATGAGCGCTTCAACCCGTAGGGGGCCAGGGCCTACCTTCTCAGCAACCACTCGTGTTGTGCGTGCTATAGTTCTTTCACGAGCGGAAGGGACCTATAGTCTTATGCCGACTCCGAACGGTCAAGTTTGAGAGTACAGGAAGTACTCTTTGAGCATTGTCAGAGACTCGAAAGAGCTGGGGTCGTGAACATTGTTTTCGTCGCACAGAGCAGGAATCGAACCTACGACGTCGAGTTTGGGATCGACGCACATACCCACGACGCCAGGGGCCAACACCGATCGATTGTCCCTCACAAACGTTACATCCATTGAGTTTGTGGGAAGTTCTCCAGAAGCTGTGGCAAAGTGGACAAATTTCTTTCGCATCCTTTGAGCAACGATTCCACACAAAAACTAAAGACGAACGCAGACTATAAGCCCTGGCTGCAGAAATAGTGGAGTATCAACACACTGTGGATCCTAAACCCTGCCCATCCTTCAGGAAGGAAGCAAATGAAAAAATATGCCAAAGAAGACGAGTCTCCAACAACATCGAAAAAGACAGTATCCCACTAATGGTCGAACAGACGAATGTCATTGGCTTCTAATCTGAAGTCGCTGGTTGTTAAGTGGCGTGGAAGAAGACCTTGGTCATCGCCACGTCAGTCTGTAGACAATTCGTCGCACAGTAGCAACGTTGACTCATGTGAATCTTAAGCCTTCCGTCAGCCAGAGACTGGTGTGAAATGAGAAAAATATATATAGTCGCCGTAATGGACGGAAAAGCGGCGCACCCAAGTGGAGAAGGACCTCAACCAACGCGGTGTGCGAAACTGGAGACAGCTAGCCAGAGATCGCGCTAGTTGGAGAGGCATGTTGGTTGAGGCCCAGGTCCACCCCGGACTATAGCGCCACACAAAGAAGAAGAACTGTAAATAGCCATGAAGGTATTTTGCTTGGTGATGCAGGCTACCCTTGTTCAAATATTTTGATAACGCCAATCAGAAATCCTTCCAATCGGAAAGAAGAACTGTACAACAATAGCCATACAGCAAATTGAATGCCTAAACGGACAATTGAAGGCGAAATTTCGGTCGATTTTAGAAAGACCGCACGTATATTTAAACGCTGCAAAGAACATGATTGTTGCTGTTGCAGTTCTGCACAACATTTCCAAGGAGCGTAATATTCTCCGATATTGGAGGCAGCTGGCTAAGGATCGCACCAGCTGGAGAGGAATGTTGACCGAGGCCCAGGTTCACCCCGGACTGTAGCGCCACACGAAGAAGAAGTAATATTCCTTTAATCGAAAATTAAGAAGTACCCACTCCCAGCCAGTAACAACCACACTCTGGAAATATCAACGAACTTGTTGAAATAAATGGAAGAGCGTTCAGAAACGATTTCAAACATTTTTTTTTCCAAAAATACTTGAAAGTAGTAGATTTCTCGTGAAATATTTTGACATTTCGGTTTGTTCGATGAAATTACTTTACAATAACGCTTTTAAGCAGATACTAGATATGGACAGGCATAAATATGTCTAAGAATAACGAAAAGTCGGCTTTTTGATTTAGAGTCGGCTATAACTAAATTCGACTTAAGGCACTATTAATGAGCTGACTATGAATTGGCGCCTTTGATTTATTTGCCCTGCTCCTCCCTATGCTCTTGTTTATTTGGTACTTTTAGTTAAAATAGCTAACGGCTTAGTTTAGGCTTGAATATATGGATACGTAAATAGTACAACTATCGGAAGTAAGCAAACCACCAGCAGAGTCATCGTATGTCTTCTAGACTTCTTCTGGTTTTGTTTCAGCCAGGAATCGACCTGGCTCTTGATGAACAGGCCTCCCTCTAATACTGGTAAGATATTTAGCCGGTTGCATTTAACTTCATATGTCACGACGGTTGATGTCTCCCTCCACTTGTGGTGGTGATTAGTACCTCCGGAGTTGCAGACTTTTCTCCTAGACACAAATAGCACTATCGGCAGGTTCCAAATAGGGACCGAAATTGCAATTCCGCATTCACAATGTTCCATCAAACGGAGCGACATAATACCTTGCAGTAATGCTAGACAACAGGGTCCGGTTTAGGCGCATGTGAATTACGTGAGCAATAAAAGCGGCACAAAAGTGTGCCGACCCTTCCGAAAAAAACCATTTCAGGTAAAGTGGGCACCACCATCTGAACCAGTGTAGGCAGATATCCCATAAGATGTCAACGATAGCGGATACCGAATGATGTCACTCGAACTCGGGCTTCCCATTAACATCTAGACGACATAACATGAGCGACTGAGGCCAGGGAAATACGAAGAATGAGAGAGATGATGCGGTTCCCTGGATGAGACAACTCCACAGGACATGGCATATGGACTCATACACCGATTCGAAGAAATCGATGTGTGGATGGACAGAACGCAGGCAAACTGCCACTACCGCCTATCGCAGTTCCTCTCCGGCCGCGGTGGTTATCGGAAGTATCTCTGCGGACTTGGAAACGACTATTGGCACGAGTACCGAAAGCAAGAGGAGGAAGTGAAGCACGCAGTTTTCTGCTGTGGAAGCTTGGCGGGAGAGGGAGTCCACCAGGTCAACCAGAAGTGATTAAGAGGAGCACGGAGTCGGAGCGCAAGCTATCTCCGGACGTGTAAAATCCCTGCCGACAGACCTACGACGAATAAAAGTGGAAAGGAGAGCGCCAGGGAATGACGAACGGGAGGAGAATGCTTCCCGCGGGGTGGGTGGCAGAAGAGTGCATGGAATCGATTCTTGGGCTTACGAATGCTGAGGCCATTTGTAGCTTTAGAAGCGCATGCGAAGACGCAAGAAAGAAAAGGCATTCGAGGACGCAACACAAATAGCAGGAAAGGCTGCTGACTGTGTTGTCGTCACTTTGCGGTCAGTCCGCTGCAGAGTCTAAGAAAACGTGGCCCCTGACGCTAAGTGAAGAAAGATATCAAGTGAGACCACAATTTAGCGACCTGATCGTTTACTGGACTGTTTAAAAGTACACAGCTAACAGATCGTCTCTAAACCATCATCGGGATGTAGGGTGGCGTATAGCTGAGAGGGCAGCGTACATCCTCTAGACATGGCGTCAGAAATGGTTTCCAGCTTGTGTGAAATAAAGACAGCTGCTGTTGTTAATTATTTGGGTTCTCATTCGCTGCTCTGAACAGCAAAGCCAAGCGAACATGAACAAAACCAATCCGGAAACCAATATCAGTCAGGACGACTTGGACTCCATACGGTCGTCCACCCATTCAAGGCCACACTCCGAGTCCACTGAAAATGGTTGTGACCTGCATTGTGTGCACTCCCGTCAACTCCACCATCAGCAGCCGATACTGCATCACCACATAGCGGCCCAGTGACACAATCAATCTCTTTTTGGGTTTCCGTTCGGTCAGCCGATCATATTGCCCATCAGCACGTCGCTCGAAATGGGGCCATTCCCATCCACAGTCTTGTTGCGAGTCCTCATTAATATTTTCCCATCACGAGAACATCCCTGGGTGGGCATTGTAAACTCTGCCCCCACTCCGCAAGGCCAACCGAACCTCGTGTGGGTACACCCGCAATGACAACTGAACTTTATTGAGTCATATCTCACACATTGGAAATATTATGTTTTTATGCTCTCGAGGTATTCGGGGGAGTTTGCAGTTTCCACGGCTCTCCGAATATGTTGTCGTTTCTTTTACGGCATTGGAAGTCTTCCAACTTCGGTGATACGAAAGCAAACACAAATTTGGGCTTCCTTCAATCTCGCTTGCCTGCCTTGGATGTGTAATTAAATTTCAACCCCTTTCGCCCGCACCGCGACCAGTCTGTGTACTGCTTGGGATCCGATTTATATTAATACCTTCCGTTCATCGGGGGCCACTCAGTCACCGCTGCTGTCGGCGTCGGTCGGCGAACACGAGACGGCATTGTCCTTGCCCTTATATCCAATTACTTCCAGCAACATTTGCATGGTTGCAGTTTTTTCTGATTGCCTGCAACCAACTGTGGACAGCCAGGGCAGAGGAAATCGTTCAAGTGGAACAAGTGGCATTCAAGTTTATAAAACTGTCCGACTGCTGAGGCGGATGTACGTGATTTTTTGCACCAGCAGCCCTGTCGGGTGTGTGCTTGTTGTCCGCCATACGGGATGGTCCTGGGGGAAATGCAAATCGAGGGAACATTGGCGACCAGACACGAAACTTTCCGGACGGGGGATGTTTTCCGGTCCGACGAGTCCCGCAATACATTTTGATTTGTATTCCTTGCGTTATTACGTTAAAAGTGTCCCCGGAAATTGAACTGTCCCCGGCAGCTGTTTGTGCCGCCCCCGCAGACACGCTGTTGCACACTCGACGCAACGTCCCGTCACCTTGTCCTTGGATTTGAGGATTTAATTGCAATCGCTCGCCCGTACTTCTCGCTCTCGGCTCTCCCTCCCGCGCCATCGTATGCAAATGTACATCGCTCCTCAACCTCCGCTGGTCTGAGTAGTCTCCGACTGCGGTGAAGGACACGGACGCCCAGAAGTTGAACTCTGAACGATCGATTTAAGGCCACTTAATTCGGAGTGCCGGGGCTAATGGCCACTGGGACTGGTTTTCAATGTTTGAACTCTGCTTTTGGCGATTATGAAAATATTTACGGGACTGCGGTGATGTGACAGGGAAAGTTTGCCCCATTGAAGGGGCTCTCACTGCGTCGCTGTAATCCGATAATTATCTACTAAGCCCTGACAAATACCATGTTATTCTGGGGTACGATGGAGATAACGTTGCCAACACGTCCCCGGAGAACCTTGTGCGAATCGTCGTCGCTGCGAGGACGGAGCAGCATTCGTTGGAGTTATTACCATAAGCGATGTGGTCTTATGTGTGCTCTCTGCCTCGTCACTTTAATGCGCGCCAAGTGGAGTGTGAAGTCATGAGGGGTCTCTGTTGTGCTGCGCGTACAAGATGATTGCATGAACTTCAAACGGGGCACTTGAAAAGCTCAAGGGCTACAACATTTAAAACGCGAGCGCATGAGACGCATATTTCCATCGATTAATCTAAGGACTTATGTTTAAATTACACCTCATATGTGGACACATCTCGACAGAGGGGAAAGAGGACCCAACTAACGATTGCTTCTACGAGGTCCTTGACCAACCCTACGAGCACCTTGTGACTTTAAGGCCATGCTGGGTAAGGAGGGCATCTTTGGCAGCACATCATACAGCTCATCACACACGACAAAACCTCCGATAGCGGATCTGGACGCGCGATGTGCAGCGCATCGCGCACTCTGAAGAGACCTTCACTGAGGCTTCTAGAGAGGCCAGAACAGCGCAAGAACATCAAGCCAAGAACCCAAAAATCTGCTTCTCAAAAGTTTACAGCGTTTTTTCTCGAAACAGAGTTTATCTTCTTTTTCTTTGATTGACGCAACAGTCCGTGGTGGACCTGGGACTCAAACAACATGCCTCTCCAGCCAGCACGATCCTTCGCCAGTTTCCTACACGTGCGCACACCAAGTTGGTGCGGGTATTTTTCCCCTTGTGAGGACGTCGTGTGGTGTCCATCCGCATTGCATGACGTAGCCATCTTAAGCGTTGGATCCGAAGACGCTTAACTAGGTGCATGCCGCTGTACAGTCCGTACAGTTCGTGGTTGAGCCTTCTCCTCCAAACGCCATCAACGCAAACAGGACCACAGATCGTACGCAGAAGTTTACTCTCAAAACAACCGAGAGCTTCTTCATCCGCTTTCAATAGCGTCCATGTCTCTACGCCATAGAGCAGGACTGGGATGATCAGAGTCTTAGACAAAGTCAACTTGGTGTTTCGAGAGATGGCTCTGCTACCCAATTGCCTCTTGAGCCCAAAGAAACAGCGATTGGCAAGAGTAATTCTGCGCTTGATCTCGGTACTGGTGTTGTTGTCCCTATCTACTCCAGAGCCTAGGTAGACGAAGTCCTTGACTACCTCGAAGTTCCTGCTGCCCAATATGACGCTCTGGCCAAGACGTCGATGTTGTGTGTCCTTTTTTGAGGTTTTGCCCTCATTCACCGCCAGACCCATTTTAGCCGCCTCCGCTTCAATGCAAGTAAACGCCTAACTGCCGGCCTGCTGTGTTCGTCCAATCACATCAATGTCGTCCGCGTACGCAAGCAGTTGAACGAACTTTTGGAAGATCGTGCCTCGGTTGTTTACGTTTGAGCCTCGCACGATCTTCTCCAGGACGATGTTGAAGAGGTCACATGACAGCGTGTCGCTTTGTCTAAAACCTTTTTTGACATTGCAGGTCTCGGTGATCTCGTTACCGGCTCTCGGAGCAGAGAGAGTTCGCCATCGTCATCCTGCACAACCTGACGAATTTGAGAGACACTCACCTCAGCCGAGATCGCGCTGACGTCAGAGTGAGCATTTTTCACAGAAAATCGTTGATTTTTCCCCCAAAATGTTCGGCCATCGAGTTGAAGTGAATGAAATCATGAATGGGACAGCAGTAGCCATCATCAAAAAAAGAACAGACTCAAAAATTCGCATTTTTGTGGAAATTCGAAAAAATGCACGAATTGGCCGAAAAAATGGAGTAAATTGCGAAACCGCCTCAGTTGACGTTTTCTGCTGCGAGAGGGCATCATTTGAAAATGCGACTTTTTTCAATATTCGGACGGGATTTGTGGGAAATGTGTGTGAAAGGGGGTGTGTGGAGGGCGAGTGTAAAGCGTGCATCGAAAATTCGAAGGAATTTGACGCGGAAATGCGAAAAAGAGACGCGGTTGTAGGGACGCTACTGAGTGCAACGTTCTGTGGGAGGTTGGGTGTTAACCGTGTTGGGGGACGTTTTGTGGTTGACGCGATGCAGTCCTTCGTGAGGAGCACGTTCATGAGGGTAGTCAGGGCGATTTGATGGACATTTTAAAGGAACCCATTCGTTGTCAGTTGTGGACCCCTTACGAGCAGATTCAAGGAGGGAAGACTGCTGCCACAGATAAGAAGTACAAACCAGGCGACTCAACGAGTCAGCTTAGTATACTCAACTTAGTCCCTCGTAGAGACATGTTAGGTCGGTCAGCATAACTGCAGCAGGTTTTAATACTGAATCGACCCAAGAAGTGTGGTATGCCTCATAAACGGATCAAAAATGGACTTGGAGTCGGGGCTGAAGTCTTTGTACTCAGCACAGCGGTTTCCGTACCTATGGCACCCAGTCGTTCCGTGCTCAAAGGATACCGCAGATTCATTAGACTCAGTCGAGTAGCGGTGTTCCGTGACATCCTTCAGCCAGTTCAAGTCAGCTGTTTTGCTGCGAATTGCAATCAGTTTACCCTTAAGCCTGTCTTAGGAGACTCTTCCTGTCTACTTACCACCGACTAATACCGCTTACTTTTTGCCTCAGCTAAGGGCATTAGATATCCCTCTAGAGAGCGTTAATTTACTTGTCACACTCTAGGTATCTAGGGTCTGTGTAGACTCGGTGTGGCCACGTCTCATTTAGATCCAGATGGACCCAATGTCATGCCCATGGAAGTGAGGACCTTCCACCGTCCTCCTCGTTGTTGTTACGGAAGCCAGCAAACATGCAGATGTTGCGGTGTCCCTTCCAGTCATCCAGTGATCTTGACAAACCTTCAAATTCTTGAAGAACAGATCGCCCAGTCTTTCTGCCTCAGAATGCAAAGACTGGGGTCCTGACAAAGGTAGTTTTTTTTATAATTGGCGCGTGCTCAAGGGGTTATTAATACGCTTAATTGTCCGGGATCAAGACACTGCACTGGCCGAAGGTATAGAGGGAGAGAGGGAGCTGAGGTACCTGTGCACATTAGCCTTAAATATCTGCCCATAGACCAGAGAAATATTGGGCTTGGAAGAGCATTCCAAATTCGTGTGGTGCGTGTTTCTAAATTCCACTGTGTGTCCAAAAGCAGGCTGAAGAGTAAACAGTTGTGCATTGCTGGCGTCAAGTGTACTGCAGGTGAATTCAAGGAGAAGAGGAATGCCGTTGGCTACCCCTCTTGAGCGACATGAGACGGACAAATGAGACGCGGTACATCAATGTTTGAGCAAGTCTAATGAACCCGCGATACTGTCGTCTCCTATAAGTTTTATCGCTCGCTTTTGGATTCTATCTAGAAAGTGCAGGGTGGTCTTGGGGGCACCAGAAATGAGCGTTGAACTGAAGCACATACGCCTTTTAGATGTAAGCCAAATCAGAGCGATTAAGCAAACCTAAACTTGTCGCAGCATTTTTGGCGACCTCGAATATGTGATCGTTCCAACTAAGTGTTGTATTGATGTACATACCGAGGATGGAAAGTTTTCCGGTTTCGTCGATACAAGCGTCATTCATGGACAATGGCTGATTATCAGGATTCGCTTTAGAGACAGCATTGAATTCCACTCTTTTGTTCTTACCCCAGTTATGTACGCCGTCAAGATCGGAATTCAATGTGCTTGACATACGCTGCCATTCCAATACTACGTCCGAAGGGCATGGTCGTGAGCCTTGGAACGAATATGAAAAGCTGAGGGTGCTGTAATCATCGAAGGCGTGGATTGGATTAGAAGTGGCAGACAGGAGGTCATTTATAAAAATGAGAAAGAGTGTCGGAGACAGAACAGAGCCTTCGGGACACCAGCATTTATTTTCTGAATATCACACTTGAACCCACCAAAAACAACTTGGATTGAACGGTCCGAAGGGTAGTTGCCAATCCATAGAAGCAGAGACTCATCAACACCATAAGCACGGATTTTCGACAAAAGAGCTCGATGCTAACTCTCTCAAAGGCTTTAGAAATATGAAGCGCAACTATCTTGCTTGGTGGCCCGTGGCGTTGTGGGTATGTGCGTCGACCCCCCCGATTCCAGCTCTGAGCGAGAAAAATAATTTTCATAGCCTCACCTCTTTCGAGCCACTGATGTTCAAACAGCCACAATGTTCAAAGAGCCTGTCTAGAAAAAGCTTCTCAAACTTGGCCGTTCGGAGTCGACATACAACCGTAGGTCCCTTCCACTCGTGAGAGAACAATAGCACGCACAACACGAGTGGTTGCTGAGAAGTTAGGCCCTGGCCCTCAATGGGCTGCAGCGCCACCCATATCATATATTATTAACTATCTTGCTTTAGCCTGTATTCTGCAAAGATTGGTGCCACTTTTCGGTGAGATAAGCTATCAAATCACCAGTGGTCCTGTTGCTTCGGAAGCCATACTGTCGGTCATAAGGGAGCTTTGGCGATTCAAGATATTTCATAAGCTGACGATTTATCAGCGTTTCCATGACCTCCATGATAGAAGGGACGTAGGTGCTCTGGGTCGTGGGTGACGAAGATTCGCGCCTTTAAGGGACGGGTTGGACAAATGCTGTTTTCCATCTACCCGGGAAGAGACCTCAAGAGGAGGATAGATGAAAAAGCTTACGCAGTGGTTTTGCCAGCAAAGAAGAACACCTCTTCAGAAGTATTGGGGGAATACAATCCGCGCCAGCGGACTTCTGCACGTCGAGATCTGAGTAGTATCCTGAATCAATACTTCGTCCCCACAGCGTCTACATGTGGGGTCATGGGAAATGCCCACTCTTTCTTCATGGCGTCTCAGATGGCTATGGCAAGGTTGGGGCCTCTGCTACCATCCGCAGCAGCTTCTGGAAAAGTATGTCTGTAATTGCGCTTGTATACCTAGGGCTTAATATCCGATTGGTCTCTCAGGGGAGAAGGGAGTTTAGCTGCATGATTCTATTGCCCACTTTAGCCTTGACATCAGCCAGGGGTGGATGGAAACATGGGATTACTGGGGATGGCTCGAATTCGGCCCTTTTCCTTGCCGTTGGTACTGCCCTGATGACTCACTGATCGAATGCTGTACGCCAAGAATCTTAAGCTCTTCACGGAGGCTTGAACTTGTTTTCCATTCACTTTGACTAAGAGGCCGTTTGACTGTAAATAGGAATGGTAATATCAGCCGGGGATATGATCCCGTCTGCGAGGAAGGCGAATGGAGAAGAAGACACAACCGCGAATTTTACGAGCTGTACAAGGATGTGGATGTAGTCCGGAAGGCTAAAGTCTGTCGACTACACTGGTCCGGCCATATCGAGCCCATGGATAACAACGCTCCAGCAAGGAGGGTCTTCGAAACCGAGCCTCCTGGTTCGAGAAGGAGAGGAAGACCGAGCCTCCGGTACAAAGACCAAGTCATCGCGGGTGCAAGACAGCTTGGCCTTGATGCCTGGAAGCAGCGTGCCCAGGACCGTCACCGATGGAAAGCAACAATTGCTCAGGCTCACACCCTTCATGGTTCGTCTGCCTGATAAGTAAGAAAGTAAGTAATATCAACCGCCGGCATTTCCAACAATGAGCTCAGTTTGACCGTCAGGACCTCCGCCTGAAAGACACAGACTGACACAGTCTGATCGGATGAATTCCGAGAAGATGCCCGGGCCTGTTCCTTTATCCATCTTCGACCCAACTGTGTGAATGAGTATGGAGTTCGATTTATTGAAGGGTTCTTCTGAGTTCCAGTCCTCTCTTGTTCAGGGAAAACACCGGAAGGGTGTATCGAAGTCAAGGGAGGGCCGGGAGTAGTCACTCGCTGTGTGTTCTATTTGCAATCTATCTAGATTACTAGCAAGACCGTTCAAGATTGCGTGCCAGCTTTTGGATTGGGTAATGCTTTTGCAGCAGACTTCTGCATATAGAGGTTGAGAGGAAGAAGATCCAGGAGAACCTATATGCCCGCTGTAGGAGTGGTACTCTAGTTCATGCTTGTCTCCTCAAGCTGGTGAGGAACTTGAGCTCAGCATAGCTTGTTGGTTGAGGTCCTTTTCCGATTGTCTTTGTCTCCTTCAAAGCGAACGTTTGTTCGATTCGGAGACACTTCGTGACGCTCCAGTACACACTCGGCCACACGCATGCACATGTACAACTACTCAACCACGAAATGGTTATATCTCCGTCACCCGCTCCGGCTTCCATCCCCACCCTAGGTCCTGCAAACACGTTAACATTCCGCAACCGCTGTTCAAAATATGCTCGGTGACGGGGCCCTTAAGCTGTCGACTTCAACTATTACAAGCCTCCATCAGGAAATATGGTATTTTTCATCAAAATTGCGAGCATGCACTGCATCATTTTACATGCCATTGAGGTGAACGGCGACGTCATTCAACACTTTGACGTTCACACGTTGGATCATTAAACTCTCAAGAGAGCCACTTAAACCTCGAATTAACGCCCAGACATCAAAGCAAATTGCCCTCGTTAATAATCACGCCAAATTACCATCTTTGCGCTCACAGCCAAGATGCACACCAAGCCTTGCCGACGTTGCCACGCCACCCGGTCTAATAATGCGATAACCCGCCGCACGGACTTCAGCCGCACAAGAGCGACGTGATACGACGAATTTTACGACTCGACAAGTTCCATAATTAAATCGCCTTCTTCTGATTTTATGCTCCGTGATAAGCCCGCCTAATCACCCTGCAGCCAATAAGTCTCGGCCATTGCCGCACCGAAGGCACATCTTTACGATTACCCACCACCATCGGGCGCCTGATGCGCACTTGAAGAGGAACAAAAAAGGATTTCCATCCAGCCCGGCAGAGGAGCCCCCAGATGTGGGATTATTCATTCGAACTGACAGTAACTGTGTGACGGCGGAGAGACTCGAATTGGAGCAAGTGCTGAGCGCATCGCACGCTTGTGACCAACTTCCCCGGAATTAAGTCTGCTAATCCATTAACAACCGCCTGCTAAGGGTTGAATTGTTGGGCCTACGGGAGCCGGCCGGATTGTGGAGAGAGGCATTTTTGTGCAAACATTTGTGAAAGCATATCAATTCTGAAGCGGCAATAACCATAATGGATCGGCTTTGTTTACCCTTCCACTCGGCGGCAATGATTTATGCACGAACAAGAGGTGCCTGCCAACAAGCCAATTGTGGGCGATAAATTTGTGAATCAAAAGTGTGTGCATAGGCTTGGCAATTTATTGCTGTGGTTTTCCATTCAGAGATTGAACCATTAGACAGTTGCCAATGGCAAATGGGCATGGGCTACGGGGACGTACGTGCATTTTCCCTCAAGCCTGGTGGTTGTTGGTTTTTGAATCAAATCGACTGTTTTAAGTCGGATTTATCTGAAATGAAGGATGAAGGAGTTATTCTTGTGGAAACATACACGAGAGTTTGCCTCTGCCTCCGACGAGGGAGATACGGGATTGTGTGATTGGACGTTCGCATAAGCTTGAGGGTGCCATCGCTAACGCTTCGACTTTGTGACTGCCAAGAGAAGTGTTCCTTGCTTCATGGCAAACGTGAGCAACGTCTGCCTAGATCTTGGTCATGTAGACGGTTTTCCAATCAGGACTTGACAGCCTTTTTGATAAGATGCAATAATATAATATGGGTGACGCTACAGCCCATAGAGGGCCAAGGCCTAGCTTCTCAGTAACCACTTGTGTTGTGCGTGCTCGTGAGAGAACGAGTGGAAGGGACCTACAGTTTTATTCCGCCTCCGAACGGCCAAGTTTGAGAAGCTTTTTCTAGACAGACTCTTTGAACATTGTCAGTGGCTCGAAAGAGGTGGGGTAGTGAAAATTATTCTTGTCGCTCAGAGCTGGAATCGAACCTACGACGTCGAGGTTGGGGTCGACGCACATACCCACAACGCCACAGACCAAGATCCAAGATGCAAGCAATTTGAGGTTTTTCAAAAACTCCATCATCGGCTTGAAGCACAATCAGAGCGTTTATCAATGGAACTCGACTTCCATCATATGGCCACCTCATCTCGACGCCCTCAAGAAGCTGTTGGACATTGAGTTCCCTGCGTACTGCCGGGTTTCACGTCCTATCCTGGCGGCAACTCGCACAACAGCAGGAAGAAATCTCATTTCAGGCTGCTTCTATTCCCGATGCTATCGGTCATTACCCAAACAATGGAAAATAGCAAAAATATTCCTAGTTCCTAAGAAAACAAGCCCCCGATTGCTATTCTCTCGTTTTTGTCAAAAATGTTTGAGTCTATTGTCAGTCGAGCGATTAAAGATCACATTGCAGGACGAAATTTAATAAACCCAATGCAATCAGGATTTCGTAAAGGACATGGCTGTGTTACAGCCTTACTAAAAGTAACAGACGATATACGAAAAGCCATTGACGAAGATAAGACAACATTACTAGCCTTACTTGACTTTTCGAAAGCATTCGACAGTGTTAACCCGCATATACTTTGTCACAAACTGTCCACCCAATTTAACTTCTGTAATCCTACTAACAAGTTAATTTCTTCATACCTTACTAACCGGACTCAAGCTGTTTTATATAACTCAAAACTGTCGTCCTTTTGCAATGTGCACAAGGGAGTACCTCAAGGTTCTATTCTCGGTCCGTTATTGTTTTCAATGTTCATTAATGATCTTTCTAAAGTTTTGTCTTATTGCAATTTACACATATATGCAGATGATATTCAAATCTATCTAAGTTTTCCTCTAGGTATGATTGAAGATTCAGCCGCTAAATTAAACGAGGGTATGAGTTCGATTACGAAATATAACGCTTTCATGCTCAATCCTGACAAAACCAAAGTCATTCCATTCTCCAAACACCATCCCCCCCTTCCTAACTTTCCTCCCATAGAATTAAACTCTGTTGTCGTCGAATATGTTACCTGTGTAAAAAATCTTGGCATAATGTGTAATAGTGAACTAACATGGACTGACCATATTGACAGTATAGTGTCGAAGGTGTATGCGTCCCTTAGAGGTCTGTCTATTAGCAAATTTATACTCCCTATTAATGTCAAACTAAAACTCGCCAAAGCACTCATAGTGCCTATGTTAGCCTACGGGTGCGAGTTGTTCGCTGACTGTGATAATGTCTCAATGCAAAAATTGCTAAAAGCAATCAACGCGACGGCACGGTACGTTTTTAACCTTCGAAGATTTGATCATGTCTCGGAACAACGTCGGCTTCTCCTCGGATGTGAATTAGAAGCATTTTTGAAATACAGATCATGCATACTAATCTTTAAAATCATTCATTATAAGCAACCTGACTATCTTTATGAAAAAATAACTCTCTGTCGTACAAGTCGTAATATAACGTTGAAACCTTCAGTTCATACATGTTTAACATCACGCAGGCAGTTTTTCATTCATGCTGTACACCTGTGGAATCATCTACCTCCACAGGTACGGTCAAAGACCGAGTACAGACAATTTTGCTCCGCTTGTTTTTCACACCTCTCCAATACGCACCGAAATAATACCCACAATTTAAATCTTAATTTCTGTATCAGTAAATTCATATACTAAGCTAAATTTTAAGAAATCTGCAAAACTCTTAAATTCAATTTTGAAATATGTAATTATCACTCATGAATTCAAACGATGTTATATTTTAAGGCCTGTACAATAAAAGAATATTGTATTCTGGGGATTCATGGGGACATGGGCTTATGTGCACAGGGCAAAGTTGCTGATTGCACCCAACCTGGTAGGATGCCAGCGCGAACCCTGCTTGTCCATAAGTCAAGTTGACATACAGCCTCCTAGTGGCGCCCCTGGATAGCCATCACAACAACCGTTGTGTGGTGAACCAATGTATGCAGCGATCCCCCTCTGCCCGAGGGTCAAATAATGGGCCTGGCCTACCAGTTGTAGGTTGTGCGTGAGGTTGACTCCCTCACCACACAAAAAACCAACGGTTACGAACCGACAACAGGCCTCGGATATGGACGGATTCAAAGTTGACGACCCCAGCAAACGATCAAAGGACAATGATTTTCGGTTCTGCACGTGGAATGTGAGGTCCCTGAACAGACCACGTGCAGCCGATGAACTCGCGGAGGCCCTGGACTGCTACAAAGCAGACGTCACCGCCATCCAGGAGATGCGATGGGATGGGCCGGGCAAAAGGAAGATGAGAAACTGCGACATCTACTACGGTGATTGCTACAAAGAGGGAAGGCAGCGCTTATTTGGATGCGGATTCGTTGTTCGAGGCAGACTTAGGCAAAAAGTCTTAAGCTTTGATTATATCAGCGAGCGCCTCATAACAATCCGCATCAAGGCTAAATTCGGGAACATCAGCCTGATCTGCGCACACGCCCCGACGGAGGAGAAGGATGACGATAGCAATGATCTCCTAGAAAGAACATACGATCGATGCCCCAGCTACGACACCAAGATCGTTCTAGGAGATTTCAACGCACAGCTGGGCAAGGAAGAAATCTTTGCTAGAGTCATCGGAAAACACAGCCTGGACGACAACACATCCGGAAACGGACTCAGGCTGGTAGATTTCGCCTCGGGGCGTAACCTCTCTAACCTCTCTGTGATGAGCACGCGGTTCCCACACCTCAACATCCATAAGGGGACCTGGCGGTCTCCTGATCAATCAACCGTCAACCAGATTGATCACGTTGCGATCGACGTCAGACACTCCTCCAATATTCTCGATGTCCGCACGTTCCGAGGAGCCAACATCGACTCGGACCATTTCCTTGTTGTAGCCAAGGTAAGGATGAGGATATCGAGAGAAGTACGGAGTCGAGAAAGAACACTACGGTTTGACGTCGGAAAGCTACAATCGCAATCGACCGCTAGGAACTTTGCCGACCGAGTCTCTCTGAAACTCTCTGAAAGTTCGACGCTGCCTGCACTTTCAATAGAAGAAGAATGGAAACGTTGCCAAAAAGCCATCAAAGAAGCTGCCACTGATGTGCTGGGTTTCACGACACCACCCAGAAGGAACCCATGGTTTGACGACGAGTGCAGGCAGGTACATGCAGCCAAGCAGGAGGCCTACAAGGCAACGCTGCATCGAACAACGAGAGCTGTTCGTGAGCTCTACGAACAGAAGAGAAGGGAAGAGCACCGGCTTCTCAGAAGAAAAAAGAAAGAGCATGAGAAGCGCGCGGTCGTGGAGATGGAGAGGTGTTACGACAGGAAGGAGGTCCGAAAGTTTTACCAAAAGGTAAAACAAGTATCAGGAAGATATAGACCTCGGACCGAAGCCTGCAGGGACGAAAATGGACAACTAGTAGTAGAATCGCAGTCGATGCTGAGAATTTGAAAAAATCATTTCTGTAGACTGTTGAACGGCGATGACGACACAAATTCCGCTGTCAGGCAGAATGTTTCACTCAATTTGGACGATGATGAACACGAATTCCGTCCCCCCGACTTAGACGAAGTCAAGAAAGCGATTTCTAGACTGAAGTCGAACAAAGATGCTGGAACGGACGGATTGTCCGCGGAACTGTTTAAGGCAGCATTACTGCCAAACTCGTCAGGTTGTGCAGGATGACGATGGAGAACTCTCGCTGCGCCATCAAGGTCGGTAACGAACTCACCGAGACCTTCAATGTCAAAAAAGGTTTTAGGCAAGGCGACACGCTGTCATGTGACTTGTTTAACATCATACTTGAGAAGATCGTGCGAAACTCAAACGTAAACACCCGAGGCACGATCTTCCAAAAGTCCGTTCAACTGCTTGCATACGCGGACGACATTGACGTGATTGGACGAACACAGCGAGCCGTCAATGAGGCGTTTGCTGGCATTGAAGCGGAAGCGGCTAAAATGGGTCTAGCGGTAAACCAGGGCAAAACAAAGTACATGCTGTCATCACGAAAGGACGCACAACACCGACGTCTCGCACAGAGCGTCATATTGGGCAGCAGAAACTTTGAGGTAGTCAAGGACTTCGTCTACCTAGGCTCCGGAGTAAATAGGGACAACAACACCAGTACCGACATCAAGCGCAGATTTACTCTAGCCAATCGCTGCTTCTTTGGGCTCAAGAGGCAATTGAGTAACAGAGCCATCTCTCGAAACACCAAATTGAGCTTGTATAAAACCCTGATCATCCCAGTCCTGCTCTATGGCGCAGAGACATGGACGCTATTGAAAGCGGATGAAGAAGCTCTTGGTTGTTTTGAGAGAAAAGTTCTGCGTACGATCTTTGGTCCTGTTTGCGTTGATGGCGTTTGGAGGAGAAGGTTCAACCACGAACTATACGGGCTGTACAGCGGCATCCACCTAGTTAAGCGTCTTCGGATCCAACGCTTAAGATGGCTAGGTCATGTAGAGCGGGTGGACACCACAGCTCCGGCCCGAAGAGTCTTCGACACCGAGCCATTGGGACAGGGCAACAGAGGACGTCCTCGCACTAGATGGCGCACGCAAGTTGAAAAGGACCTCAACCAACTTGGTGTGCGCAACTGGAGGCAGCTGGCGAAAGATCGTGCTGGCTGGAGAGGCATGTTCGTTGAGGCCCAGGTCCACCCCGGACTGAGGCGCCAATCAAGAAGAAGAAGAAGATTCTTAATGTACAGAGATTATAAAGAAATAATAAATGAAATGAAATACTGAGTTGATAACCGCTTGCTTGGTCTTGACACCAAGCTCGCCCTTTCTGATTACAGACCTGTCAAGCTGTTCAATATTTATCCAGTTTGGCCAATCCTACAGGAAAGCTCAGCGTTGCTCCTCCCATCACTCGTGAAAAAGACCCCGAGCTACTTGAACGTCTCCACCTGCTTCAGTGGGCATCCATTTGAATTAGACTGGCGTTATGGAAATTATCATAACTTCTGATTTGCCCACGCTGATCTTCATCCCCACCTCTGCACATTCGGTCTCCGACCTATCGAGTTTCGTCTAGGGGATGGGAGGACAACCAAATCATTCGCAAGGAGCAGATGACAGTGAAACAGTCCTCACCTTCCCCCATCCAATCCATATACACAATGAAGAGAAGAGGTGACAAGACGCAACCTTGGCGAAGTCCAATGCCCCCGGTGGAAGGTGTTGACTTAACGCCGCTGACCAGACCACAGCTGCTACAGTTTGTGTAAAGCGACTGAATCGCATTCAACCTCAATCGCAAACTCCTGCGGAACACACCAGAGTTTGCCTTGAGACACTCCAAATCTACAAAACACCTGTAGATTGGCTTGGCATACTCCCAAGCCTCCTCGCGTGCCATTCTTAGAGCGAGAAGCTGGGCGGTTGTACTTCATCCCGGACGATAGCCGCACTGTTCACTCTCGCTGCAAACAATAAGGTACCCAAATGGTTGCCTGGTGGCATTCAAAAAAATATCTTTTTCCGGAAACTTTCTCACCTACGAATGAAACTTCCCGCGCAGAGCCTTGTGAATGTCCCGCAGGTGCCTTGGCAGAGTATTTCATTAAAATCCCTCAAGAAGCCTACCCTCTTCCTCCCACACTCCGCGAATCGCCGAAACAAACAAAAGTTCGAAATCGTCAAACACAAACAAGCTATCGTGCCTCGCTTCTATGCCCCGCCAAAAGGAAAAACAGACCACTTGGCAGTCGCGCAGGAATAAAATATAAAACGAATTCGTCTGCTTGAGAGCTTTTAAATTTCTTTATCCTGGAGCACTTTTGCGCTGCCAAGTCTGCTGGCTTCCAGCGCGGCGGACCGCGCGGCGATGGGAGTCAACAGACCAACAAATCACTCCCCAGTGAGGTTCGTGATAAAATATGAATTTTGTGTGTGTGGCGGTTCTCACTCCCCACTCATCGACTGCCGCTGTAGCGGAAAAAGAAGCCAACAGAGAGGGAATGGAATGTAAATTGAAAAGAGGGCGACTACACCGCACGGGGAGATGAAAGGACGAAATCGAAGCGAATTTATGTTGCAATTTCGGTAGCTTATGGCGGGCGTTATGTTTATCATTTATGCGAAGTCGAGGTTCTCCTCGATTCAAGTGCAATCATCTTTTATCGTGAGCTTCATGGCTGAGTCCTTGTTGGTTGGCAGAGCGGACTGGGGGCCATGGGAAAACATCGAATTAAGGATATTTATTGATTTGCGTTTAAAGGCACGATTGCAGTTGATGCACGTAGCGTCGTTAAGTTGCGGTGATTATGATGAATGGGTACTTAAGGCGTTCGCCCATGTGCACGGTGGCAAGAGTCGATTGAGCTTGAAATATAGTCGCAATAAGGGAGCGCTTGGATGAGAATAAGGGGTGTGCCTTTGCTTGCAGAGGGTAATGGCGTGGCAGTCTTCGAGACGTGCAACAGATAAGCAGCACATTTGAGGTGATCTTATTTTAAGCCACTGGAGTGTGCAAATTGGTGTGAGTGGCATTCGCGGCATCTGCTTTATAGATGGCTGTCTTCAGCAAGCAAGGCGTACATCTGCCGACCATCTGCCTTGTGGTATGCCGTGGTGTTGTGGGAATGTGTGTCAACCTCAACCTCGACGTCGTTCGATTCCAGCTCTGAGCGACAAGAATAATTTTCACGGCCCCACCTCTTTCGAGCTACTGACAATGTTCAAAGAGTCTGTCTAGAAAAAGCTTCTCAAACTTGGCCGTTCGGAGTCGGCGTAAAACTGTAGGTCCCTTCCACTCGTGAGAGAACAATAGCGCGCACAACCCGAGTGGTTGCTGAGAAGCTAGGCCTTGGCCCTCTATGGGCTGTAGCGCCACCTCTATATATATATTTTCTCTCTCGAAGCGACCAAGAATATAATCGTCCGCTTTAGTTAGTGTCCACGCTTCTGCGCCACCCAGCAGGACTGGGACTCTCAGGGTCTTATATAGGTATATCTTGCTTCTTCAAGAGATGGCTTTATTCCTCATTGACCTTCCGAGTGCGAAAATGCAGCGATAGGCCAACTTGGTATCACCGCGGTGGTGTCATTGCGCGTGTTAACTTCGGAGCCTAGGTACAGTCACAGTACAGTCTTTCATTGCTTCGAAGTTATAGCTGCCTAAAGTCGCATTTTGCTCACGACGTCGGTGTAGGCCGACCTATTTTGTCAAGTAAGACAATCGTAGCCGCTTGCCTCTCTATACTCACAAATGCTCCACTGACAGCCCGTTGTGTTCTTCCAATGTCATCGGCATATGCGAGCAGTTGCACCGACTTGTGGAAGGTCGTGCCTCTGGTGTCAACGTCTGAGTGACGCACGATCTTCTCGAGAATGATGTTAAAGATATCGCATGACAGTGCGTCGCCTAGTCACCGACCTTGACGAAGCATCGGGCGTTCTCTATCGTCATTCTGCAAAGACGGGCAAAGACGCGTTTTGCAGGGACGCCAAAGCTAGACAATGCGCTGTGTTGCTCGTCTCTATAAACATTGTCACTCGAGGCGTAAGGTGGATATCAACTCCGGGGTCTTTTCCAAGATCTGCCGAAATGTGACTTTTTGGTCAAAAGTGGATTTCGCTGGCCTGAACCTGCACTGATATTGACCAATTAGGCTGCTGCTGTTGGGCTTGACGCGTTTACACAGAACGGCAGAAAAAATATATTAAGGAGACTTATCCCTCAATAATGGGCAATGGGATCGGGCAAATGTTGAGACTCCATCCGGCGAGTATACGTTCAACCGGCAAGATTTGACCGATGAGTTGGTGTATGCACTTGACAAAATCGTCGCCAGCTTTGAAATGATCGGCAGGCGGTCCATCGGCACCAGCAGCCTTCTTGGACTTCAGTTTGGCGATTGTTGCATCACTGTATTCGCTTTTCTACTCATTACTTCAAACAGGAAGTCACAAAATACGCCAAAGGAGAACACATAAAGTGACAGGGGCACTAATGAGAGCTTGATACCTGCGAGGTGGCTGCACGCGTGAAATAAGTTTCCGTTTGTTCTTTAGTTTAAAAAAAAAAAATACAACTTTATTGTGCGACTGCACCCTGACTGACAAAATTGCATCATACAATGTTTAATCATACTTCTCATTTGCAGAGGTGATTGCATGAACTTCATGTGGAGCGGAAGGCTCCCAGACGCTGAGTCGGCAAGTCTGCAGTTCATGCGATCACCATGTGGATTGTGATGACCCAAGGGACGAGGTGGTGACAGGTGGGAGACGTAACTCGCGCTCTCACCGTCGCCTCCCGCTTCTACCATAAATCGGCTGTCTCTTCAAGAGCCTATATGCAACAGAGAAAACTAACTCAGTGCATACACACCTGCCATGTAATTGAATATGATGAATATCTCTCAAGGATATCTGTCAAACAATCGCTGAATTCGCTTGTAGTTTGGCTGTGGCCACCTTTGTCTTGGAAGCGTGCTTGAGCAGCCCAAAGCACATGGTATCAGCTGAGCTTGGCTTTCGTTGCAATGTGCAGCAACATCACGCGATTTCTTAGGCTTGGCAGCGTACTTGGATAATTGCAAGCACATGATTTTGGAGTCGCTTGATTGTACGTCTACTGGTCTTCATCGAATGCACGGCAACATCACGCAAGTTCTTGAACTTGCTTGGAATAACACAGTTCAGTCCAGTCTGCGCTGAATTCCGGTTGTTACAAGCAACCCCTCATATGGAACGGCATACAGTGCTAATTAGGATCTCATGCGAGCCACCACTACTACCTGCCACTACCATAATCCGAGGTCAGTGTGGGCTTCTCCTGTGCGAGTATCTATTCCAAACTCGAAAATCATCAGACACAGTAGGCCACTCGCCTCTTGATCAACGCTTGTCAACCGGTCTCCTGCCAGCCCACAACTGACGATGAATGCGAAGCCCTTCCCACATGCACACCTGTGTGCACCGGACATCACCTTCCAAATAAAGTCAATCGCATGTCCACGTTCCAGTTCTTTTGGCAGCCCTTCTCTCGCCAGTCTATCTCCCGAAGGATCTCCGATTTCGGACATGTCCGAGATTTTTCCATTCCCCCCCTGCGCCACATCAATCACCCATCGTCCGGTCTCGTAATTCACTCCAAGTGACAGACTTCATGAATTCCTTATCACTCAATTCTGTGTGTAACCTTTGCCCAAGCAACGAGTACGTTCAGCTGTCCCGTTTTGCATTTTAATCCAGAATTTATTGCACTTAAGTCCAGCCGGAGAGAGAGAGAAAACGGACACCACCCCCATGGACTGCACGTCCTTCCAGCTCGAAGCTAACAGAGATTTATTATCATCCCAGGCGCATTGACATAATTACAAGAGCAACGTCCATTTTATGATTGACATTTCAATTTGGTCCTTGATTGTAACAAATTGCCGCAAAGGCGACCAGAGTGTAAGTGGGACACAGGCCCACCGACGTGCCGCCCTTCCCTGGTGGCTTCCTTAACGCCAAAGGATTCCGTCTCCTAATTGGATCGCACTGGTTGCTTCGATCCCCTCGGATCCTCTCGGATCCTCTCGCATCCGCTCAGACTGGCTGCCGGCAGATTGAAGCAATTCAAATTGATTTGAAATGAAAAACATCACACAAACCGAGAGAGTAAGTCCTTTGCATGTGAAATGCCGTACGAATCTCGAACTGGATGTGTTTTCCAACCCATGAAACCCGAATCGCAAATCCGATTCGGCGAGGATATACTATCGCTGGCGGTCCCTTAAAACTTCACCGTCGAGCGGAGACAAAAAATAACAACGATTGCCTGGCATCCACAGTGGTGTGTCTATTTTCGTGTACCCTTGCAGTAATAAATACATTTGGATGTGCATTTGCATATCCTATCTCGGCTGCTGCCGCTGCTGCAGTCTACCGGTGGGTGGATGGGTCTGACCCGCATCCGTTGACGCGCAGTCCCGCCGCTCTTATCGGTATTTATGTATGCACGGGGGGAGAGTGCATTATCCTCGTGAATATCAATTTTTATGGCAAAGCTGCCAAAATAGCCTGCAACTGCACACCACTAAATATGCCATGGAATTGAATATGGTAATGCGACGGAGGGTGGGCACGGCATCCCAATGGATGCGGTGGTAGGTGCTTTTTTATGCGTCATGTGCGAGTTCGTCGCGCTTGTTCATAGGCTTAGGGGGGGATTCGATTTGGAAATGCAACGACCGACGAGCAGTGAATTCGCAAGAAGATGTGTTCCATGCGCGGTTTCTTCTCGCTCGTGTGCTCCACCAGCTGCACCTGCTGACGGTTGCCTGACCTTGGCGGCGAATTGAAGTCGGGTACAACGGGGCAAGATGTTTCGGAGGTGTTGGATATGGGCTCTCTTGTGAGGGACGTGGACGGAACGTGTGGAACGAGCCGCATCCGCACTGTGTGGGGTGAATTCTCTTGCCATCTTGGTGGAGCGTCGACTTGCTGATGGGGTCATTGGTGCTCCTCTGCGGATTGGTGAATCGAACGGGGAGTGCAGCCGCCTCTGACTTTGTACCCTCAGAGCCTGTGGAGCGTCTTGCACGTACGTTGGGCAACAACCTCTCTAAAGCAGAGCCAGGCCGTTGCTGAGGACGAGTCTGAAAGGTAAACGGAACAAGGATTGAGACTCCGATCTGTGGCCAGGGTGGCTGAGTGCTTCCACTTGAGTTCGATGGGTCCGTCTCTCGACCGAACCTCTTGACCAGGTACACTGGTGGTGGCTCAGATAGAGGATTCTGGCTTGTAGCGCTGTCGTTTCTGGCGGCTGGGGCACATACTACCAACGCGACGAACGTGGCAAGGACGAAACAGACTTTGAAAGGATCCATCTTGAAGCACGAACTCCTGGACTTTCACTGACTACTTGACGGATCGGTCACTGCTTCATTGCTGCTCATAGCCCAGGACCTGCGTTGTTGCGATCAACGAGCTGACTGGTGATGCCGTAGGTTAGCGGCTTGGTGGCGCACCGATCAGATGTGGGCAGAGATGGAAGCCGAATATGACGCGTTGGCCTCAAGGCTCAAGGAGCGCGGCATGGCAATGTAGCTGCTAACTAGGTTCCTGAACCTGGCGAGGACTGAAAGGGATCCCGCAAGGAGACACAGTCAGCGACGGATACGCGGGAAAAAACCACCGCCGAAGGTACTAACTTCAACGCTTCGGAGGGGTGCTTGCCGAAGCTACTTCGCGCCAAGGTGCAACTCCTGACGGAGAAGGTCGTCGAGGTAGCTGGGATTAGTGCGGTTGTTGGACAGGGGATGGAGAAGTCGGCACGGCACAGGGCAACACAGTCGGATTGGGTTGGCGGATACGCTCGATTCCGATGCGGGTGGGGATGAATAGAGAAAAATGCTGCACCTGCAACACAACTGGAACGCAGCAGAGATGCTGCCACAATTCGACCCCAAAGTGTACGACGGACTTTCCGCCGATGGCTGGAAAGAGAAGGTCTGAGACATACAAGGGATTTATGAGTTGGAGGATGAAGGGCTGATACTCATGGCTACGAGCACCAGATTAGTGGGATGCGCAGCTTAACAGCAGAATAGTGACGAGAGCAAAGGGGCTGCTACAACTTCCCGGCGGTGGACGATGATGCCGATATCCACGACAGGCTGCGGGGAAGTAGCTAACGAGCCAGAGAGCACACCGTGGAGCATGTCTTCGAAATGAGGATGATAGGCTCGCGGTACGTGTGCACGAGAGCACCTCTGTCAAATACATCATCCAGGGGATAGCAGACGCACAATGCAATGAAGCCGGAGCTCTATTGCCAACGTCAGTTAAGGACGATCTCGACAGGGTTTGCTGGATTATGGAAGTCAGGGCAGCAGACGTGGGGACTGTAGTATGCCACGACGCAGGGAGACGCAGCAGCGGGAGGGTAAACAAGCAACCAGTGAGTGTCTACAGGAAGGGAAAGAGAATGTTTTGAATGCCATGAAAATCGGAAGTTTCTGGAAAGTGGTGGAGACCCACATATGCGTGTCGATCACCGACTGCGGGGCCTAAGCACTTAGTGCACGTGCTGTGCCAGAAGGGTGAACGGACAAGCTGAGCGGACTAAGAATGGAACGATTTGAAGGCTCCATCAACACGCTATGGGGCCGCGTCGTCAAGAACGCGGTACAACGAGAAGAGGAGAAAGCGTCC
Organism: Eristalis arbustorum; assembly: GCA_916610145.1. NCBI lineage: Eukaryota > Metazoa > Arthropoda > Insecta > Diptera > Syrphidae > Eristalis > Eristalis arbustorum. The sequence goes on along the minus strand of OU744320.1, from coordinate 40,724,444 downwards.
GCACAAGGAATGGCGGTGAGCACGGAGGAGATTCGATGCCGACGAGGTGGAAAGCCAAATTTGGGAGACGCATGCAATATATGCTTTCCACAAGACTAGAGAACCAAAAGCGAGTACCAAGCGTGGCTTGGGGGTATGTATACTAGTTTCCCTGATGCAGCATAGATCCACTAGAGTGATCCCAGCTCAGACTACTCCCGTAAGGAAACGACCCAGAACCTTAAATGAGACCTAGTCATGCCGTCTTGGAGGACCAATGACTTAGAGACACAATCAGGCTTCGGATAAAATGGCCCGAGGATGAACAAGGAAAACAGAATGAGCATAGTGGCTCCTTAAGGGATCATGTGCAGTTGCCGACCTTGCGGAGGCTATGGCTGCATGCGTAGACTCCAAAGGAGATGTACCTTCGACAGTCAAAAGCACTGTCTCTGCCGCAGATGTCTTAAAGCCCATCATTGTGACGAGCGATATTGGTGGCGCTACAGCCCGTAGAGGGCCAGGGCCTAGCTGCTCAGCAACCAGCGTGGTATTGTTCCCTCCGAGGACCTACAGCTTTATACCGACTCCGAACGGCCAAGTTTGAGAAGCTTATTCTAGACGAGAAATGCTCTTTGACTCGAAAGAGGTGGGGCCGTGAAATTTGTCTTGTTGGACAGACCAGGAATCGAACCTTCGACGTCGAGGCAGGGATCGACGCACATCCCCACACCGCCGTAGGAAATTTAAATTAATTTCTCGAACAAAATACGTTCACTCCGTCGCGATGGAGCGCGTTCTGGAAGCGTCTCATTCTCTATCCCCTTCAAGCCGTTGCACACATTTCATATTTCAAACTCAAACAAGAGCCCATCAGTGGAGCACCGCACACTTTCGTCATCACATCCCACCCACTTGAGGGTTATCCAAGCTAATTTCAGCTCGCAGCCACACACATTCAGCGCCACTCCTTCGGTGTCATTCACACTTCGGGAATTTATTTGCACTTAAGGCCATCCTGCGGAGCAAAACAAATACACATCATTGCCACCGTCACCGTCACAGGCACTGAAGGCGCGCCGCATGCCGAGCGTATTCGCGCGCATATTAATTTCATCTTATGGCTGCACACGAGTCTTAACCAAACACAAATAACCACTGGCAGGCTCTGCGCGGAGCGACTCTTTGTCGAGCCATCTCGTCGGCGTCCTAATTAATGAAAACCACATGAAATCGCAGCAAATTCAAATGTATTTAGCGAGGATGTTACGCCGGATTAAAGTTGCCACGCTCAAGTGATTACGCAGTAAATCACTGACTTTAATGCGTACGGCTTCACACGTGTTGCTGTTAAGAGCGTTTAACGCGTGCCCCTTCTGTTGCTGACTGTTCATCGCCGTCAGCCATTTTTGGGGAGGGGACTGTACGAAGGATCGCCACACCACACACGAGGGGCGGTCGTGCCGCCCAGGTATCCTTGGACAGTGGATGGCTTTCGTGAATGCAAACTGAATTCTATTCATCGATTCGTCGAAATTATGCATTTCATCAGCTTCTCAGGTTCAAGAAGTGACTCGATGCGCTTTTGTTGGACGAGAGGCGAAGTCGGACAATCTGGTTTGCAAGGACGAATGATCCTGGTGAATGCATTCCTCGTCCGATTACATTTCAACCATTTCAAAGGAGGTATGTGCATCCAAGGCTTTCATTCAGCAATGCGCTTTGACTAATTGCTGCTTAGATAGCTTCCGTCCAGTCAGCATTTAGGAGATGTTTCTATGGACACTGGGGCATGTGAAAAGCTAAGGTGAACCTTTTGTGAAGCGATCCCTGAGGGAGGCGGGGGCGCTTATCCTCTCGTAAATGCCAAGGCTGTTGAATGTGTTTCTTTGTGGGGTGATGGGTATTCAGGGCAAATGCTTAGGAGTCAATTCGAGTTCTTCGAGATCCCTGGGAGTATCTTGGTCTACCATCACTTGCAGCTACTCCTTGTCACAGATTATGATTATAACGTCAAAACCAAAGCTGTATTGAAGCAATTTCGAGAAATTAAAAACCGCATTCATGACCGCAACTCCGGGCTAAGATGTAAGCATTCAAGTGGCGTTCGACTGAACATCCGGACGATTCCCAAGCCCCTAAGCAGGACTGATGATCTTGCTCCAGCGAATAGAATTTGAGAGGAGTTCGCATCACAAAGGGGCATCCCTGTGTGAAGCCAGGGAATGAACACTCTGAACTCAAGGCCCTTCGTGTTGGGCTACCGCATGGATGTGCTCTTGGTCCCCTGCCTTTAACTGCAACATAGTGCAAGACATTGCATAATTGCGATCCTACGTCTTGCAGCAGCTACTCTACAATATTCCATCCAGCGTACTGTGAGAACGTCTTAAGCCATTTTGAGCCGCACAAATCGGCGCGTAGCAGTGCGGCTTCCTGTCCCGCTGGTCAACTATAGACCAAATCATCAAACTTTGTCAAATCCTTAAGAAGACCAGCGAGCTTCAAATCGATACTCACCATCTCTTCATGGACTTCAAGGCCGCATACGACTGCAGTCTGCTAGGACACAGCGTGTGCTTCTTCGTATTTTAATGCATGTCTCAAACATCCTTGTGGTACCTAGAACCACCGTGAAGAGTGCAATGACTTCATTTACCTTGTCTACTGATGCTGTGACGACCGTAGGACTGTCCCCGGGTCATCTGTGACGCGGGTTTCTATGCACGCGCGTTTCTAATGTTAGAGCTCGGCCATCCTACCATCGATCACGCCCTCGAGTTCGGAACCGTCTCACCCGCTGCTGTCCCTGTCTAGCCCTTCGTTCGAGAGCTATTCCCAGTGTTTCGTCCAGTCCGATGGCAACATCGTAAGTTGTGTTGGCAGCTTCGAACCCCTTAGACCCGGGATAGAAAGGCGGGTCTGTGGCGCTTACGTTTGGAAGAATGTGCTGTGATTCGTGCCATTGTCTGAATGGTGTCGCATCAATGATTACGATGGCCAGGGTACTGCTACCATCCAACACGTTTTTGTAGGCTTTGTAGCCCACATCTATGGTACCGGTCTTGCGTGGGATTCCCTCGAGATCCATGTGAAATTTCCGGGATCTAAACGAAGAGCACGCTACCGCCACTAGTGCAGACTTGATGGATGCGGAGCACAGCGAGGCTTGTGTTGGCAGCTGGGCGTCCAAAGTCGAACTTTCTCTTCTTATGGAGGAACTTGCTCTTGCCACCAGTGGCTTATGCGGGCTATCATGATTGATGCACATCTTGGGGTAAAAACAGAAGGTTTCGGTCATGAACAGTTTCAGAAATTGTTAATAGTTGAACCAAACAAACATATTCTGTGTCAAGTTTCTTCATGTAAATCTGCCTGGTTTCAGTTGTGAAATGAACGGTGGCTCAAGTGGAACCGAAATTTTCTCCTCGTCTTTATTCAACATTATGCCACCGCCTTTCTGAAGTGTAGCGCTCCTTGAGTGTCCACTCACAGCTGTGCAGGCACGTAGTACCACTTCCTGCAAGAACAACTAAACCCTCGATTAAAGGGCGTGTAGCACTTCTCATAGCCTTCTCCAGACTCTCGATGGAATGTGGCTCAAGCAAGTAAACTCACTTCTTCCGTCTCTAGGCGCGATCTTAGTTGTAGACAGTTTCGCACGCCAAACTGGTTGAGGTCATTCGCTACCAGGGAGATTCACCTTCGACGTGCGTGGCCTCTCAGGTTCGAGATCGTAGACGTTTTGGGCCAATACGCTCCACGTTTTCTACGATGTACTCGCTCTCTTGCCTAGGGGCGTTCGCTGCGTACATTAACTCAGACCACAACTGGTATTCTACAGGGGATTCCGCGAAGAGGCTGTCTGCAAACCTGACCGGCATTCCCCCAAGTTGGGAACAGTCAGCAATATTGGCGTCTCCGCAAAAGCCCTCCGCCTAGCCCAGTGATTTGGGACAGCAGTCGTAGGGTTTCAAGTTTGAAAGGTTGTTTGCAAGACTGGTTGGCTGCCGACGACAACTCTTTCCAATTTGAAGCGCCCATGTGACGCTACAGTGGGCCTGGGAGGAATTTATGGAGTCACATCTCACGTAGTCCTTCTCAACGCTGCGCTGATAGATATGCAAGCCTTTCTTTGCACGCTCGTGAGGACGTTAAAGCCGACAGCTTTGTTAAACGCCGCTGCACACGACACCCCATACGCCAAGTGGTGGTTAACGCCAATTCAAAATGCAAACAGACGCCCGTATTTTATTAGCTTTAAATGTGCCCCACTTCTTCATCGATTAAATGTGATTTTAATTCCAGCCGCCATCACACGCCACCCAACGGTGTCCTTCAATTAGCCACTGAGACTCGTCAGCGTCAGGCAATATCTCATCCCCTCTGGCTCTGTCTTTTTGGCACCCATCCAAGCTATCGTTGGACCATCCCCGGCTGCCCCACATCCGAAAGCTAACAAGCCAACAAATAGTCAAAAAATTCCATAAAACTGCATTCGGCATCATCAGCGTGTCCCGCCACCTGCGGCAAACTATGAAAACTCAATCAATTATGGCAACAGACATCCACTTTAATTGTCATGGCAACAAATTGTCGAACAGATTCTCCCTTCTCGTCGGTTTAATGTTTTCAGCGTTTTTGTGCTCCGATTTCGTGCGTTCATTGGGCCCATGTGGCCGGTCTCTGATGGATTGTTGTCACGGACTCGTCCGAAGGACCTCTATTATTCGGAATTAATTCGAGAATAATTAGTGCATGTGTGCGTCATTAGTTGGCCGCTCTGCTTCGGTGGCCAACTCTTAATTGCGACGAAAAAGTTCAACGGCTGCCGCGAACCGATTACAGTTTGACACTGTGCCTGGAGCGAGGGCGAATGCACGTGGCATTGCATTTTTAATTATCCTGCTGAGGATATGAATATTTAACTGCAGAGGGTGTGAAGTGCTGGTTTCTGGGTGACATTGTGGTGCATTACTAACTGGATGCCTTAATATGTGTCGGTGAACCGACGAGAGCTGCTGGTGAAGTGGCGCCCAACGAGGGAACACGATCATTTTGTCGAGTGCATGCGGTCTATGTGTGTTGATTTGGAATGGCTGTTTAAGTGATGCGGAGGCGGGACCAGAACTCGTGATTCACAATGTAATACAAAAACTGGTGAGCAGAAGCCAGCTTGACCAACAACGGCGACTGGGGGAGAGTATCACAGAGGGCGCCTGGATCGAAAGACAAAGACACTGCGGTTACCAGCGCGGTTACTGGTTTTCACTGAGATCGCTGAGAGCACGGTTGCTCAACTGGTGAGCCTGTGCAGACCCCCAGCAACAAATTTATCTCTCGGCGGACCTCTCTCAGCATTAAATTGACGTATTTTATGTTTCAAGGCCGTAGTGGATCTCTGAACGTAGCCTGTAGCAACAGGTTGAGAACGGCTGGCTTAGACTGGAGCCTCTTGTGATTTTCTTCGGCGATACCAGGACAGTCGCAGAGAAGGTGATGGGTGATCCGCCACACCCTCGCGAAAAAGTGTTGGGTGATCTCCTTCACATCCTTGTCTGGGCCGTGTCCACGGAAGTCGTGGCGTGTAGGCCCTACCCATCATTGAAAAGCTCAGTAGAGCTATTTCTTGATCACTTCAGGATTTTAGGGCCAAGATGAGAATAGATCTGGTTTGATGCTCGGCAGTTGATGCCTCTCAGCCATCTGGCAATAAAATCAGCTACACAGGTCCTAATGTTGCTACAAGTTCCATCCACAGACAGTCTACGCGTCTATCGAGCTCAGTTTACAGTTTCCCGCGGTGTCCTTACAGAAGAGGCGAAGGGTACGCCATAGTGGATTGAAATTTAAAGCCAGGGACTTCACGTCTTCTTGCCTCACCACTAAGAGGCAGATATCGCGAGTGGAACATAGTCGCCATTATTTCCGCTTGGAAGACGCTGCAATGATTGGGAAGTCTTGTCAGTCCTAGACGCTACAGTCCGGGGTGGACCTGGGCCACAACCAACAAGCGTGTCCAGCCAGCTCGATCTTTAGCTAGCTGTCTTCAGTTTCGCACGCATAGTTGGTTAAGGTCCCTTTCCACTTGCGTGCGGCGAGTCGCCTGAGTCGCAGTCTTCCTCGGAGGTAGATTCGAAGACTTTTCGGCCCAGAGCATTGGTGTCCATCCGCTCTACATGACCTAGCCACCGTAGGCGTTCGATCCGTAGACGCCTAACTAGGCTCATGTCGCTGTACAGCCCGTACAGTTCGTGGTTGAATCTTCTCCCCCAGAACCCGTGAACACAAACAGGACCAACGACCGTACGTAGAACGTTTCTCTCAAAGAGACCAAGGACATCTTCATCCGCTTTCGAGATTGTCCATGCCTCCGCGCCGTATAGCAGGACTGGGATGATCAGTGTCTTGTATAGAGTCAACTTGGTTCTTCGAGAGAGGGCTCTATTACGCCCTTTGCTTAACCGTGATCAATTTGTGACAACTTTAATAAATGTAGCACTTTTTTCATCGCTGTAATGGCCCCCTCATACTGCATTAGGATGATTTTCTTGAGGTTTTGATACTACACTGGAGCCAGACCAGACTAAATACCAGCCAGCAACCTTCGGAATACCAGCGGAGGCTTCTGTGATGAATCAGAATGAGCTCTAACCACATTAGCGCCGAAGACCTGCAACCAGATCCGAGCAAAGGCGGGACAGTGACAGAGCAAGTGCTCCGCCGTGTCGCCGACGTTTCCACAGGCTTCGCAGAGGGTATCTTCGCTTAAGCCTAGTACATTGAAGTGTTTGGAAAAGGTGTTGTGACCCGTTATTACGCCGTTAAGTCGTATACAGTCTTTTCTGTCAAGGGACAATACGAAGTTCGCGTTTGGGAGCAAACGCTTGGTCTGTCCACATCCTTGACAGCTATACCCCATCTACAAGTGTGCTCTCGAGAGGACCAACCATCAATGGAATCCCTAACCACAGACGCAGGTAGTGCGAGCTCAGGTTCAGATCCTGGTTCATCGGCGATTTCAGTTCTAGCGATTCCTTGGTGTCCTGGGACTTTCAGTTGACTGCCCATTAAATTCAGAGATGAATCGCATTCCTCAACTATCCTGGAAGCAGTTAAGGGTTGAGACACAACTACGTCGAGCCCTTTACCTGCCCTTGTTGTTGTCCGCTTGGAAAACCGATGTAAATTTTAGCCTAAGGAGGTGTACAGTCGAATGTTGTCGCCCTCCATGAAAACACCGACGCCGGACCCTTCATTGGTTTTGGAGATGCGACTACAGTCCTTTCCTGTCTCGAAGTCTGGCCAGAGGCATTTCTGGGCGCATCACTAGAATGTGTTTAAGTAATTTTGTTTTTGAAAAAAATGAGTCAAGTCTACAAATTATGAGTGTCCGAGTCAGACCTAAAAAATATGAGTCCCTGTGGTAACACTGATTGGAATCCTTTCCAGTTGGTGGGCGGCTCCCGGCGAGGAAAGTCCACTTACATTTCCATGGCCCACTCGCTCGTTTTCCAATTCCGCGTCGTGTGGCCACTGTGATGTACTCGCTCTCTTGCCTAGGGCGTCCGCTGCGTACATTGACTCAAACCACAACAGGGGGTCAGGCGAAAAGGCTGTCTGCAAACTTGACAGGCATCCTCCCAAGTTGGGAACAATCGGCAATATTGTCGTCTCTGCAAAAGCCCTGCGCCTAGTCCAGTGATTTGGGACCACAGTCGTAGTTATGGAGGAAGACGGGTTGTCTATTAGTTTACGGAGTACATCTCTGATAGATATGCAAGCCTTTCTTCGCATTCGTTTGGGGGCGTTTCAGTTGACATCTTTGTTTGATATTGGGCGGCGCTACAGCCCGTCGAGGGCCAGGGGTCTAGCTTCTCAGCAACCACTCGTGTTGAGCGTGCTATTGTTCTCCCACGAGTGGATCAGGCATACAGTCTTATGCCGACTCCGAACGGCCGAGTTTGAGAAGCTTTTTCTAGACGGGAAATTATCTTTGAGCATTATCAGTGATTCAAAAAAATAGGGATGGCCGTACAAATTATTTTTGTCGCACAGAGCAGGATTCGAATTTACGTCGTCGGGGTTGGGGTCGACGCACATACCCGCAACGCCACGGGCCACCACTTCCGACCTTATTCATCCAAAATTGGAGGGTCCCCAAGATTCACTGCGAGGCATCAACACTTGTGTCACTCCACGCATAATGACTAGAAAGTAGCTTCATAAGACGGCCAGCATCCTTTTAACATCGCAGTCTGTTGTTGTTTTGCTCCCATGTCCTTTCCTATCATTCTTATCTGATCAGCCTGTACATGAATAGGTTCCAGTAAGTTGCTTCGTTAAAATCGTGTCGAACAGGTAGCCTTGGTCGAATGCATCGCAAGCAGACTAAGCGCTTTTCGAATTCACTAGCAAACCGAATCTGCTTCGACATTTGCAAGGAGCCATACACAATTTTCATCCGCCTAGATGTATGCAATTCGAGACTTTTCAACTGAATGTGGATTGTGGATGATAAAGCCCTAACAGCTCAATTTAAATGTTAACGACCAACATGCGTCTGCAGGTTTTTTTTCCGCAAAAGTGCACATTTCTACCTCACCCATCCTGCCAGTGCATCGTGTGCTGAACATAATAGTCCTCCAATTGGATTTGCTGGTGGTTGGTAAGCTAACACCGAATCACTCGGGGATACGTCGTTCCCTCGCTCATCCATTCGTTAATGTAATCATTTGCTTGTTTTTTTCCATCATTCGAGTCGATGGCATGACATTCTCGTTCGGCATGTTCTACGTTGAGGTCCTTAACTACGAGGGCAAAGGCTACACAGCATGGATTGTTTTGATTTTGGTTGGCGTCACGTTGTCATTCGGAATTCATTCCCTTTGTCAAGGACCAGGGGAATGAATTCCATCACGAAATAAAATTCTCTTCAGCGACATGAACCCAGCCAGGCGTCTACGGATCCGAAGCCGACGTTGATGGATGGACAACTGTTGGGCAACGCATAAGAGGACGCCCGCGTTGAAGGTGTCGCACCCAAGTGGAGAAGGACCTCAGCCAACTTGGCGTCCGAAACTGAAAAGAAAGGCCAGAGACTGGCTAGAGTTCGCGCCAGTTGGTGAGGCTTGTTGGTTGGTTTGGGCCCCACTATGAGATTCTTCTATTTTTTCACCATCCCTTCACCTTCTGCAGCAGTAGTTGTGTGGTACGTTCAGTCGCCAAGCGTGAATGCCTGTCGGGGGCTCCACTTCCTTGCCACTTAAGCTGATCAGTGATGTTGATCTTTCTTTGCTCAGTGTTGGCCAACGTGGCCCTTGCTATTGCTCCAATTTTCAGTATTAGCCAACATACTCAGGCTCCTGGGATTCCTTTGGCATTTTTTTCTTGTGGAGATCCAGCTCAGATCCATCTTTGTTGTGTCGTTGGATGCCAGTATGCACTGGGACCAAGCCACGGCACCGCTCTGCCTGCAATGACCTGAATAGGTTCGACTCCAAGTTGTCCCTTGCTTGGTGATGAATTGAGTTGTTGATCTATACTCGTCATCGTGTCTTAAGGCCCGCACTGACGGGAGCGTACAACGAGAATTCATCTCGACGTGGTCTTGTTGGCGTGGCCATTTTTGAACGGTCGTGGGCAACGATGGGGTCAAGCAGGTTGTTGGTTCTTTGGTTCGTGTCCATCCATTGGCTACGAAAAAGTGATCGTAAAATTTTACTTCCAGCAACCCGTCTGTCAGTGCCTTCACTGGGAATTCAGCCCGCTACAGAAGTCGGCGAGAAGCTTCAAGAGAACAGCATCGAGTTCTGCAGTAGGCCAGTCTTTGCACTTTTGCTAGCGACTTTAGAAGTCATTTCTTTTCCAGGTCCTTCCGCAGATCAGAGAAATGCGTGTCAGAATTGGTCTTACCAGCCGCTGTATACAGCCGATGTTCTGTCTGAAAGCACAGGTTCTTCCAAAGGCAAACAGGCCTCCGGAAGAAGGAAGCTGATCAGTCCGCGCAGAGCCACCATGCACGAGTCGGACAGTTATGCAAAAGACCCTGGTCGGGCCGTATAAGGGTGCTCGTAGGTGGTGGTTGGGTACGGCTTACTTTCTGCTCACAGTTCCACTGGCGGACTGGCTAGAGAAACCCACTAGCACTGGGGCTTCATAAACCCCGACTGTGCGACAAGAAGATCACCCAGTTTCTTGAGCTTGAGCTCACAGCCGCCAGAAAATCCGCGTCAAAGTGGTGGGCTTTGGAAAACTGCTCAAATACTACAAGACCGGCACGAATTCCATTTTTTCTTCTCGGTTACCCGCAACAATGTCGCCCCCCGCCAGTATGGCCATCCAACTCAAACAACGTGCATCGCCGAACAAGCGCACATCCAAGCACACACGTCCAATGGACTCGTCTCTTTCACATCAGAGAAACCGAATGAAAAAAAAAAAACACACAATCCCAGTCAACATCAACAATCGAAATGTAGCAGCTATTATCCTCGATTGATATGCTTCAGCTATCCGTCACTCACGTCACTCCGCCATAGCCCCGCAGGCTCCGGTCGCCAATCCAATTTCCCAGAGACAAGAGCAACAAAAAAGATGCGAAAAAATACATGCTCTGCCCAGGCTCAGCTGTCCTTCGGTCCGTGAATTTATTCAAAAATATTCGTCGCTCTCGGGCAAAGTTCAGCGTGCCATTGATCCGAAACTCGGTCAGATGTCGCAAAACACGCCGACCGACCTCGGGACGGATTTCATTGGTTTCTCTGTTGTTTGTGGCTTGTAACGTATCGAACAATACCGCCGCTTGGAGCGATGCAAATGACACACAACGATTAGAGACTAATTCGTTTCTGGATTATCTTCACTTAATCGCATGACGCGAGCTCGTGCCTGGGTTGCGGCGTGGCAAGGTCCTGGCCTTCTGATTGATTTCATTTGAGAGCTGTTGCACATGAGTCTGGAAAGGGGGGGTTTTTTTTTGTTTGTTTCTAGAGGCTGACTTGCGTTGGTTTGTAGGGTGTTTGTTGGTAGGCTCGGTTTGGATCTTGGCAGCAGTCACTCGAGGAATGGCCTCACATTTGATTGACGGGATGGCTGGTTGAGTGCTGATGGAGCATGACGCAGGGGCTCGTTAGGGTTAGCTTTTACCGTCTTAGCCAATGAACTTGCGACGTTAACCGGAAATGTGGTCAGCTTTTAGTTTTTTTTTTTTGACGACACACCGATTAATTATGCACATCCTGGTAACCGAGAGCAAGTAGTGATTTCGCGGGTAACCCATACTATGCCAACGCCCGTGGCGTTGTGGGTATGTGCATCGACCCCAACCTCGACGTCGTAGTTTCGATTCCAGCTCTGAGCGACACAAATAATTTTCACGACCCCACCTCTGTCGAGCCACTGACAATGTTCAAAGAGTCTGTCTAGAAAAAGCTTCTCAAACTTGGCCGTTCGGATTCGGCATTAAATTGTAGGTCCCTTCCACTCGTGTGAGAACAATAGCACGCACAGCACGAGTGGTTGCTGAGAAGCTAGGCCCTGGCCCTCTATGGGCTGTAGCGCCACCCATATTATATATTATGAAAACGCCAAGTAGTGAAAGACTTGGTCAATCTAGGCCCCGAAGTTAATTCAAGGACACCACCGCGGAGATAGCATTTTCGCACTTGGAAGCCAAGCGCTACTGAGCCACAGCCAGGAGGGTTTTCAAATCCGCGCCTCCTGGTTCGAGAAGGAGAGGAAGACCGAACCTCTGGCACAGAGACCAAGTCATCGCCGATGTAGGACAGCTTGGCCTTGATGACTAAAGCAGCGCGACCAGGACCGTCACCGATGGAAGGCAGCAATTGCTTAGGTTCAGACCCTTCATGGACCGTCGGCCTGATAGGAAAGTAAGTAAGTTACTCCATCAGATATATATTTGGTTACCAAACAGAAACGACTTAAGCTTGGTCTCAACGGTGCGATTACCCCTGAGACAAAATCCACGTTCACCATTACATTTCTCAGAGAACAGCTGCGAAACCGTGATTCAGGGCGGAGGTCTGTGCTACAGCGGCACCGTTCCCTTTGGTACGGCCAGACATTCTTACACAGATTGATCGAAGACGGGAGATGGAGTTGGAATTGGAGGTTTCTCGGAGTGTCTAGGCCTGACATAAAGAGTGTCTTGTTGGCCCGATCCATAAAATAGGAGAACCTTTGAACTGCGCCAACTACAGAGGCATCAGTCTCCTAAGTACACCTACAAGATCTTATCTGCCGTACTGTGTGAACGCCTAAAATCAATCGTCAACAACCTGGTCGGTCCATACCTTACCTGGATTTAAGACAGGAAAATCCACCATCGACCAAATATTCACACTTCGGCAGATTTTGGAGAAAACCCAGGAGCAACAAATCGATACCCACCACCTGTTCATCGATTTTAAGGCCGCTTATGATAGCATTTATAGAGAGGAGCTATACAGAGCAATGTCTATTTTTGGCATCCCTACCAGACTCGTCCGTTTGTGTAGGATAACGATGGAGAATGCACGCAGCTCCATGAAGTAAAATTAGGTAAAGACCTAACCAAAACAGACAGACAAGGCGACGCGCTGTCATGCAACTTTTTTGACATCGTTCTCGAAAGAATTGTTCGAAACTCGAACGCCAACACCAGAGGAACAATCTGTCAGAAGTCCGTCCACCTACTCGCATATGCCGACGATATTGACATTATTGGAAGAACGCAGCGTGATGTCAATGGCGCTTTTGTGGGCACTGCATCGGAGGCCGCGAAGATGAGTTTGGCCGCAAACAAGGGTAAGACCGAGTATAAGCTGTCAACGAGAAAGGACACGCAACACCGACGTCTCGGTCAGAACGTCACAGCAGACAAAGGTAGTCAAACAGTGTGTCTACCTAGGCACCGCTATCAAATCAGACATTGACACCAGCGCTCAAATCAAACGAAGAATAACTTGCCAAATACTGCTTCTTTTTGCTAAGAAAGCAATTGGTAAACAAAGCCCTCTCTCGAACAACCAAGGTAACACTTTACAAGACCCTGATCGTCCCAGTCCTGCTATGTGGCGCGGCGGTATGGACTCTGTCAAAAGCGGATGAAGCAGCTCTTGGTTGCTTCGAGAGGAAAATTCTTCGTGCGATTTTCGGTCCCGTCTGCATAGATGGTGAGAGGAGGAACTTCACCGACGTCGACTTAGCCGAAAGAGTGAAGTTCCAACGATTGCGACGTCTAGGTCATGTAGAGCAGATGGAAACCAATGCCACGGCCCGAAAAGTCTTCGAATCCACTCCCGAGGGACGACGCAGTAGAGGAAGACCGCGACTTAAGTGGCGCACGCAAGTGGAAAGGCGCCTCAAACAACTATGCGTGCGAAACTGGAGACAGCTAGCTAAAGATCGAGCTGGCTGGAGACGCTAGTTGGTTGCGACCCAGGTCCACCCCGGACTGTAGCGCCATCTTAAGTAAGTAAGGATGATGAGTGACTGACTTGGTGGTTCGAGGCACCGCTCTACTATTCAGTTGTCTCTCGAGCCTCAAGGGACAGCCTGCCTTTTATCTCGGAGCCGAGCAAGACGAAGTCCTTGAGTACGTCGAAAGTCTACCATAGCTGACCATTTAGGAGCCATTTACAAGTCTCCCTGCCTAATCCTTCGTGACAAATGATTTCAATGTCCACGGCGCACACAAATTGCTCAGCGAGTTCCATAGGCATTGCTTGTACTCGGACCGCGCTAACTTGGGCAACTCAGTAAACGATGCCTTCGCTTAAGAGCTGCCATTGATCAAAGCTGAGACAGCCCCTGCACGGTAGCTCTGCATGGGTCCGTCGAATACGAGCAAGTCGTGCACCATTATCGTCCTGACTCCCAAGCTGACTGCTTATACCACCAGGGGACATTTCACCATCCACCCCCAATATTTCCGACAGTAAATACCAGACAGTCAAACCGTCACACAGAAGCCTACAACCCATCCCAAGAGCTTGCCGCACTCTTGGCAACGCAACATCGGCTCATATCCCTTCCCCATCACATGCCAGGTCAATGCCAGGCACTCTGCCTCCATGCACTCAAGGCGCAGTAATAGACGCCGCAAAAGCAGCGCCCCATGACATTCCTGAAATTCATTCCCCTTAAAGGACCTCAATTCAGTTCGAATTCCTCTGAAAGCATTCGGCATGGTGCTGCCTCTTCGGCGGCGAGGCATCTCCGCATTTGGCAGTCAGAGTCATCCGCACAATTGCATCACCACTGGCGGAGGCAGCTCAGCATTCCAAGCCAAACACAGATAGTTTTCTGTTTACAAGTCAAACAGCGAGTCCTTGACGGAGACTGTGCTGGCGCTGTGCACAGAATGCAGGTCTAGGTCGGCCTCCTCCAGAGATCTGTTTCACGCTTGATTGAGAACGACGCCCTCCACGCCTCGTCGCAATCACTTAAGTGCGCACTTAGGCCCGCTCAACAAGTTGTTCCATTAAACGATGCCTCCTCCTCCGCTGCTGGCTAAATATTGACTTGATTATACACTCAAGCGATTATCCAAAGGATTGGCAAACTTCGAAAGTTCGTCGGCGTTGCCCCGCACCACACCGACCATCGCCCGGAATCAATTAGATTATGCAATGACGAGAACTTTCAAGTGTTTGGTTAGTTAAAAGGATCCTGTGAAGTGGAAATGCCCACAGGAGCCCACCACACGACAGGGGCGGGTATTCGGGACGCCACACCATGCACACCGGAGGAGGGCGCAATTAATAAAACGCAGAGGACCGAAGTACAAGACGCGATTTCGAACCTGAGCGGAATCGTAATGTCGTCTGGTCCATGCTGCCGCACCACGACAGTACAGAACGAACTGTGTACAGAAAGTCCAATTCACCGGAAAAGTGCATCAGGAATTCCCAGCGGCATGTGCGAGTCGATGCAACGTGACCAGAAATTCCCGGCAAACGTTGTCTGCCAGCCGAGATTTCAGCTGCATCCTGTTTTATTTTGGCGTTCGCCTCCCCCTTGTTTGCTGCTGTTATTGTCTGACATCGTTATGGTTTGTTTTGAACTTTCCGGGAATCGTCTGTAGAGACTGCTGCTCGTCGATGACTCGTGGTGAATGGGAAAGGATTTTCTGTCAGTAGGTGGTGGGTTTTGGCGCTGTTCTGATTAAACGTCAAATGGGAGCACATTCATGTGCGGATCGATAGTCCCGTGTGAGAGATTAAGGGCTTTCTCTCTCCAAAAATGTTTGGCAACCAGTCTCATGGGCGGGGCAGAAAGAGGATGAAAAACTGTGACATCATTTCTGGCGATTGCCACTAAGAGCGAAGGCAGTGCTTGTTGGGATGCGGTTTTGGTGTTCGAGGCTTAAGCAATTGCCTCACAACTATCCGCAACGGCAACATTCGGCGACATCAGCCCAATCTGCGCCCACACCCCAACGGATGATAAAGATGACTTCTATGATCTCCCAGAACGAACATACGATCAATGCCCCAGCTACGACACCAAGATCGTTCTAGGGGATTTTAAAGCAAAGCTGGGCAAGGAAGACGCTAGAGTCATCGGAAAACACAGCCTACACGACAACACGTCCGACAATGGACTCAGGCTGTTGGACTTGGTGACGGGGCGAAACCTCTTTGTAGCCAGCACACAGCCCCCTTATTTCAACATTCACTGGCGGTCCGCTGATCAACCAACCGTCAACAGATGGATCACATTGCGATCGACGTCAGACAATCCTCCAGTGTCCTCGATGTCCGAACGTTCCGAGGTGCCAACATCGACTCGGATCATTACCTTGTTGTAGCCGAGGTCAGAACTCGGATATCGATTGTACAACGGAGTAGAGCAAGACCAAACGTTGGAAAGCTACAATCGCAATCGACCGCTGGGAACTTCTCCGATCGAGTCTCCCTGAAGCTCTCAGAGAGTCCAACCCTGCCAGGCGAAACAATCGACGAACAGTGGAACCGTTGTCAAAACGCCATCAGAGAAGCTGTCTCTGACGTTTGGGCAGGTTCGACAACGAGCGCCGGCAGCCGCTTGAAGGCGACGCTGGATAGAAGGACGAGAGCGGTTCGTGAGCTCTACGAACTTAAAAGAAGGGAAGAGCACCGGCTTCTCAAAAAGAAGAAGAAGGAGCATGAGAAGCGCGCGATCGAGGAAATGGAGAGGTGGTACGGCAGAAATTGTGTCCGAAAGTTTTACCAGCGGGTGAAACAACAATCCAAAGGGTACTAACATCGGACAGAAGCCTGTCGGAACGAAGAGGGCCAACTCGTAGTAGAGTCGCAGTCGATACTGAGAATCTGGAAGGATCACTTCTGCGGATTGTTAAACGGCGAAGAGGACACCAATACCGCTGTCAGGCAGAATGTTCCACCACCAATGGAAGACGATAGAAGAGAATTCCGTCTCCCCGATCTGGACGAAGTCAAGGTAGCGATATCGAACAAAGTCGCTGGAGCGGTTGGATTGTTCGCGGAACTACTGGATATGATCTAGTTGGGCGCACTGGCTCATCAGTAAGATATTGGGTGGTGTGAATAAAAACTGAGAAAACACTCGGAGTAAAAGCACTTGAGTCGAGTATGTTCGTCAAAGGAAATGCTCAATTTGGTGTGAATAAAAATGTGCCTCAAAGCAGGTTCTTACCCTCAATTTGACGTTTACAAACTCTGCTGGAGAGCTGGCAAATTTATTTGTCAACATTCTTCAAATTCAATTAACAAACGCAAACACATGCGAACTATTCATTTTCAATCATGTTTTTAAATATAGAAACGCGAAAAATATAACAATATAATTCACGGCGTTTCGGGGACACAGGGGATAATTTCAAGAAACATTACAGATTCGAGTTTCGCAACATGGAATGGTTAACCAATCAGTCCTCTCCGATATTCCTGGAGAAAACCGTGGTGGTGCAATACCAAGCATGGAGAAGATGAAAATATTCTTTCCATACATTGATGACCCGGGTTTCCAAGTTGGAGTTGTAGAGGACTTTGGGATTCATTTCACCAGTTTGGCAAGTGTGTTATGCTATATGTGCAAAGCCGGATCTGTGGATGAAAATTCCTTCTTCGATCGAGGAATTGCGAGAAGTGATATTATGCAATATTAAAGCCTTATTTACATGGCGATGAGTACCTGAATCGGTTTGGCTTTTTTCCAGCAAACACGGATACAGTTGTAAACACCTGATGAAATCGTCATCGCCCATTCCAGGATTAAGGCTTAATCCGTCAAAGTATTCCTCCTCCGACGCAGTCATTTCCATTATTTTTATTGTTTTTAACTTTTTTGTCCCTTGAGTCACCGCCTATGCACACTCAACTTCAACGAATGATATCTGAATACATTCCATCTTTATTCACACCGAAACTGAGGTAATACTCAACTGTGAAAATATGTGAGCGGAGAGGATTTGTTAAACTTAACGAAATACACTTTTATTCACGCCAGATGGAGCATTTCCTCTAAAATTCTGAGGAAATGCTCATACTCAGTTTTTATTCACACCACCTATGTCACGATGTGTACTCTCAAAAATCACTGCCTGGAAAAATCACCCCGAAATGAAACACAACGGTTCGTTTTGAATTCCAGCCAAAAGTGAAACGTAGTAGATGTTTATTGTACACGAGATGTGATTGCTTCGGCGATGACTGCCCACCATCTCATTAACGTCAGAGTGCATTGCTATCATTACTTCACATTCGGCCATCCTTAGACGACCGTGCCCCCACGATCCGGCTTGTCTCGGTCAGCTCCTTCGCCGGCGCCATCTACAGCTTCTCCATCAGCAGTGTCAACGTCATCAGCTTCATCGTCAGTGTCCGATGTCGACGCATCGTCTTTCACGCTCCCCAACCCTTCATCCGGTAGTTCACACCACGGTTTAAGCTTTTCAGAACTCATTACGGTGCGGAATCTTCTCTGGTTTCGCTGCATACATGGGACGTCTTCGACTATGTACCGGTCGTTCGGCAGCACCTGACCGTATGGCCCCCGAAAGAGCGGCTCCAACTTACGGAACTCACCTGTTGCGGCTGCTTCATGCTCGACCAATACGAGGTCATCCACATCGAACTTGGATGGCTTACGATGGCGCAAATCATACCGTCGCTTCTGATCCCCCTGGCTCCTCTCGATGTTCTGCAAGGCTGATGCTCTTCTTCGTTCCATCTCTTGTGGCTGAACTGCTTCGGACCCAGCTAGCTCCAACAGCAACTTGTTTCCCTCGATGTCCCTCGACATATAGACGAAGAGCAACTCATGCGGACTCGCTTTTGTAGTGGAGTTCCTTGCGGTGTTTACCGCCAACTGAATAGTTCGCAGATGACCCGCCCAGTCCTTCTCCGCTGATTGTGCACACTTCAAGGCCACCAGAATTGTGCGGTTGCACCGCTCCACCTGGCCATTTGCTCTGGGAGTCCCCACTGCGATCTTGATGTGCTGCACCGCATTGTGCTCGCAGTACCGTGCAACAATTAGTTATTCACACCTAAGCAGATCCTAAGAGAGAGTCTCATCGACACTGACCACCTATTTGTTGACATTAAGGCCGCATATGACTGAGTGCATAGAGACGAGTGTTCAGTTTTGACATTCCTGCGGAGCTCGTCAGGTTGTGCATTTAGCATTCTCGCTGCTTCATCAAGGTCGCTAACGAACTCAGCGGGACCTTCAATGTCGAACAAGACAGGGCGTCGCACTGTCATGTGACCCCTTCAACATCATACTCGAGAAGATCGTGCGAAACTCAAAGCACCAGTGGCACGGTCTTCTAAAAGTCCGTTCAAGTTCGTGCCTTCGCAGACGACATTGACGTGATTGGTCGAACTCGGCGAGCGGTCAACGAAGCATGAAGCTGCTCGGTCTGGGTCTGTCGGTGAACCAGAGAAGAACAAAGTAAATGCCGTCATCAAGAAGGACCACCATGGCGACGACTCGGTCAGAACGTTACCAAAGGCAGCTACCACTTCGAGGTAGTAAAGGACTTCGTCTGCCTTGACTCCCAAGTAAATAGTGCGAACAACATCAGTACCGAGATAAAACGCAGAATAACTCTTGGCAACCGCTGTTTCTTTGGGCTCAAGAGGCAATTGAGTAGTAGAGCCCTCTCTCGAAAGACCAAGCTCACCTTATATAAGACCTTGATCATCCCTGTCCTGCTGTGTGGCGCGGAAGCTTGGACTATCTCAAGAGCGGATGAAGACGCACTTCGTCTCTTTGAGAGAAAAGTTCTGCGTTCAATCTTTGGTCCTGTCTGCGTTGAAGGTTCTTGGAGAAGGAGATTCAACCACGAACTGTACGGACTGTACAGCGACATGAGTCTAGTCAGGCGTCTACGGACTCAACGCCTAAGATGGCTAGGCCATGTAGAGCGCATGGACAACACTGCTCCAGCCCGAAGAGTCTTCGACTCCGAACCAGTGGGACAACGCTATAGAGGACGACCACGAACCCGAAGGTGCACTCAAGTGGAGAAGTTCTTTTGGCGGAAATTTGGATGGAGAAGGGGATGGTTTCGAGATCGGGTTTGCTTTTGTTTTGTCGGGATTGAGCATTGGACAGTAGGTAGCCCAATTTCAGATCCTCATTTTTTGCAACTGAGTCTTCAACCATACCTTGTGGGAAGCTTAGGTAGACTTGAACATCGTCTGCATAGATATGAAAGTTACAGTAGGACAACACCGTTGGAAGGTCATTCATAATCATTGAGAGTAACAATGGACCGAGAATAGAACCTTGAGGGGCACCACAATGTAGATCACAAAAAGATGAAAGTCTGGAATTATGGCAAACGGCTTGGACTCGGTTAGTAAGATACGAGAGAATTTATTTATTAGTGGGATTACAAAAATTGAATTGCGTGGACAGCTTGTGACGGAGTATAGTTGGGTCAACGCTGTCGAATGCTTTCGAGAAATCAAGTAAGGTTAGTATGGTTGCTTTGTTTCGTCAATAGCGCCCCCAGGTATCAGCTGTAAGCCATGTACAATGGTGTTTCTGTCTTTTACCGACACATGTGCTTGCAGCATTTCACAGCATACCGATGCTCGTCCAAGCTTGCCTGCCTTGAGCTGCTGATTGCTTCTGCTTCTGAGGCAAGATGGTCGCTAAACTGTTGGGGAGTCTTGAGCCTGTCAATATTGTACCTGGTATTGGGCAAATTACAGCGATTGCGTACGAAGTCGTATGTCATCATAAGATGGTGATCTCGCTCTAGACCTATGTCGACTCGACGTCTGTCTAAAGCGGCTGCTTATCGCAATGTGATCGATCTGGTTGGATGCACGCTGTTGATACCCAGCTGATCTTGTGGCAGGTAGTACGCTTAAACAACGTCCCACCAATGACTAGACGGTTGACGTTGCAGAAGTCCACAAACCGTTCGCCGTTGTCATTGCGGTCTCCAACGCCGTGAGCACTATGCATGTTTCAGTGTTGTCGCTGCCTACTTTGGCATTGAGATTGGCTCCCATCACAATTACGATATCGTTTGGTTGACGGCTGCACCTAAATGACTGTAGAAGCTGTCCTTTTCATCCTCATTGGAGTGACCACAATGGGCCACCAATAATGGTCGAAGTTTGCGTGGTATTTCGCTGACAGGGCAATAGCCTAAGCTTAGCTAATGGCACAACTTCTGGGGACTGAGCAAGTGCAAGTCAGCTAACAACAGGCCCCCATGGACATTTAGAGTGGTTGGGGAGGTCTGGGCGTTTTCCCGGCTTCTCGGATTTCTTCGAGATAGCGGATCGTGTCTGCAAGTGGCTACTTGTAACTTGCGACGATGGAGAAGCGTACGCAATTAGAGGCAGCTGGCGATGCTCGTTGGCTGAAGTGGAGAGTGCCTGATTCCCAGCAGATTACAGTGCACTTTCAACGATCGACAGCTGCAGCATTCAAAATTCGAAATAGAACGACTAAACATAATGCACAACTTTCAACCCCTCTGTGAGCCATTTCCTTTCATGGCCGCCACACCACAGCCTCCCCCCGAATGAGGTTAAAACTTCTCTGCATTTCCATTAATCCCCCACCGGCAAGTCCATCTTTAAGTATTCAACGCAACCCTTGAAGAAACCTCCGACAAAACGTATTCGCCCTCCAGCTCGCGCCGACGACATCGATAAGCCTCACCTTAAACCCTTCATGGAAAAAATCGCTAATGAGTTATTGTTTCCTCAACCCCAGGCCTGTGGCGCTTGTTTTCCCATTACAATCGGGGCGCAAACCGCACAGAAGGGCACCACGTTTTTCTTTTTTCTTCAATAACTCTCGCAATTAGGCTTAGAAAGTTGAGGATACTTCGTGCATAAAACATTGAAATTTTCTACCTGCAATTAAAGGGGTGAACACGCTGACTACATCCTCGGTACGGGCTTGTTGTACATTGTTTCCGATTAATTTGAACTCACGTCCTCTTTGCTAATTTTAGAGAAGGGTTCAGGGGATAACGAGCCAACGCATCCCTTACCGGGGTGCCACAACTACGACGATGATGAAATCGATAGCAGCGTTGGCTTGTGCACGTAAATTACTCACAGTCTGACATGTTTAATGACTGGTCAGGTGCTCCGATCCCGATGGAATGCGCCCGGACCGGCTAAAAATAGACCAAATGCTGTGAGGCTGTGAAATGGTCAGAGATAATTAAATGAGCGAAGGGACGGGCCTGTGAACGGAATGTCTGCCGGAAACGAGGGTCCGCCCTGCAAAACACTTTCTCAGTCCGCGACCCGTCGGGGAGTGATGGCAATTATAATTGGCTTAAAAATGACTCCTGAAGGAGCGCACCTCGGCTTGCGGGTGACCAGCAAAGACATTTTCCACGAATTTCCTAGGAATTCTTGACAGGCCAGGCGAACGCTTCGCCAGACCGTTTATCATTATTTCTGAGGAAACGCTGGCTTATGTCAAGCGTCGCTTTCTTGCGAACCAAGGAAGCACCTTGTGTCACTGACAGTTCAGTTCCCGATTAGAATGCAACCGCAGGTGGGCCCATCGTCCCACAGGCTCGTCATCGGAACCATTTAAGATGCACATGTGGTTACCTACACCAGCGAGTGCATTTAATTACGATCCCCCACTGCAAGGGATGTCAATTGTTCGCGTGGCTGAATCTCTGACTGACTGTAGTGATTTTTTTCCTGACCTGAATAGCACCAGCCAGGGGTGGCGGGGGGCACAGAAGATGCGAAGAGGAACAAGGGAGAAGAAGAAAGAACGAAAAAAAAAACGAACGCAATGTGCATACCAATTATTCGTTTTGCTAATTTCACATTCCACAGGATTTGCGTGTTTCCTGCTCGTTCGCTCGCTCGTCCTTCCGGAAGGAACAATATTTAATTAAGTTGGCTATAGTTTACGTAAATAAGACTTTAACGTCGCCTGAGCTGAGTGGGTGGTGGATGCCCCAGTTAGGCATACGCACTGGCCCCACACGCACCCACACACAGAGGGGAGCAGCAAATTTGTAGACGGTATTCCATTTGCAGGATTTGTGTAGTCACGTAGAGCGCGCCAATAGGCTGCTGCTCGGATGGATGTCGGAACTCGGCAGATAGGACGGAGTGGAGTGGAGCATCTTGTGAACATGCAAAGTATTACATTCCACTGAACGTTGGACTGGGTGCTGATAATGTGTGCGCGCGGGGATGTGGGCGACGTCTTAGAGCAAAAACTAGGCGCACACAAGGCAAGACATTGTTGCACGTTCCGCGATTAACTCGGTTCGTTGTTGTATGAAATGAGGAATTATGGGGATTATGTAATTATTTCCAGCGGCGGAAGATGACATCCCACTAAGTGAGACTTAATGGTAATTAATTGGAGGGATCAACGGTGGAAGAGGGCGCTCGGGTTCGGGCTCTTTACGGATCACAGTTCAGAGCTATGAATGACATTGAAGGCGTAAGGTGCTCTTGGGGGGCTTCTGCAGATTGGTTGATAGCGTCGATGTGGTGATTTGTAAGCAAAATGTCGGATTGTGATGAGTGTGTTCATCACCACCGCCCCCCCCCCCCCCCAGCACACGTTGGAGGGTGCGCATAAATTTCCCATCGCGGATGCTTTTAGGTTACATTTATGGATCGTCTGCCAAGATGGTATGCGGGGCAACAGATAACAAGTCCTCGGGGGGAATGGAGAAAGCCACCACATAGAGGTGGGGCAAGTGAAGCCCACAAGGTGACTTAAAGGTGCACACTGTATCGTTTCAAGGAAGTCAATAGTGAGCAAGGGATGTGGAGCACATCCACATTCGTGGCGGCCCGTGGCGTGCGTCGACCCCAACATCGACGTTGTAGATTCGATAACTGGTCTGAACGACCAAGAAATAATTTTCACCACGCCACCTCTTTTGAGGCACTGACAGTGCTCACAGAGTATCACATTGTCAAACTGATGGTTTCAAGATCGCAAAGCAATAA
The DNA here is from genome assembly GCA_916610145.1 of Eristalis arbustorum. Lineage (NCBI taxonomy): Eukaryota > Metazoa > Arthropoda > Insecta > Diptera > Syrphidae > Eristalis > Eristalis arbustorum. Next base: position 40,701,012 of record OU744320.1, on the reverse strand, counting down.
GCGGTAAGTGCCTAGTCTTGTTATAGACAGTCTTGGCTTTATAACAATGGCGGCCAGTCCCTGGATGTTATGGCCTCCCTCTGGTAGGCTGGTGCTACGGGAGATCAGGCTTTCGCCCGTGAGACCTACCTGGTCTCATCCTGATCGCTTGAGGTTGGCCCCCGCGTGAGAGCATCGTGGTGGCTGTGGGTTAAAAGCCAAAGTCGCAGGGAGAAGTGAAGATATGCCTGCATGTCTGGGAGTTAATCTTGTCTACTAAGCCCATGGGCATTTGCGACTCTCCGATGTGAAGGGTATTGATCCAAGTCTATGTGGAGTTGCAGATAACAACCGGGTGCTACGACTCAAAGAGCAGCAGAGGTGTTAGATGGGCCTCGCCACCCTACCAAGGAGGAGAAATAGGTCCATAAGCTCATTTCTAAATTTGGAACCTAAGAGCCTCCTACTGAAGGCGTCTGGTCCAGCGACGTAAAATGGTTCAAAGATTTAAATGTCTTCGTGATATAAGCCTGATGTACATCAGTACCGAGATCAAGCGTAGGATAACTCTTGCCAACCGTTTCTTCGGGCTCAAGAGGCAATTGAGTAATAGAGCCCTCTCTCGAAAGACCAAGTGACTCTATGTAAGACACTGATCATCCCAGTCCTGCTATACGGCGCGGCGGCATACACAATCTCGAAAGCGGATGAAGAAGTCCTTGGTCTCTTTGAGAGAAACGTTCTACGTACGATCTTTGGTCCTGTTTGTGTTGACGGGTTCTGGGGGAGAAGATTCAACCACGAACTGTTCGGGCTGTACAGCGACATGAGCCTAGTTAGGCGTCTACGGATCCAACGCCTACGGTGGCTAGGTCATGTAGAGCGGATGGACACCACAGCTCCGGCCGAAGAATCTTCGAATCCGAACCTGTCGGGCAACGCAACAGAGGACGCCCACATTTAAGCTGGCGCACCCAAGTGGAGAAGGACCTCAACCAATTTGGTGTGCGAAACTGGAGACAGCTAGCCAGAGATCGCTCTAGTTGGAGAGGCACGTTGGTTGAGGCTCAGGTCCACCCCGGACTGTAGCGCCACACAACGAAGAAGATATAAGCCTGACGGCAGGTGATCACGTAAAGCACTTATATCTGTCTGTCTGTTGTGAAGTAGGATTACTAATGTGAGCTGAAGCAAGACGGTTGTTTTTTCGATGTGTCTTGACAACAACCGTTCACCCACAACAAGATGGGTGCCAATCGACTCCCAACTACCTGCATACGATGCGAATTGAAGTCAAACTTCATTAACCTATGTTGTGACACTTAGTGATGTGATGCTCAGATGTGTGATATAAAATGTTAACAAAACTCAATCGTTCTGTTCAAAAAATCCTCCACAAAGTGTCTGCTTTTGGGAACACACGCACAACTATCTTTGTGTGCACATGCATAGATGGTCAATGGGTGGAACCGTGTGCCGTACTGACTTCTTAATGGTCATATTCAGCATTTTCATTCTTGAGCAATGTCCTTGAACTTTTTTCAGATCCCTGCGATTTTTCGGAGTTTCGAAGCTTTCGTGGGTCAGACGGACAAGCTTTTCCTTGTCAAGTAGGCGAAAATAAAATCCTGGTGGGTCTTAGGGGCTCTGCTAGGCTTACGCGCAATGAATTTCAGCTTCAGCCAGCTTCATCCAGCTCTTCCCCAGTTGTAGGCACTACTCAACTACTGTTCTCATCCATACCCTTTTTGGTCGAGTCTCTATTCTCTCGTCTTGGTCTGGAGTTCCCCTGCATTGCATGTTTTTCTATGGAGCTGAGGCCATTTTGAAGGGAACGACCAATCCGCTTTGAAGAGAGCTGCCTATGGGTTCCTTAGATCCATGCTGTTGTCTGTAGATTGTTTGAAAAAAAAACTATGCTAGCTAGCGCTTCCCCTGTACTTCTTAAGGTAAAACTTCACCTTGCCTTGCCTTGAATGTAGCCATCGGCACGTCCACACTGTCCTGGGCTGGATGAGACGCATTCTTAGTTACGAGCAGAGAAGAATTCATCTTCAAGTGCTTGTTCAACTTTGACGTACTTTCGGCTATTCTAGTACTTTGCAATGACTTAAGGTGATAAAGTCATTCTCATCAACCTTCCATGGCTGCTTGGGCTTACGCTAACGTGTGGCAGAATGTAATGCGGTCTGAATGGTGTCGCATCAATGATTACGATGGCGTTCATCGCCAGGGTACTGGTGCCATCGAACTCGTTGTTGAGGCTTTGTAGACCACATCGATGGTACGGATCTTGCGTGGGACTCCCTCAGAGATCCACGAGAAATTGCGGGTATTTAAACGAAGAGCGCGCTACCGCCACGAGTGCGGACTTGATGGATGCGGAAAACAGCGAGACTTGTGTTGGCAACTGAAGCTCCTAACTCGAACTTCCTCTTCTATTGGGGAACTTGCTTTTACCACCAGTGGCTTATGCGAGCTATCATTATTGATGCACGTCTTGGAGTAAAAACAGAAGGTTTCGGTCATGAACAGTTTCAGATATTGTTAATAGTTGAACCAAGCAAACTTATTCTGTGGCATGTTTCTTCATGTAAATCTGTCTAGTGTCAGATGTGAAATGAACGGTGGCTCAAGTGGAACCAAAAATTTCTCCTCGTCTTTATTCAACATTTTGCCACCGCCTCTCTGAAGTGTAGCGCTCTTTGAGTGTCCACTCCTTCCTGCGCAGACACTTGTTACCACTTCCTGCGAAAAGAACTACACCCTCTTTTGAAGGGCGTGTAGCACTTCTCATAGCCTTCTTCAGACTCTCGATGGAATGTGGCTAAAGCAAGTAAACTCACTTCATTCCTCTCTAGGCGCGATCCATGGCTAGTTGTAGACAGTTTCGCACGCCAAGCGTGTTGAGGTCATTCTCTACCGGGCAGATTCACTTCAGACGTACGTGGCCTCTGTTGTGTGCCACCTAGGTCCGAGATCGTAGACTTTTCGGGCCGATACGCTCTGCATTGCTCAACCACATTAGGCGAGGGATCCACAGACGCCTGGTTAGGCCCATGGCGCTACATAGAGCGTAAAGTTCGTGGTTGATTCTCTAGATGGCATCAGCGCCAAAAGAACCGAAGATCGCACTCAGAACTTTTATCCCGAAGACACAGAGGTCTTCATTCATATTCACCTTACTTCTTCTTCTTCTTCTTGTGGCACTACAGTCCGTGGTGAACCTAGACCTCAGTCAACAATCCTCTCCAGTTGTCACGATCCTTAACCAACTGCCTCCAATTTCGCACTCCAAGTTGGTTGGTGTCCTTCTCCACTTGAGTGCCCCATCGGCTTCGTGGTCGTCCTCTATTGCGTTGTTCCACTGGTTCGGAGTCGAAGACCTTACTTCACCTTACTCGGTGTCTGTAAATGAACACGGCGGCTGAAGAGAGTATCCTTGGTCCAGTCCATATCCTCTCCGGACCACGCAGTTTAAGAAGAATCCTCTATTGTTTGTCAAAAATCTAGACGCCATCATAATCAGTGCCCTTCTGTCGCATGGGTGCTTGAAGCACTCCAACGACATCCCCCGCAGTCCTAAATCATCCGTCACTTGATTACCCCCAGTAACCAGCAGTTATACTAGCATTCATCTGCACAGCAGCCATGCCCCCTAACCCCGTGACACAGCAAGCCGGCATGCAATAAAAACGAACATTTATTGGAACACTCAGCGTGTAAACAACGCCGAAAAAGTGCACCCGGGACACAAAAACGTGCTAAACTCTCCCGGTCTGTCGACAGCACTTGCCAGGGAAGTGCACAAGGATCCGGCCATAAATCAGTGACCCGGCGTATTGCAGTGCAAGTTTATGTTTTATGCTACCTGGTCTCGGTTTGTTGCAGCATTTCTGCCCTCGCGCGTCCTGCGAAACCGGAAAGTGATTTATTACAGTGCGAAGCGATTGCGCCCGGGGAAGAAATCATGCTGCAGTGCTTTGCAGTGGAGCGATGGTCCGCGACAACAAAGTGTTTGCTCATAATTAAGCGAAATCATACAACACGTCCGGGACTCCCCCCGGGCGAATGGCTGTCCGAGCGTGTCTCGTGCCGTGCAAGTTGACACATCATCAAGTGCAATGGTGCACAATCAAACAATCGAGCCGTAAATACATAAATTCCGGCCGCTGACTAACGCACTCGATTGGAATGCCTTGGGCGACCCCAAGTGCGTGTGGGAGGTGACGATGCATCGGTGATGAGCAGTGTCCTGCGGCCGCCGAGGGAAGCTTACACAAGTGGAATGTTGATTTGCATATAACTGCTCAATTTCAATTTGATTTCCGCAGTTGATACGCCGACCGCACGGGGGTTGGATGCCATTGCGCCTCGTTTGGCTGACGTGCTGACAATTTACGACGTCGTCGTCGTCGCCGCGTTCGCTGCAACCGATGATTGGGGCAGTTCCGTCAAATCTGACATCGCAAATCTGATTATCATGATGTGCAATCCAATCGGTGCTAGATGCACTTGGATTGCGGTGCGATTTGGTGACGGCCTGTCGGGGTGACGCCAGGGCTGTGAGTTGTGTGATCCTTGCTGGATGTGCAAATATTCAGACGTCAGCTGTGGGATGACTGAGTGCACTTACACGTAATTACACGTGCCAAGAATTATGGCAGCGGTTGCAAATGTGGACGTTTAAGCGACGTCAGCTGAATGGGTGGCATCAGTGGCATCTGGTGTGAGGACTTTGACTTGTCAGAAAATGTTGGCGCGAGCATTTATGGATGAGTGCTACAGTATCAGGTGACCATTGGGCCATTTCAGAAAACGGCCATAAGTCTCTATTCACAGCAAGGGGTTGCCGAACAAAGGGACATGGTTTGGAACAACCAAGCGGGTATAACCATTCAAAGTCGTTCGTGGGACAAAACTAAATTTTTTCAAACGAACTCAATTAGCTCGAGCTCTCGGAAGGGATGTTGTGTGGTGTCCTAAGAGGACACGAAGGAATTCCATAAAATGGGTATCACCAACACACAGTCACTTCGGACTAACTGAAGAAACTACGGACCAAGTGCCGTCCGACTTGCAAGGCCCCTTGAATAGCCGTAACAGGAGGGACTTTCAAGAAATCCCATTCGAGAAAGTTGTACAATTCCATTCGGCAGCACTCAAACCCTTGATCAAAGGAAGGGGATGCGAGAGAGCTTTACGGACGCAGCACTATTGTCACATCATGCCACACTCCGAATTCAGTCCTTTTCTCGGATGCGGGTGGGTAACATTGCCAGCTCCTCAGGAAACACGGAAGACTGGGCTCTTCAATGCTTTTCCTTCTTTTTAAGCATACGGCAGTAAGTATGATCTCTGGGTAGGCATCTATGGACGCATCCGCTTATCCATTCTGTGATGTGTGTGTCACCAGAGAAGATGAAATGAAACGTGTCCACTGTCCGGCTGCAGGCTGTCCGTTTTATTGCATGATTATTATACAAATTAAACAATTACTTTATTGTTTATTAAAAAAAATTATTTTTTATTCACTTCCTCTATCGGGCAGAGGTTTCCCGTACAAAACTTTGAAATGGAATGCTCGCTAAAACTAACTTAACGCTACCTTAAATACTCGGCAACAGGTCCGCAGCGATGACATGCTCCCACGGGTGTACTCGGATTTCCGTGCGCCGTACGTGATGGAATGCAGCAATCTTGGCGTCTCCGATTCTCCAGACGTCGAGTCAGCGTTTTGCACCTGTCCCCCCAAAATCTAAGCAGTGGTTAGTAAGGCATTTCTGATGGCTTTCACGGCTCATCTTCCAACTGCCACAACGGCGCTACTAGGGCTACCACCATCCTGCGCACACCTTTTTGCATGTCCTGGTGTGCGTATTAACCTATCCTGAGAGTTTGGAGTGCATCCGACAACATTGAGATTTTGACCTCAAAATCTAAGCAGTGGTTAGTAAGGCATTTCTGATGGCTTTCACGGCTCATCTTCCAACTGCCACAACGGCGCTACTAGGGCTATCACCATCCTGCGCACACCGTTTTGCATGTCCTGGTGTGCGTATTAACCGATCCTGAGAGTTTGGAGTGCATCCGACAACATTGAGATTTTGACCCCAAAATCTAAGGAGTGGTTAGTAAGGCATTTCTGATGGATTTCACGGCTCATCTTTCAACTGCCACAGCGGCCCTATTAGGGCTACCAGCACCCTGCGCACACCTTTTTGACTGTCCTGGTGTGCGTATTAACCGATCCTGAGAGTTTGGAGTGCATCCGTTAACATTGAGATTTTTACCCCAAAATCTAAGCAGTGGTTAGTAAGGCATTTCTGATGGATTTCACGGCTCATCTTCCAACTGCCACAACGGCCCTACTAGAGCTACCAGCACCCTGCGCACACCGTTTTGCATGTCCTGGTATGCGTATTAACCGATAATGAAAGCTTGGAGTGCATCCGACAACATTGAGATTTTGACCTCAAAATCTAAGCAGTGGTTAGTAAGGCATTTCTGATGGATTTCACGGCCCATCTTCCAACTGCCACAACGGCCCTACTAGGGCTACCACCATCCTGCGCACACCGTTTTGCATGTCCTGGTGTGCGTATTAACCGATCCTGAGAGTTTGGAGTACATCCGACAACATTGAGATTTTGACCCCAAAATCTAAGGAGTGGTTAGTAAGGCATTTCTGATGGATTTCACGGCCCATCTTCCAACTGCCACAGCGGCCCTATTAGGGCTACCATCAACTTGCGCACACTTTTGTGCATGTCCTGGTGTGCGTATTAACCGATCCTGAGAGTTTGGAGTGCATCCGACAACATTGAGATTTTGACCCCAAAATCTAAGGAGTGGTTAGTAAGGCATTTCTGATGGATTTCACGGCCCATCTTCCAACTGCCACAACGGCCCTACTAGGGCTACCACCATCCTGCGCACACCTTTTTGCATGTCCTGGTGTGCGTATTAACCGATCCTGAGAGTTTGGAGTGCATCCGACAACATTGAGATTTTGACCCCAAAATCTAAGCAGTGGTTAGTAAGGCATTTCTGATGGATTTCACGGCTCATCTTCCAATTGCCACAGCGGCCCTATTAGGGCTACCAGCAACTTGCGCACACTTTTGTGCATGTCCTGGTGTGCGTATTAACCGATAATGAGAGCTTGGAGTGCATCCGACAACATTGAGATTTTGACCTCAAAATCTAAGCAGTGGTTAGTAAGGCATTTCTGATGGATTTCACGGCCCATCTTCCAACTGCCACAGCGGTCCTATTAGGGCTACCAGCAACTTGCGCACACTTTTGTGCATGTCCTGGTGTGCGTATTTACCGATCCTGAGAGTTTGGAGTGCATCCGACAACATTGAGATTTTGACCTCAAAATCTAAGCAGTGGTTAGTAAGGCATTTCTGATGGATTTCACGGCTCATCTTCCAACTGCCACAACGGCCCTACTAGGGCTACCAGCGACTTGCGCACACCGTTTTGCATGTCCTGGTGCGTGTTTCAACAGATCCTGAGAGTTTGGAGTGCATCCGACAACATTGAGATTTTGACCTCAAAATCTAAGCAGTGGTTAGTAAGGCATTTCTGATGGATTTCACGGCCCATCTTCCAACTGCCACAGCGGTCCTATTAGGGCTACCAGCAACTTGCGTACACTTTTGTGCATGTCCTGGTGTGCGTATTTACCGATCCTGAGAGTTTGGAGTGCATCCGACAACATTGAGATTTTGACCCCAAAATCTAAGGAGTGGTTAGTAAGGCATTTCTGATGGATTTCACGGCTCATCTTTCAACTGCCACAGCGGCCCTATTAGGGCTACCAGCACCCTGCGCACACCTTTTTGACTGTCCTGGTGTGCGTATTAACCGATCCTGAGAGTTTGGAGTGCATCCGTTAACATTGAGATTTTTACCCCAAAATCTAAGCAGTGGTTAGTAAGGCATTTCTGATGGATTTCACGGCTCATCTTCCAACTGCCACAACGGCCCTACTAGAGCTACCAGCACCCTGCGCACACCGTTTTGCATGTCCTGGTATGCGTATTAACCGATAATGAAAGCTTGGAGTGCATCCGACAACATTGAGATTTTGACCTCAAAATCTAAGCAGTGGTTAGTAAGGCATTTCTGATGGATTTCACGGCCCATCTTCCAACTGCCACAACGGCCCTACTAGGGCTACCACCATCCTGCGCACACCGTTTTGCATGTCCTGGTGTGCGTATTAACCGATCCTGAGAGTTTGGAGTACATCCGACAACATTGAGATTTTGACCCCAAAATCTAAGGAGTGGTTAGTAAGGCATTTCTGATGGATTTCACGGCCCATCTTCCAACTGCCACAGCGGCCCTATTAGGGCTACCATCAACTTGCGCACACTTTTGTGCATGTCCTGGTGTGCGTATTAACCGATCCTGAGAGTTTGGAGTGCATCCGACAACATTGAGATTTTGACCCCAAAATCTAAGGAGTGGTTAGTAAGGCATTTCTGATGGATTTCACGGCCCATCTTCCAACTGCCACAACGGCCCTACTAGGGCTACCACCATCCTGCGCACACCTTTTTGCATGTCCTGGTGTGCGTATTAACCGATCCTGAGAGTTTGGAGTGCATCCGACAACATTGAGATTTTGACCCCAAAATCTAAGCAGTGGTTAGTAAGGCATTTCTGATGGATTTCACGGCTCATCTTCCAATTGCCACAGCGGCCCTATTAGGGCTACCAGCAACTTGCGCACACTTTTGTGCATGTCCTGGTGTGCGTATTAACCGATAATGAGAGCTTGGAGTGCATCCGACAACATTGAGATTTTGACCTCAAAA
>OU744320.1:40496474-40691999 GCA_916610145.1 Eristalis arbustorum | reverse complement strand
TCCCTCGAGCGCTGCTTCGACGACCGACCCATCTCGTCCAGCTTGCTCTCCTTCGACTGGCGGATATGTTCCTGAAATCGCAAAAGAAAGAAGAAAAAACCAAAACACACATCAGTCGTGTTGTCGAAACGAAATCGAGCAGAAAAACATGAATCGCAAGCCTTAAATGAGAACAAAATCAATTTATGTCATCCAAAACCAAACAAAAAGGAAACAAAAACAACCGCAATACATACGAAACAAATGTACCTCCCACAGTTCACAAAACGGAAAAAGTTAATCTCCCCACGTCACCGCACGAGGAAACAATGGCAGCACAGTGGCAAAAAAAGGACGAATCAAAATCGAAACCAAATGATATTCAAACAAAATTAACGAGCCCTCGCGTTCGGGTGGATCCGATTTTTATTTTCCTGCCATATTTGTAAATTTTGTGCGGCAAAAAAAAAAAAAAACGAAACCAAAAATCAAAACAAATAAATGCGAAAACACAAAAGGACACTCGAGTGAAGCGAAAATCGTGATTTACAATACCAAGCGCACGCACACACAACAACGACACGGCAGGAGCGAACGGCTCGACGGGCCGGTGGATACAGGGCGCGGATACAGGTTCACTTCAGGGATCCGGTTTCGATTTTTACGGAGTAATTCAATATTAATGGCAAAATAATACGCCGAACGGCGAAAATTTCCACTCGAAGCTTGATGAGTCCCCGCCGCGCCCTAGTGCCGGTGGTCCTTGGGCGCACATAGCATGGACGGGGTGGCGCTCATAATCCGAACCGCGACGGGGGATTATTCGATTAGGTTTCGTGTATCCTCTTGGGGCAGGAGTGTACGAGTATCTCGTGTGCAGTGCGAGGAGGAGGCGTCTCCGGAATTCCTACAGTTCGTGGCTAGGGCTGAGGGTGTGTGTGCGTGTGTGTGCCTGTCTATATGTCAAAGGAGGTCTGCCGCGAGGCCGCCCTCTTTGAGGAGTCCAAATAAGTGTCCTCTCGGTAGATGCTATTGCATGGATGATAATTGCTTGATTTGCTATAGATCGTGTTGTCATCATCGTCGTCATTGTTGTTGTTATTGTTGTCGCCATTGAGTATCTCATCATAGTGATGGAGCTGCTGTGGATGCTGGTACTCATCATCCTCCGGCCGAACTGCTGACGATGGGGACGACGACGACGACGACGGCGACGGCGACGACGGTGATGTGGGGCACGTCGATGTCGGCGTGGGTGTTAAAATTTCGGGATAATTAATGACAAACTCGTCCTGTAGTCCAACGAATATTGCCGTTTTGGGGGCATCCAGGACGTATGAATCAATATGATATATCCCAGCAGCGGCGAGTGCGGGAACATCCTGTGAAATAAAAACATGACACGACAAGGACACACAACAGAGGCTGAGAGAGAGAGAGAGAGTGAAAGAGACAGATAGGGTGGGTGGATGAGGTTGAGCGACTGAACAACAGCGTGGAGGCACCAACAAAAACCAAAAAAAAAAAACAAAAAAAACCACATGAATGGAGGGCGAGTAGTGAACTGCAGCGAGTGCGAGTTTGGGTTTTTGTCAGTCGGAAATGGCAGGTGGCTGTCGATCGACATGAATTAAACACGGGTGGGGGCACTGTGCAGGATGGCAGAGCATTTGTATGACTGATGTGGATGGCACGCATATGCACTGGCAAGCGACACATTCGATCTACTGGGCGTGGCGTGGGGTGGCTTTGTGAAATGAATGAAGCGCTATCAGCTAGGGTTCACACCGAGTGCTTGGGTGGAATTTAAATTCGTGTTTTTGAACTATCGCTCTAGAACACAAAAGGAGTTCTGCGCTTTTGTCTACAAGCCTTACCTTTTGTTTTCCTGCGAAAGTAATTGATTTCAGTTTCAAATGTTGTGCTTCTACACGACAAGAGGTGTGCAAGGGCTACTGTCTAGTCCGTGATGAATTTCCGTCACCTAATTTAGAGTGTACTATACCGTCTGAGAAGCGACTTATGCAGGCACAGGCGTCTGCACTTAGCCTCTGTCAATGAAATCCGGGAGCCGAGCACCTTCGAATGAAGATGAGGTACCCAACCCCTGTGGGACGTCAGTGGCGGCTTGCGGGGGAGAGTGGATGAGCCTGTATCAGGACTCATCTCTCTTTACGGATGGCGGCGGAGGAGCTTATCATCATCATTAGCCAACGGCGGCATCTAGAGCTACCTGGTACACCCCCTCTTAGAGCTAGTCTGACATGTTCGGTCCTTAGGTCTGAAAGGTTGCCTTCAAGGTCATGTCGGGATTTTGAAATAGAGTTGGCGGCGGAGGGACCCTGTCAACGGCGGCACTTACAAACTCTGCGAGGTTACCGATTCCGAAGTCATCCGGACCCATCGCCCGAGGCTAAAATAAGTGGGCCTGGCCTCCCAGTTGGGGGTTGTGCGTGGGCTAAGCGACCTCACCACGTGGAAAGCAACACGTTCAGAGACAACCAATTGAACCATATCAATATTATCATAATAAAAGGAAATGACAGTAATTTATTCAAGGTCAACATCGGCTCATAAAATTTAAACACCCCTTAATTTCTCGACTAGGAGGGAGCTGACAAAGCAACAAACGGGCCCCCAAGCGATCGCATCCATCTTCATGAAATCAAGACCTAACCACCGTCTCACAATTGAATCAATGATGAGTTTTGAGCGCTACAGCCCGTAGGATGCCAGGGCCTAGTTTCTCAGCAACCACTCGTCTTGTGCGTGCTATTGTTCCCACACGAGTGGAAGGGACCTGAAGTCTTATGTCGACCCCGAAGGGCCAAGTTTGAGAAGCTTTTTCTAGACAGGAGGTACTCTTTGAGCATTGTCAGTGACTCGAAAGAGGTGGGGTTGCGAAAACCGTATAGAGTAGGAATCGAACCTACGACGTCGAGGTTGGGATCGACGCACATGCCCACAACGCCAGGGGCAACCACCGATCGATTATTACTCACAAACGCTACATCCATTGAGTTTATGGCAAGTTCTCCAGAAGCACATGAGCTGTGGCCAAGTGGACAAATTTCTTTTGCATCCTTTGAGCAACGATTCCACACAAGAACTAAAGATGAACGTAGACTATAAGCCCTGCCTGCAGAAATAGTGGAGTATCAACACACTATGGATCCTATACCCTGCCCATCCTTCAGGAAGGAAGCAACTGAAAAAATGTGCCAAGGAAGGTGACGGAAAAGGCTCTGAGACCAGTCTCCAACAAAATCGAAAAAGACGGTGTCCCACTAATGGTCGAACAGACGAATGTCATCAAGTCGGTGGTTGTTAAGTGGCGTGGAAGAAGACCTTGGTCATCTCCACGTCAGTCTGTAGACAATTCGTCGCACAGTAGCAACGTTGACTGATGTGAATCTTAAGCCTACCATCGGCCAGAGACTGGTGTGAAATGAGAAAAATATATATAGTCGCCGTAATGGACGGAAAGGCAGCGAACCCAAGTGGAGAAGGACTTCAACCAACGCGGTGTGCGAAACTGGAGACAGCTAGCCAGAGATCGTCTTAGTTGGAGAGGCTTGTTGGTTGAGGCCCAGGTCCACACCGGACTGTAACGCCATACAAAGAAGAAGAAGAAGCAGAAGATCGAAGGCACGGACAGGACAGCTCAGAGTTAGGGTCGATGATCTTTCTATTGTGCCGCCTACACTCTGTATTCTAGATAAATGGTCTACAGCCCAATAGTCAATTCAGAGAAAGAGGATCCTAACCTACTCACCAAAAAATATAGAGTCCCTCACTTACAAGGACTAGACGCGAAAGCCAATCGCCAGTAACATTTAAACGGGCCCTCATAGCCCGCTAGCACAGTAAAAAAGGCTGAAGAGTGCTAATGAGGACATCAGCGTGACTGGCTCTTCACATCAGATCCACACTGCTGCATGGAGTCGCGATTTGGTTGACTGTGCAGGTTGGACATCAACTCCAAGCCCACCCACTGGATGTAGCCGATGGCATGCATTCGTACTTATGAAGCGTTAAGAGCAGTTTCCGTCGCAGACACGGAGTGGCCACCACGGCAATGAGAAGTACTACTACTATCCTTGCCTTGCATTCGTCCCGAAGACACCGATCTCATGACACCCAATCCACCGCCAATTACATCGGGAGTGTGAACAGCTAACGCTGGATGATCCTCTGCGACTCGGCGTGGGTGCTATCAAATCAAATCTATCAACTCAGCATCGTCTGGCATCGTTCAGGCAGAAACTATGGGGACAGACGAAGCTCTGTCATGGCTGAAAAACAAGACTAGATCTAGACCAAATCTCTGGGTGAAGTCACCTTCAGCGAGGTGGTCAAGTATTTTAGCATCCAAGTCGCTTGGGTTCCGTGAGACCTTGACATTCCGGAGAGTTGTGGTTGCTTACTCCTTTCAATGGAGATCTGCCATCCATAAGAATCGCCGCTGCAAGACGTGTGCTGAAGCTTGAACGCATCGTAGACGGTTAACTAGCAAAGAATGCATCATCACCCTTAGGGCCACTCAACGCACATGCTGATCAAAGTCAGTAGGTTGTACCTCAGAACTCGTGCCGGCGTCAAACTCACGTCTCAAGATAAGGCCTGGCCTGCGGTCAGTTCTGCAGAAGTTGCAGCGACGAAGAGAAGAAAGAAACTATTATAAATCTACTTTCTAATTGCAGCACTCTCACCTCCCGAAGAAGAAGAAATCACATATAAGCCTCCTATTTCCACAATCTGTCTGAACTAAGTTGCATTAGCTGGCTGGATGGCGCAGTTGGTTCCGTGGCTGTCTTTGGTTACAGGGGTCGCAGGTTCGAATCCCAGGGAAACACAGCCAACACGACACCACGTCCAGTAAAGGACTAAGGCTGGTGGACTTTGTCATGGGACGTAACCTCTCTGTTGCTAGCACGCGGTTCCCACACCTCAACATCCATAAAGGGACATGGCGGTCCCCAGACTAATCAACCGCCAACCAGATTGAGCACGTCAGACACTCCTCCATTCCATTCTTGATGTCCGAACGTTCCAAGGAGCCAATGTCGACTCGGTTCATTTCCTTGTGGTAGCCAAGGTAAGAATCAGGATATCAAGAGAACAACGGAGTCGAGAAAGAAGACCCCGGTTTGACGTCGCAAAGCTACAATCGCAGCGGACTGCCAGGATCTTTGCCGACCGAGTCTCCCACAAACTCTCTGTAAGTTCGACGCCGCCTGCACAAACCATCGAGGAGAATGGAGCCATTGTCAAGGAGCCATCAAAGAAGCTGCCATTGAAGTGCTGGGCTTTACGACACCACCTACAAGGAACCCATCGTTTGATGACGAGTGCAGGCAGGCACATGCAGCCAAGTAGGAGGCCTACAACGGCGATGAGGACACAAATTCCGCGTTAGGCCGCATATGACATGGTGCATAGAGACGAGCTATACAACGCCATGTCTAGTTTTGACATCCCTGCCAAACTCGTCAGGCTGTGCAGGATGACGACGGAGCTGCTCCATCAAGGTCGGTAATGAACTCACCGAGACCTTCCATTGCGTCAAACGCCATGCAGTGGGATCCGCTTACGCAGGCAGGCAGAACAGCGGGACGCCCTAGGCAAACCAGGCGCAGAACAGTTGAAGAGGAATCGAGTTCCTTAGAAATGCGTTGGCGGGAGCTCAAGCGTGTTCCATGCCCCCCGTGGGCTTAAAGGACTTAATACTGTACCAGTGTTACCAGAGGTTAAATTATTTATGCGTCCCAGAAGCTTAAAAAACGAATATTTTAGAACAGAAATGAGTCCCAACAAAGGTTGTTGATGACATAATGCCTATTTACGTGGAAATAGAAAAACTACACTGGATCACTCAGACTCACATCTGGTCTCCCGCAAGGCAACCAGCAAGGGCTTTTGTGATGAAGGACTTAAAGAATCAGCTCCTACCACATCAGCACTGTAGATCTGCAACCTGATCCAAGCAAATACGGGACAGTCGCAGAGGGTGTCTTCGCCCAATCACTACGGCTCGTAATTGCACCTGTCTACAGTCTTTTCTGTCAAGGGACAACAAGAATGCCGTTTTGTCTGTCTACATCCTTGAGAGCCATTATTATGGGTTCCGATTGTTGAAAGGTTTTCGCCTAGAAATAGGCTACCGATTCGTCATGGTAGGTGGGCGTATGGGGCATTGATTATCACGTCGCTCAGATTCCAGGGGGCGTTATGTAACTTCGGTAGCGCAGGATGTTGGGTGGTCGGCTCAAGTACGAGGTTTTGCGGGTTCAAATACCACCGCGGAGAGCTCTGCTTTTTAATCGTTTTTTTTCTTTTCTGAAATGTTTTTTTTCCTCCTCCTTCTCTTTCTGGTGCCTTTGGTGCCCGTCTGGTCCTCTGAGCTCTCGTTTTCAAGGACACTGCCCGTTCCTAGTATGGTCCGATGGAGACATAGCGGACTTCATGGTGGACTGATTGGTCCAACGGGCTTATCGCGTTCGGCGAGATGGATCATCCGATCGGGATGGCGTGGGTTGCCTTGGGATGTCGGGAAAATAAAACGAAAGTTTCGGGGAGTTGATGTTTAGGAAGGAGACTGATCCGACGTGTACGTTTTTTTTCGGTAGGCTGGCCGCGAAAAAAAAAACCGGAATACGAGCACGCGAGTGGAAACTTCCAGTTAAAGTGAAGGACTGATTTATTTTTTTTTGATTCATATTAGATTGTTATTTTGCCACCCAATCGAGTGTTTGTAGCGAGGGTTCGATCGTGCAACGCAGCCGGGACAGAAGTCCAGCGCTAAATCGGTAAATGCGGGTCTGAGCAAAAGTTCAATTTCAAAAAAAAAGAAAGGAAAACGACAGTGGACTGCACCACCAAAAAAAGAAGTGTGGTTTGGCCAGAATAGAAAAAAAAGAAATTACGATTGGAAATAAAAAAAAAAGAATACAAATAAACATACGATGAAATTAAAGTGGTAGAGTGGATGAATTTTCACATAGGAAGGTGTTATCTCAGAATTGAAAAAAAAAGAATGAATTGATCAAAAAAAAAAAAAAATAAAAATTGAATGTGAATTGAAAAAAAAAGTCAGAAGTATAGTCAAACAAAAAAACGTGAATTGATAGGAAAAAAAAAGTGGGAAAAAAAGGAATAGAAAGTAAGGTGCCAGTAAAGTGGATAAAAAAAGGGAAAGGAAAAAAAACTAAGTTCCGTTGGAGGGGTAAAATCAGACGCGGCAGGAGAGAGGTGACGCTGATCGACGAGGCCGGGGAGCAGACAGGTGACTTCTCCCACACAAGGGAAGGAGAAATTATTTTTCTTTATTTCTTTTTATTTTTATATCTTTTTTTTTCTGAATTATAATTTAAATAGAATTCACAACGTTTTTTTTGTTTATATATTATAGTAATACTCCCATTTATGCGTCTAAGTACCCTTTTGGATTACTTTAGTTCGTAAGGATCGCTGGTCAAGTTGGCTGAGGCGAGCGTGGAGTATACGGGCGTTGTAAGATCCGACACGCAGGTTCAGAACCAGCTCCGCGTTTTGTTGTTCGTCGGTAACATTTTTTTTTTTTCTTTCGCGATTTCTGTTTTCCCTGTGTACCGTCCTTTGTCTGTGTTCAAAAGTTTTCCTATTTTTTTTTCTTTTAATTTTTCCTTTGAGTTTAAATTTATATAATTGTAAATCAGTAGGTTAAGTGATTAAAATTTGATTCCTAACATTTCGAATTGTACATTAAGTTAGTTTTAAGAACTTAGCCTTAATAAATTGTGAACTGTCAAGTCAGGTGTGTATGGTCCTTTTTTTTGCTGTGTGGTACTGTCTTTTTTTATTTTTTTTTGGACCGGGTGCAAGTCCTAGCGGAAATTGGATTCCTCCTCCTAGTCGCAGTTTTAGGAGTAGGAAGCGTGTTGAGCGGAAGGGCAACTGCGTGGCGCCCAAATTAAACATCTTAAACCCACGGCCATTTTCCATTGAGCTGGTGGCGTTCTTCCGCCCAATCCTAATCGGACTCGGAGATTTCGGCGGTAACACCATGTCATCTACAATCGTGCTCCCGAGAGGTCCAACCATCAATGGAAGCCCTAACCATAGACGCAGGTAGTCCGAGCGCAGGCTCAGGTCCTGTGAAAGTTTCCTCTGATCCTTGTCTAGCAAGTTCATCGGCGAACTCAGTTCCAGCGATTCCTTGGTGTCCTGAGACCCAGATGAGTACAGTGAATTCTTACTGTTTACTTATCAAATTCAGAGAGGATTTGCATTCCTGAACTATCGTGGAAGGGGTCAAAGATTTAGCACTGCAAACACAGATGTGCCGACCCATCCACCAGTCCTTTCGACTCTATAGAGCCCCGTTGGTAACACTGTACTATACTATCAAATCTTACATTCTACCCCTCCTCTCTGACACCATCTCCTTTCCTTCGAACATTGCTTCAACATTCACCACGAGCAAATTGCCCCTAATTGCGCCAAGCAGCTGAACACCTGAACGTGCTGTCCCTCGGCAGTGAGCGCCATGAATGTCACATTTCGATTTCAATTCCGTCGATCCGGACGACGGAAGTAAGCATTCTTCAAAATTTCAATATTCCATGTGTCAAGAGATGTTGAAGAAGAAAAATATACTCCCGCTCAAGGATCATCGGCATGCCCGCGTTCCAAGCCATTTCGAATGGGTTACACACAAGTGCATACATAACGGCGCGAGGGATGAAAAATCAATGAAATTCCCGTCACACGTTGCACAAATCACAATTCCCCATGCCACAATCCATTCACTTGGCATTTGCCACATTTGCTCGGAATTTTTTATGTTTTTTTGGTTTGGTTCCACTTCTTCTGGTTCTCTTGCTTTCAACAAATGTCCTCTGCGCGTACGATTTCTGGTGTATTGTGCGATTCAGGGTCGATTGGGGTGAGGGTGAGTGTGTGTGAGGCACACATCTAAAACACTAGACAGATGACTACCATGGGCCGCCTCGACTGGAGCAATTGAAGCACTTAAGGGTTATGAACGTGCGTGGGTGGGTGGGTGTCTGCACATTCGGGGAGCACTTGATCTTTTGCCTCCATTCACCGGGACGAGGGGATAAATTGCAAAGATATGTACGGAAGCTGTGAGCTGAATTGCTAAGACTAAAAGTAACCCCCCCACCGTCGTGGGGTGTGTGTGGGAGGGTGTGTCTTACGTTTTTGTATTCAACTCGATTTCGTAATCATTTACAGTTCGTTGTGTTGTTTACACTTGACGGCGGGGGCGACGGAGTGGGCTTAAGGTCGTTTCACACGAGAGTTTTGATAGATTTACGACAAGAGGGAGGCCCCTGCGGCGGGCAGATTGTTGTCGAATTTATGGATTTTTTTATCGCACTGGACAAAGTTCTGTTTGAAGTTTTTCTCGAGAAACAGCTTATTAGGGTCCTTTTTACTTCGAGCTGTGCACGGATAAACTTTGGGCACCAGCAAGGGAAGGCATGGCGTGGAGTGGAGTGCCTGCACACTCTTTGAAAGACATATTTAATGTCTGCGCCCCCAGCAGAGAGGATTCATCCCGCCGTCCCACTTCATCTTGCCGAACCTGGGAATGTGACACAAATGCAGACGATTCCCTGCTGACGTGAGAGTGTCACGATCAACCAGTGAAAGCGTTCGTTTTTTGCCTGACGACAGAGTTATCTCAACCGACTGCAGCTGGTCCCAGCAGTGGGTTGCGCACTGCTCTTTCGATTAATAGTGAAAATCAATTTTCATTTACCACGTACACGGCAGATGATACAGAGGACGAAAATCAAACGGTCGCTGATAGTGGCGCCCCCTGCACACCATTTATCTTGAGACACACGGCATCGACGCTAAGCTCGGCAATTTGCACCAGGATCTGGGGGCGGAGTGAGCAGGTAGGTGTCGACGATGGATCGCACACAACATGCATTTAGATGAACACGCATTAGCATCCATTCAGGGGGTTTATTGAAGTCGCAAGCAACTAACGCCCGTCACGTAAGCAGTCACAAGGAAGCCGGATTAAAGGAGAATGCTCCCGATGCGAACGAAAAGAAAGGGCAGCACTTCTATCGAGGGTGATAGATTCCTCTGCTTTTTTTCCAATTACAATGAAGGAGAACTGTCCCATGGCGTCAGGGACAGATTGGCGATGCCTGGGAAGGAGGACCGGGCGTCTGTGGTGTTGGTTGAATGGGGGACTGATGGAGTAAAGGGGTAGGGGTGGTTTTTCAAGTTTCAAAGCACATTCATCTGCTGCAATTGAATTCACTTCAACTGAGATGCAATTCTGGCATTTTACTGAACAAGAGGGTGCTGCAGAGTTAACTCCGACTGGTCCTGGATGGAGGACACTGGAGATGTTGACACAAGTGGAATGTGTCTCAACTGGGGGTGGGGCATCGAATTGAAGTAAACTTAGGTGGACGTGGAAATATTGCGGTTTTCGGGAGAAATTATATCCTCAAGCTTGCGGAATGAGAACGTTCAATCGAATGAGTACTCCACCACTTAACCACACCCACCGCCCACGGAACTGATGACACACCCAGCCAATGTATTTGAACACTCACTCTCGTATGTGATCATCCACCAATGTGGTGTTGGCACTTCCACACACGCTAGTTCAACTGCAGTCAGATCAAAGTTTCTACAGGCGGCCTACTTTTCTGAAAAATGAAGAAAAGTTCTGTCGTTGTGAGATATGAAGTCACCAGGCGTCGATGGAATAAGAGCAGGCGATATAATTCGGCACGTGAACATATATATACTCCCATTCTGTGTAAACTGGAAAGCATGAGCAGAAATGTAACGAAAATTCCTGATGGACTTAAAACCGCACTAGTGCGACCTGTCTTCTTCTAGCGCTACAGTTCGGGTTGGACCTGGGCCTCAAACAACAAGCCTCTTACACTAGCGCGATCCTTAGCCAGCTGTCTGCAGTTTCGCACATCAAGTTGGCTGAGGTCCTTTTCCACTTGGGTGCGCCACCTTAAACGCCGGCTTCCTCTGTTACGTTGCACGACAGGTTCGGATTCGAAGATTATTCTTGTCGAAGCTGTGGTGTCCCTCGGCTCTACATGACCTGACCACCATCATGTCTCAGACGTCGATGTTGTGTGTCCTTTCTAGATGACAGCATATACTTCGTTTTACCCTCATTCACCGCCAGACCCATTTTAGCCGCTTCCGTCTCAATGTTAGCAAATGCCTCATTGACGGCTCGCTGAGGTCTGCCAATCACGGCAATGTCATCGGCGTATGCTAACAATTGCACGGACTTCTGGAAGATCGTGCATCTAGTGTTGGCGTGTGAGTTTCGCACGATCTTCTCCAGGACGATGTTGAAGAAACCACATGACAGCTCGTCGCATTGTCTAAAACCTTTTTTGACATTGAAGGTCTCGGTGAGTTCGTTACGACCTTGATGGAGCAGCGAGAGTTCTCCGTCGTCATCCTGCACAGCCTGACGAGTTTGGCAGGAATGTCAAAACTAGACATCGCGTTGTACAGCTCGTCTCTATGCACGCTTTCATATGCGGCCTTAAAGTCGACAAATAGGTGGTGGGTGTCCATCTGGATCGCTTGAGTCTTTTCCAGGATATGCCGTAATGTGAAAATTTGATCGATAGTGGACTTCCCAGACCTGAAACCGCACTGATAAGGACCTATCAGGTTGTTCACGAATGGTTTCAGGCGCTCACACAGAACGGCAGAGAAGATTTTGTAGGCGATGTTAAGGAGACTTATCCCCCGATAGTTGGCGCAGTCAAAGGGGTCTCCTTTCTTGTGGATCGGGCAAACGATACTGAGATTCCACTCGTCGGGCATGCTTTCCTCCGACCATATCTTACAGATGAGCTGGTGCATGCGCCCAACCAGATCATCTCCAGCTGCTTTAAACAGTTCCGCGGACAAGCCGTCCGCTCCAGCAGCTTTGTTCGACTTCAGTCTCGAGGGAGGGCATGGGCCTGTGCATCCAGGGCAAAGTTGTTGATTGCTCTCAACTTGGCGAGATGCCAGCAACGATCCCTGTAAATGCACAGGTCAAGTTGACATACAGCCTCCCCGCGACGCCCTCCGGATAACCTCTACTGCAGCCGCTTAGAGGTGAATCAATGTATGTCCGGGGGTTTAAACCAGGACCCGGTCCTCCAGGATCGGGGGTTTCGCGTGGGGTTAACTTCCCCACCGTGTAAAACTCGCAATAGTTCAGAGACGGCAACAAGCCTCGGATACGGCTTAGACCAATTACTGCATTTTTATAAACCAACACACAGGTCGTCGAAGAAACTTTAAATGATGTGTCGCGCTGCTCCCAGTGGGATCCAAGCCTACTCCCTCCCGCCTCTCAAAAAATAAAAAAATTAAATAAACCCCACAACGTGTCATCTTGGTCGAACAAAGGAAGCAATCAGAGTGGAAAGGTTAACAAAGACTCCCCTCCGTTGTGCCGCCGTCCTCTTAATCAGAAAGAAGTATTTCCCAGACACAGACGTGACGCCGCAGACAGATTAACACAAGACCCAAACCCAACCCAACCACCAGGATGCCGACTGCTGAGCGACGAAATGCCTCAATTTTCTGGTTCTGTGCCTGACAACACGCTCCTTAATTCCAAGACATCGAGCTTACCGCAGCCTACAGCCGTGTCGTCTGTGAACTCAAACATCCGTCTAATAATCGAATCAATTCAACACTCAGCCGCACAGACGACGCGACGACCTTTAAATCGAGGACCTTGACAAAAATCGATTGTCATTGCAGATGCCGCACACGTGGCGTATCCTTGAACCCCATGCATCGTGACGACAAACCGAAAACCGAGCGTTCGAACGAGAAATGAAAGAAAAACGAAATTAAAATGCCGACAAATCAAATTAAGGACTCCAGAGGGAGCTCTCAAAAGCGCTTCTCTACAATTAGTCTAACGGGGGGGTCGCATGCGGGACTAAATGCTGATACGCGCCCACGACAGGCAACTGAAAATGGTGAAAAAACAACACACACACAAGACAACACAGGCAAACAACAACGACAATTCTAAGCACAACAAGCGCCAAACACACTCAAGGACGTGCGCCGTGCGACGTATGGCGGGCCACAAGAATAGTGTGCCAGGAGTACAATGCCACAAAAAGCAGCGTAAACTATGCACAGGCACACACAACAAGGACTCTCAGCAACATTCAGCCATTGTACTCACCCTGATGATCTTTTGATCCCTCATAATTTTGCGCACACAATTCACGAGGAACGTCATAATCATGCCGCCAAGGATTAAGCCGAAGACAACGATTATGATGACAACATGCTCCGACTGTCCGCCAGTTTCGTGCTGCAGAGAGGGAGAGAGAGAAGAAGAATGACATAAAGTAGGAAAGCACAACGGAAAGGGATTGCATATCCTGCTGCTGCACAGGCTGCGCCGTCCGGGTGTCACTGTGGGTGCGATGCTGACGGTGAATGGCAGGAAATTGAAAGTGAGGTGGAGCGAATTTTTCTTTTTCTCCCCGCTGCGCGGCAGCATTGTGTATCGTCGCCGCCGCCGTTCGCAGGAAATCGTTAATCTTCTCCTGGGAGCGGTCGTGGATCGATGCTGTGGCTCGGTTGGCTGGCGGGAATAAGCACAATAGTCGGGCAGAGCAATCTGCTATTAAGTCGACGGTTATTTAAACGATTTGCAGTGTTGTTTCGTCTGGCTGGCTCGGGTGCCCGGTGCCGGGTCTCAGCGGGATTTTGGTGCGCCTAACAAAGGACGACAGGTGCTGGGGCTGGGGCTGGTTGTGGCAGTTTGTTCGGTGAATTGTGGCAGAGGCAGTAAGCATTCTCAAGGTGTCAGACGTGATGGCTTAACGAGTTCGTTGCTGTAATCTGTTTGCGCTTGCAAATGCGGTCGTGATGAAGAGAGCGGATGTAACCAAGGGTTACGGTTTCGTGCATCCCGTCAGTGTGTGGCGCTTTATGCTGATTTGCTAGAGATTTTGATCTTGAAGGGAGCGACCGAGGGTAAGGTTTGGAACCGTAAATTTGGAGTCCTAGTCTTAGTTGGGTTTCTTGCGAGTTTGAGGGGGCAACTTCTGGGTGCTACGGATTTCATGATGCCAAGGCATGTAAGAGCTCAATGCTTGAAATTGAGAAGAGAGTCCAGAGCTAAGGCGTAAAGGCAACGAGCAACGAGTCTGGATGAAGGGAGGCCTTTCAATAACCAACACATCATGCAAGTAAGCGAATGCCACAGCCCAGAAAAAATAATGGAGTTCCCCAAGGGACACAACTTGGTCCTCTGCTTTGAATTGTGTACACAATACGGCTACAATTAGCGTGCTGCGATTCTCTCAGGAGTGAACGACACCGGAAGCCACTTCGAAGGGTGATGAGTGAGAAGGTTGACACGGCAGATGTACGGACGTGAATTATGAAAACTGTTGCCATCAGAAATTGAACTACAAATGTTGTTGGACGACAACGAGATTGGGAGGTCAGCACCTGCAGCCTAGGAATGCGGTCAAGCTACCAAGACAAAAGCCGGAAATGGCACAACGTGGGTGCTGAGTTAAGACGGTGCGCAGAGGTCTCGGATCTGAATTAGAGGTGGATTAAGCAATGTTCCCCGTGAGCAGCTCGGAGGTACTTGTGACGATATATCGGATTTCTGTGACTTGCGAGTAAACGATGCTTCCGCCAACTTAAAGGTGATAGGACACAAAAGGGAAAGCATCGAAAGTTGGAGGTTTTCTGTTTCCATTGATTACCGAAGCACTCGTCGACATGAAGCCCTGGGCACCGAAAACAACCCGAAGGTACCAAATGTGGGGTCGATTTGACGTCGAGGCAGGTGCCTTTGTGTATACACAAGCTCATTTCGACAGCAAGCTTTTCCATCTTGGTGGCAAGAGAGGTGAGACATAGGAAAAGCTTCACCTCCTTTGCCTAAAAGATGGAAAAACTTGCTGTCCGATTTCTCTCGTGTAAAAGTACTCTCAGCGATCAGCCAGTGTTGTAAAGGGTGGTGGCCGATGTTGAATGTGAACCATAACTCATTTAACATTTCTCAATTTCAGACTAAGTCAATTTGAACCATTGACCGATACACAATCGAGCACCGCGTTAAAGTTATTCATGCAAGTAAGCGAATGCCATAGCCCATAAAAAAATGAAGTTCCCCAGGGGACACAACTGGACCCTCTGCTATGAATTGTGTACACAATACGGCTACAATTAATACTCATGAAAATGAACGTTCAAATCAAAATGCAAATCGTGCGCTTCGTGATCAAATGTATCCACAATCGGAAAAATCGTGCGAAAATGTGTGCAGACCGGGTCTGTAGGTGACGTGAAAACACCAGTGCATGCTCGTACAGCTCGTACTGCAGAAAATATTGCTGCTGTTCGCGATAGTGTGGCTGAAGAGCCACCTCAACTCGTCGTCGTGCCCACGCCCATGCACCTCTCACGCTCGTCGTTGATGAACATTATGCATAAAGACTTGCACTTACACGCTTCCAAGGTGCAATTGACTCAAGAACTAGAGCCTCTTGACCATGTCAAGCGTCGTCAATGGTCAGAATGGTGGCAAGTGAATGGCAACAGTGGATGATACATTTTCGAAGGAAATCATCTTCTGTGATGAGGCACGTTTTCACCACAGGGGATTCGTCAATAAGCAGAAGTGCCTCATTTGGGCGAATGATAATCCAAGAGTGACCACAAAGAGTGACTGTTTGGTGCGGTTTATGGGCCGGCGGCTTCATCGGGCCGTTTTTTTTTTCCCAAAATAAAGCCGGTCAGGCAGTTGCTGTGAATGGTGTTCGCTATCGTGAACTGACAACGAACTTTTTGTGGACAGAATTGGAAGATATGAATGTGGACGATATGTAGTTTCAACAGGACGGTGCCACTTGCCACACAGCTAACGAAACAATCGCTCTTTTGCGCGATAAATTCAATGGAAGTGTTATCTCATGACACTGGAGATGGCTAGCTAAAAATCGAGCTGGCTGAAGACGCTCTTTGGTTGAGGTCGACAACGGACTGAAGCGCCACACAAAGAAAAAGTGTTATCTCACGTGGATGCGATGTCAATTGGCCGCCAAGATCATGTTATTTGAAAGAAAAGGTGTACGTCGATAAGCCAGCAAGAATTCAAGAGCTAAGAGATGACATAATTCGGCACATTGATGGCATAGGACCTCAATTATTCTTCAGCGTCATCGAAAATTTGGACTATCGGATGAAGGTGTACCGACGAGCCCGCGGCGGCCATTTGGCCGATATTTAGTTCCATACATAATTGGCCCTTCTTCTTCTTGTTTGTGTGGCGCTACAGTCCGGGGTACACCTGGGCCTCAACGAAGAAGCCTTTCCAACTAACACGATCTCTGGTCAGGTGTCTCCAGTTTCGCACACCAAGCCGGTTGAGGTCCTTCTCCACTTGGCTGCGCCACCTTCGCCACGGATTTCGAAGCGTTGACACAGGCGTCTGCATTTAGCCTTTGTCAATGAACTCCTACTCTCACCTCTCCGTAGTAAAATCCGGGAGCCGAGCACCTTCGACTGTGGAACGTCATTGGCGGCTGCAAACGAGAGAGGGGGAGAGCAGATGAGTCTGTATCAGGACTCATCTCTCTTTACGGATGGCGGCGGAGGAGCTTATCATCATCATTAGCCAACGGCGTCATCTAGAGCTACCTGGTACACCCCCTCTTAGAGCTACTCTGACATATTCGGTCCTCAGATCTGAAAGGTTGCCTTCAAGGTCATGTCGGGATTTTGGAGTAGAGTTGGCGGCGGAGGAATCCGGTCAACGGCAACACTCACAACCTCAGCGAGGTTACCGATTCCGGAGTCATCCGGACCCCTCGCCCAAGGGTAAGATAAATGGGCCTGGCCTCACAGTTGGGGGTTGTGCGTGGACTAAACGCCCTCACCACGTAAAAAGCAACATGTTCAGAGACAACCAGTTGAACCATACCAATATTATTAAAATAAAAAGAAATGACAGTAATTTCCTAAATAATTTGACTTTTGTTCAAAATCAACATCGGCTCATAAAATTTAAAGACCCCTTAATTTCTCGACTAGGAGGGAGCTGACAAAGCAACAAACCGGCCCCCAAGCGGTCGCATCCATCTTCATGAAATCAAGACCTAACCACCGTCCCACAATTGAATCAAATATGATGAGTCTTGCACGATGTGTTCTATGAGCGCTACAGCCCGTAGGGGGCCAGGGCCTAGCTTCTCAGCAACCACTCGTGTTGTGAATGCTATTGTTCCCACACGAGTGGAAGGGACGTACAGTTTTATGCCGACCCCGAACGGCCAAGTTTGAGAAGCTTTTTCTAGACAGGAGGTACTCTTTGAGGATTGTCAGTGACTCGAAAGAGGTGGGGTTGCGAAAACCGTATAGAGCAGGAATCGAACCTACGACGTCGAGGTTGGAATCGATGCACATACCCACAACGCCAGGGGTCACCACCGATCGATTATCCCTCACAAATGTTTAATCCATTGAGTTTATGGGAAGTTTTCCAGAAGCACATGAGCTGTGGCAAAGTGGACAAATTTCTTTTGCATCCTTTGAGCAACGATTCCACACAAGAAGTAAAGATGAACGCAGACTATAAGCCCTGGCTGCAGAAATAGTGGAGTATCAACACACTATGGATCCTATACCCTGCCCCCTTCAGGAAGGAAGCAACTGAAAAAATATGCCAAGGAAGGTGACGGAAAAGGCTCTGTTGCGAAATGAAAAAAAAAAGACGTTGTCCCACTAACGGTCGAACAGACGAATGTCATCAAGTCGCTGGTTGTTAAATGGCGTGGAAGAAAACCTTGGTCATCGCCACGTCAGTCTGTAGACAATTCGTCGCACAGTAGCAACGTTGACTGATGTGAATCTTAAGCCTTCCGTGAGCCAGAGACTGGTGTGAAATGAGAAAAATATATATAGTCGCCGTGATGGACGGAAAGGCGGCGCACCCAAGTGGAGAAGGACCTCAACCAACGCGGTGTGCGAAACTGGAGACAGATAGCCAGAGATCGCGCTCGTTGGAGAGGCTTGTTGGTTGAGGCCCAGGTTCACCCCGGACTGTAGCGCCATAAAAGGAAGAAAAAGAAGGGACGGACAGAAATCGATTTGATTTGATGGACATCGCTCAGGGGACGGGGATTTGGCCCTACTTTTGTGTATGATCTTGCTGATGGAACATTATGCTGTTGGACGATCATAGAGAAGGCTATGAGTTGAGTAGACAAGAGAGATCTGCATGAAATATTAGGCGGAGATCCGGATTCTGAGCAAAAGTCTTCTTCTTTTGGCTCCACGATTGTGTGAATTGCCACTGTTTCCAATTTCTTAGGCGAAGCTGAATTCAGTAAGCCCTCAGGTCCCTAAGGAGTACGAATGTCCGAAAAATTGAACTGACTTCCCGTCGGTCAACGCCGTCGTCCCGGCTCACACATCGGCGACTCATCTCAAAAAATGCCACTTAAGCAGCGACTATCTTAGCGAATAGGACCCGCAAATAACCATCGTCCTCAGCAGCACCCCAGTTGCAGCCAAACACCCACAGCACGTACCTCGCAGCCCTCAAGTGCGCAGCAAGTTGAAGGCAGGAAAAAAAAAGTACATTTAAATCAAAACTCTCTTACATTGCAGCCCTCTTCGTCCCAGCGAAACTTGCAATTGTCACGACCGTTGCACTTCAAGTTCTTCGCAATGCACGTCGCATCCTCGCAGTCGTACTCGTCTTCCACGCAACCTGATGAAAAAATAA
Source organism: Eristalis arbustorum (assembly GCA_916610145.1). Classification (NCBI taxonomy): domain Eukaryota; kingdom Metazoa; phylum Arthropoda; class Insecta; order Diptera; family Syrphidae; genus Eristalis; species Eristalis arbustorum. The sequence goes on along the minus strand of OU744320.1, from coordinate 40,673,224 downwards.
ATAAAAGCGGAAAAACACAAAAGTTTGTCGTATTTTGCTGATTTTTTTTTTTCAAAAACATTTGCTCACGTACTCGCACTTCCTTTGTCCCTGAAGGCTGTGTACAGAATCTGAAAGGAGGAGCTCATCGCCACCTGCTCGGCGAAGAATCGAATGTGCAGGATGTTCGATTCGGACGACACAGCCTCCCCCGTTGAGCCGCAGAAGTTGTTTAACCTGTTCGCATCGAAGGATCACATTCGAGAGAGGGAGAGAGAGAGAGGGAAAGAATTGAGTATTCAAAGGGACCCCCGGAAGCTCGCCACTCACCTAGATGGGATGTTCGTATCCTCGGCGAAGACGTCTATGAAATTCATATCACAATCGTTGGGTTTGTTCAAATTAAAATAAAGAAACTTCATCTGGATCTGCGAAACGGGAATTGATTGATGAATTGATTGTGTGCATCCACAAGGACTACCCACCTTCCACTTCTCCTTCACCCGGATGATCCACATGCAGTCGAGTGGTATCTTGTACTTTGTGACGTTCCCCCGGACCTCTAGTGGCACATCGGACGAGTTGACGTATCCCTCGAAGCCGCCCTTCTCAATGGTGCAGTTCAGTTCGGTGCTGATGGCTGAGCGCCGGAGGCAAAATGAAAAGAGGACAAGAATTTCGTTCATTTGCACGAGCAGGAGAGAAAAATCGACGAGCAAAAAAAGGAAACAAAATTTACAACAAGTAATTCTTCAATTTGAGTTATTCACGGACGGTCGGTGTGGGGGTGCGTCAACTTACCCTCCTTCGGTCTATCGATGAACTCGTAGACGGCAGTGAATCCTGAGTACTCTATGCTGTCGTCGGAATGGAAGTACAACCAGAGATGTCGTTCCTTTGACGTGATCATGGGTGGGAACTCCTCGCCGCAGTATCTTCCAATTAAATTCGAAAATCCGTACGGGCCGTCTCGTATCTGTGCGGGGGAAATGAAAAAAAGAAGAGATGAGCTGCACTGATGGACCGGCTGCTGATTGAATTTGTGAAATATATTTCGATTATTTCGCCGTGATGGAGGCCGGATTAAAGCGATGATGATTTTGTGAAGGAAGTTGTACAATTTTTGGGGCGGGCTATGCGACGATGTCGGATGTCTGTGTTCGCGGAGATGGGGGATGGAATTAATTTGTTTATTGGATGGGTTCATTCAACGGAACAGCGGACGGCCGCTGGCTGGCAGGCGAATGTGTTCCGCTCGCTGGTTGTCCTTATAATTGAGGGCACAGTTTTAATGAACTCGTAAAGTATTGCAGCGACTTTACGATTCGTATATCGGTCAACCTTACAAGAGGACAGAGGGGACTGCGTGAGACTGGAATTAAATTAATCGATAAGTCCTTGTGTGTCCTTCAAGGTATTGCCCGCAGCTTCTGTGCTGAGTGCATGTCATCACCGCGGGGCGACGGCTTTGGATAATGAGAAACTGATTGCATTGAATGTCCACGTAATGAAGTTGGACTCGTGTGCTGTCGGTTCTCTTAAGTGAAGCTCTGATGAAGTGGAGCTCCAACAGCGCTTTTATGGGAGCTGTAGCTTAGAGTGGGATGCTCATGACATATAGCTCATGACATGTACATGTGCAGTCTTGTGTCGGGGAAATTACAAGCGCATCTGTTCTGGAAAATCGGGACAATACGAGCGCCACCAAGAAATAGTTTCGACCTGACCGTCTACCGCCATCTTCTCTGAACTTATACCGAACCCCGGTAGGAGTACTTGTAGGCGTCTGCCTTCATAAACTCATAAATACCACTACTTTCTCCGTAATCCACGAATGTGGAAGTTTATCATCATGTGCCCATCCCCCTGTCCGAAAAATCACAAAAACTGATCCATGGTACCACCAAGCAGCAGCTAACATTTGATGGGATATCTTGGTAATCCGGAGGAACACCGGCAGGGGTTGATGAGATGAGAGCACCTGCCGGTGAAAAAATAACAAACAACACTCCGCAGAGGGCTTCATCGCCTAGGTAAAGCACACTAAGGAGCTTGCAGACTGTCACGCTTTCTTACAGACTTAAGAGAGCATACGCTCTCATTTTGCTTCCTTAACTCCGAAGGCACTATTTTCTTCAATTCAGTCTACCTGTGGGAGTCGTAAATGACAACGTCACGCGGTCCCAGCCCTCCGTTGTGGAAGCTCTCACGACAATTGAAGAAGAGGCGACACGAGCTGGTCTCATGGTCAACGAGGACAAGGTGAAATGTATGCTGTCGAGCAAAAAACGATCCGCCGTACACCACCTAGGCAATAGCATCACAATCGACACCTCGAGGCAAAAGTAAGCTCTACGAATTGTGGAGATCTGACATAGAATCGCCCTTGGCAACCGATGCTACTTTGGCTTGTCAAAACTCCTGGGCTCGAAACTCCTGACTTGCAGGACCAAACTTATGCTCTACAAATCCTGTATCCTGCTTCATGGAGCCGAAAGCTAAACGAGAAGCAAATATGCAGAGCTGTTCCTTGGTACGTTCGAAAGAGAAATTCTGCATCGGATATGTGGTCCCATCGGCTAGGAAGGCGACAAAAGAACCGCGATCCCCACAAGCTGTGCCAGCATGTGGATGTAGTCCGGGAGGAAAAAATCCCTCGGCAACATTCGCTCGGCCACATCGAGTGCTTTGACATCAACGCTCAAGCTAAGCAAGTGTCTTCGAATCCGACCCACCTGGTTCGTTCAAGGAAGACCAAACCTCCGGCATAGATCCCAAGCCATGGCGGATGTAAGACAGCCTGGCCTGGATGACTAAAGGCAGCAATGGAAGGCAGCAATTGCTCAGGTTCGTAACCTTCATGTAGCCAGTCTGATAATCGGAAGACAGTCAGTGTCCAGAACGGCGGGCAGACTGAAAATGTTTTGTGTCCACCACTATCCTTGGAATGTGGAAAGACACCTAGGCCCCCCTTCGAGAAGGATTTCTAAGCCAGTGCCCCGCCCCATCATACTGGGGGTCTGAACGCTGGGCTCTTGATGGCCCTCTGCTTATCGTCAGAGATGGTTCAAAAAGATCAAGGAACCAAGCCAAGGATATTGATTAAATTGTCATTCGGAATACCAAGTCATTGTAATGTATTGCAGCCATCATGGCAGTATCCCTCTGATCTGGCAATTAGGCAGTGATCAGTCGCATTTAATTCCAAGTCGTCCCTTAATTGCCGCCTATCTCTTAACGCGATGGCCAATTGTCTTAACATCCTCCTCATGTGAGTCCTGGTACATAGCGACATCCCAGGAGAATTATGATGCAGGACAAGTCGCTAGAAACGGCAGCCCATCAGCGCTCTTTAAGGGTGATGACCTGTCGTCCATGCCCATGGCTACAGCGAACATCTTTTCAGGCTCGAAACGCTTAATCAATCCAACTGAAGATGATCCACAGGATGCCTCATTTCAAGACAATCATGGCCCCTCCTCGATCCAAAACGTTGACGTGACTTGATTGGTATGAGTAAGACGAATCTCAGAATCCAAATCGGCGTCTTAACCGGCCACTGCACCTACACTCCCCCAGATCAGACTTTCCATACGATGATTTCAGGGGAAGCTGCAGAGATGCATCTGCATCAGTAACCTAACCCAAGGCTGCCAGGGAACTGCAACTGCCGTTTAATCGAGACTAGCCTGCTTGCTCAACACCGTCTGTAGCAGAGGACAAGCCCAAAGAACGTACAGACATATGACCTAGTCCTGTCAACACTGTAGATGGAGACTTCGAAGCTCACAGAGATCAAGGGTCCGCTGGGTGAGTACAAAGTCCTGGCGGAGTCCCGGAATCCATACAGGGTTTGGTGGTTGGTTCCGGTTGTCACATTGCTTCTGCGCGATCGGCATGTCCGTCATCTCCCTCGACTGCGCGTTAAGCATTACATCGAATTACGGAACGGAAACAAGCAGTCTTCTCTGTGCGGCTGCACAATGCAATGTTCCAACATGTGTAGCGAAATGCTTTGTTCTAGGAATCACATCACCAGCAACGGCCCTGATCGACTGTTCTTAGCTTCTGGGCTGACTATTCGGCCCACAATTGCAGTCACTAGAGAAAGGAGTGTTTAAAGATGCAACTTGGTTCCAGGGCCATTCCTTAAGGACTTGGCCCAAGTTTAAAGGTCTGAACAGCAGATGTCGTCCTTTTCAGAGATACCTCTTAAGCATATCAAGAAATGAGTGCCTGCATAATTTAGGTTAGGTGCGTGGGTAGACGCGGTTTAATCGCGACTCACTTAGGTCCCATTGAACCAATTGTGATGCCCATAGGGTTGAGAACCTTCTATCCTACCCGTTGACAGTCGTGGGAGCTTCGAATTGTAGATGTTTCGCTGTCCCTTCCAGCCATCCGGTGGCCTTGACAAACCTGCAAACGGTGATTAAGGGGATATTTACTATGGCTTGGCGGTTCTTGAAGGAGAAATCTCCCAGTGCTCTCTGCCTCATTAGTGAGCAGAGACTGGAGCAAAGTGGGTGGGTAGTATCCTCAGTCTCTTCTTTGTCCCCACAGCTTCTGCATATGGTGTCATGGGTAGGTTCCATTTTTTTTTTCAAGGTATCTCAGACGATTCTGGACAGTTAGTGGCCCGACTACCATTAGCAGCGTCTTCTTGCTGCATTGGAGCAGCTTGTCTGTTTTGGCGACATCTAGAGTTGTATGTCCAAGTGGTCTCACATGAGAGTCCACTTTACTCTTGACATCAGCAAGGGATGCATGGAAGCATGGGATGGGTCGGATTCGGTCCCTTTCCTAGCAGGCTCGTCTGCTACCGAATTGCCGAGTATACCCTGAAGACCCGATATCCAGCATAGAGCGATTAAATGCTGCGAGCCAAGAACTTTGAGCACTTCGCGGCAGCACGCGACTAGAGTGGACTTGATTTGTATGGTCAATTAGAACGGTAATAGCTGCCGGTGGTATTTCCAACAATGATATCATTTTGGCCGCTTCTTCGACCGCCAGGACCTCCTCTTGAAAAACACTGCCTTAGTCAGGTAATCTGACAAGACCTGCGCCTGTCTTCGATTACCGAGCCATTGGGACAACGCAACAGAGGACGTCCTCGCGCGAGATGGTGCACACAAGTGGAGAAGGACCTCAACCAACGGAGCTGGCGGCTGCTGGCGAAAGATCGTCCTGGCTAGAGAGGTATGTGGGTTGAGTCCCGGGTCCTCCCCGAGGAAGGAAGAAGAAGCGCCTGTTCCCATGTCCATCTGTGTAGATAAAGTAGACAAAGAGATAAAGTTCGAGTTTTTGATGGGTTCTTCTGTGTTGCACTCCTCTCTTGTTGGGAGCACCGGAAGGGCGTACCGAAGTCGAGGAAGGGGAGTGAGTCTCACGTAATCTCTCTAAGATGCTATTGTATAATCCTTATAGACTCCTGCATCAAAGAAGTCAAGAGAAGGAAGATCCAGGAGGACCTCGAGGCAAGCTGTAGAAGTTTAAGGGTTATGTTGCTTCGGGTGCACCTTGGCATGTTGGTCTCTGAATTCTTGTCAGCAGCTTTAAGGAAGGCTTGCCACCAGACACAGAACAAGTCGTGTACATCCACAGTATTGTTCTGTGGCTTGGACCCCACTTTTTTTCCATATGTATAGGACACAGGCCTCCTTTTTGGATCATTTGTCAGGTAACATGGGCAAGGAGGTGGTTTTAATGAGTAGAGAGAGCAAAGTTCTGTATGGAGACTTGCCACCCATGCCGATCCACACTAAAGCGTGAAGCACTCGGCTAGACACATTGTAGATTTATCAGCACTGCTTGCCTAGTCTCTAAGTGATTGTGGCCTTCTCTTGATCCTCGGCGATCACTCAGTCTAATGAGAATGAGTAGGCCGAACCTCAGAACTTTCATCGGCGTAATAACCTGGCAATGTGCTGGCCTCTGGATTAGGTCTCCTCCATGCTGTAGAGACAATGAATACGAAGAAACCTTTCTACATCTGCTCCGTAATTAAAGCACTCTCTCTTCCCGAGGAACAGAGTTACCTTGAGGCCTACTACTTCAACTGCATCAGTGGCAGTTACAATGGGTCCACAACGGTTGTAGACTGGCCTACATGTGACTCAATCCATTCATCAACCTTCTCCCACTCCAATTTGCTTACTCTTGGTTTTCTGCTTTATACACCGCGCAAGGGTCCTTATTTTGGGCAACAACTGGGTGCGTCCCTGCATCCTTCCATTTGAGTAGTTGTTGGTTGCCATCCGGCCAAACTTGACATGAAGGTTCTTCAAACGTGATCCCCTCCACTTCTCCCAGTTCAATGAGATCATCTTGTCAGCCGACAGAATTCCATCACGAAATCCCTTCCGCACCGATCCTTAAAAATCCACTTTACGGATACAACACTAAGAGCTGGTGTCCAGTGTTCTTCTAAACGCCTCTTACTTTATCACTCCAGCTGTCATTTAATTCAGCTCTACAATTTATTTCACGGTCTCCACGCTGACACTTGACGCCAAGGAGCACAGTGGACGTCCGCCTGCGGCTCGCTTTTAAATAAATTACTCCTCAACTGAATTATAAATCTTTCAAAATCCAAATCCCTCCTCCGGGACAATTAAATTCACTTACCGCCCAGCACTCACGTGTCCAACGCTCTCAATCCGACCTCAAGACCAAAGCGAAGGCGAAAACTTAATTTCGCCGACAGAGACACTTGAAGTGCTTCTCGAAATATGAAGACCAACACTTCGACCGCACTCCGAAATGTGTCCCGATGTCGAGCCATGGCAGCGCAACTAAATCCAATCTCAAGTGGCAATCATCCAGAGCGGGTCTTTTATTGTCCATTCGAGCTCGACGGAGCGAGGGAACCCCATCTCCACCTCGGCGCTTGGCAATTTCTCAAGAAAACCGAATGAAGACCTAGAGCTGCGTCGACAGGACTAAGCCCCCGCAAAGGATTCCAACCGCAAGCCATCACCGTCTCACTCCCCGGCGCGCCAATGATGAATGTCCACCCGCGGGCGGGCGAGCAAATGTTCACGAGAAAAATATTTAATTAAACGATTTCATGTTTCGATGTACTGCTGGCCACGGCGGTGTGGTCCTTTCCTGTAACTGCCAGGGAGGACAGCGGCTCCCTCGCAACAGTCCACATGTTCGTTGGTGGCCTCGCTGTTTGGGTGGATTTCGGTTGTCTCCGTTTTGTTGTTCCTCTTGTCTTGTCAGCCTCATCGGAGGCAACTGTTCTGTTTGGACAGCGCCTCGTGTTCACCCGATTAGCCTTGTGTGCTGCTGCGGCCGGCAATTGTCTGGGAAATGTCGGAATTTCATGGGGCCACGGTTGGGTGGGCTCGCATTTTCCGCCACCAGCCCGGAGGGAGCGTTCCTAATGTAATCCATGTTCGAGTCTCCTGCCTTTGTGTCTATGTGTGTGTGAGAGTGTGTTCGCGTTCAGCCGGGAAGCGGGAGTTATAAATGGGAACCGTTTAATCTGGGGATTCTCGTGGGGGAGTTGCAATCGCTGCTTTATCTGCGAGACACTTTTGCGGCGTCGGTCGCGTTGTCTTCCCCCGGTTTCGTGGGCACGATGGTAATCATTTCGTAAAGAGCTTTATTTTTCGCCTGCCCTTAATTAGTAGCTAGAGACGGATATCGTGGCGAGTGGTGGTCTCGTGTTTTTCTTCAAAGTGTGCCTGCATAGAGTGTCGCATGTGGCTATGTTCAGGACGATGGCTTGGTTTTTAAATTCGAGGGAATCGCGATTGTTTCGTGTTAAGTGGCCTTGTGGAGGGAGTTTTTACGGAGCCAGTGGTTTGTGGTGCTGAACCACATGCTTTAGATTATTTTGGCGCAACCTGACGATGGGGAGTTCCTCCAGAAGGTGGTCCTTCGTCTCCATTTTTGCGACACGGGGGCCCTCTGCTACTTGGTGCCACATGCTCGGAGTTGACTTTGAATTGGCCGTTCTTCTGATCAAGTCAACTAAGCACATAGGCTGAGTTCGCCTTTCAGTCGCGAGCCCAATGTTTATTTCGAACGAGGTCTAGTCTCGCACATTCTGCTTGTACTAGAAATTTTCTCGTTTGACACTGCACTGGAGCACTCAGACTCTGGTACATTAAAAGGTTTCCCGGTAAGGACTTCACTACTCACTACGCAAACATTTCAAAAACATTGAAGTACATCACAATATTTATGACTTCGTTCATTTGAATGTCGATTCCTGAAACATTTCTGGATTTTCACGAACAATTCTTCACTTTCGGGAGCACAACTCGTCCTGCGGTACAGTCTGTTTGATAAGATCGGTTTTGGATCGGTTTAGGAGTGGCATTTGCATTAGCGGATAGAGCCATGGATACTTCTGCTAAATTTAAAGTGTGTACAATTTTTGTCAGAGACTTAAATATTTTAAAATGAGTCACGTTTGCACCCCCTTTTGAAGCTGCGTTCTTGTGCACGCATCCAAAAGGAGGACATGTCATACAGACCAGCTGCTAAATAAATGCAGAAGTCAAAAGCACTTGCTATCAAGTGGGTGCACCATTATTCCCAAGTTAAATGTGGATACTTTACCGGATCGTGGGTCTACGCCAAAAACAAGAAGCAAGCAGGGCAAAATGAATCCCCGTCTATTGTCACGTGGAGGACAAGGGATTTCACGTAAAAGGGGTCTAAATGTGTGTTGTGGTACGATACGGAGACGCTTGCTGACCAATAATGTAAAATTTAGAAGTACAATAAGGAAGCCACTCAGTTGGGCCAAGAAGAATTTGAACAGAGATTGGAAAAACGTTATTTTTTCGGATGAAGCTTCTTTTTGGACATGGTCTCCTATAACTCAGCGGACCTGGTGTACATAATCAAAAGAATTGATCCAGCGGACCGTCAAACACCCGGCAAAGGTGCACGTTTGGGGATGCAGCTCCAAGCAGGCATTTGGCAATTTGTTCATGTTTAAAAATAACTTAAACGCACCCGACATGGTCAAGATTCTAAAGAAGGCTTTTGGCTTTGTAGTTACGTTAACATTTCGTCTCATCCTTCCTTTTCATTCCACTTATAATTCATTCATTCGAATGCAAGAGTCGCCTACCATACAATGGTGCTAACTTGTGGGAGGATGGTCTCGTTCTATAGACCATTTCCGAAGTGCTTTCGACGAATGAGTTGAGCTTCGGGCAAAAAACACTCAATATTTGTTGCACATCGGCCATATTTTGTTGTAGTAGCGTGTTGCGTAGACAGTGACAACATTTCTCCAAAAATCACGTGCTCAGTCCGTCAAGTCCATAGCCCGTCAGTTAAAAGCGTTTGGCGACTTCCGGGTGAGCAGCTAATAACGATAGGAAAAGGAACTCTAGCAAAACAGCAACGGTGGAGGGAATAAAATTGATGCTGGCCTAATTGCCATTGTTCATAGACGGGCACATAATTCAAATGGTCGCCTCGGTTCTCCAGGCAGCGCTTAATGCAGTCGATTCAATGTATGCGAGGTTGTTGGTATCTCTAGTGTTTACTTGGGACTCTTTCAAATCGGTTGACTTGTTAGCATACTCTAAGTAGCATAGCATACCATAGACCTGACGTAGTTGCAGAGAGAGTTGTTTCAAGTGATCTCATGGCCACGGCCTCGTCGAGGAATCGCGTTCTTTGCCAACAAACTGAATCTTCAGCGCCCCATTAGCAAACTCACAGCACAATCTATAGACCGTCCGAATTATATTCTTCAATGAACACAATGCTCTACGTACGTGTACCGAAATTCAACCATGACTCTCTGGCGATGTTCAATTAATCACACGTTGACAGAAGTGAAACCAGAATATTGCCACAGCTGGGCGTCATTGTTAGCTCTAAAGCCTGCCGAATCACAATCGGGAAAAGGATCTTGCACTCCTTGCTTACTTTTGTTTCATATGTTATGAAGGATTTTTCAATAAGTACTTGACAACTTTCTGTTTCAAAGAAACGGATGAACGTCGCGTGAACTGGCCCGTCGGCTTCACTTCTTGAGTCAGCTTGATCTTGCATGGATGCAAACTAAGATCCCTACGCCATAATGAACTCTGCGCGACGGCCAATCATTGAGAACGCCGTGGAATTTATTTATTTGGATCGTTTGCAACGGATGCCTCAGCTGCAGCGATATTTTCGACCAACCCGTTGTCTCACTGAGACGGCAACATCACACAACGAATGTGTAGACTCAATTGTTTGCTCTAGGCGTGTGATTGCCTGTCTACTAGGGCGAGAGACAGAAAATTGGAGTAAACAGTCTTTAAGCTCCAGTCATCGACTCCGAATTTCGGTAGAAAATGCTTTCGCAGACGTTGCTCGTTCGAGTTCTTTGCCATGATGAAATGTTGAATTTACGGAATAAATTGTCAGTGACAGTGGGAGAGTGCGTTTGAATTCAAAGTTGTCAAGCGCCTATTGCAAAGACCTTTGAATTTACTGAAATTCGTTAGCCTTCCGGGGGAATACCAGCAGGCGCCATTGACCTCATCTACACCGGGTAGCTGCCACCTCTGTAGTCACCTTCGACAGGCGTGGGGGGTTTAGTCGCATAGTCCTAGCAAGTCGCCTAGAGATATTGAGAATGCCGCCAACAAACGTTAAGGAACATGCACTTGTTTTGTCTACAAACATCTATGCTTCTCTCTCGAAAAGCTCAACCATCGATGGAGGCTCTAACGGGCGCTGGTTTGGGACCAAAATGTTCTTCATTTGATCCTTGTTCACCAGGATTAGAATAAGAATTAGAATATTGAACGAAGATGGGAAGCGATGATCACTGCGGCCGCCTCAAATGAGCCTATTGTGATCTGCCCCATTTAAAGTTTACGCAGGGCGCCTGAGCTTAGCAAGATAATCGGAGATCTCACCTCCCTTGATCCAGTGGCACACTCAGTTCCAGACAACGTTCCAGTCTAGATTTCCTCTTGGCCTCCGACAAGTTAGACGGTGACAGACGGTAGATAGAGCAGAGGATTGCAACGATTACTTGTATGCGCACTTGGTCAACCAAGTAATAGTTCACAGAAGCAAGCTTCACATTTGATGTCAGCCATTCATGGCCGGGCTAAGATTATGTTCTCTGATAACGAGCGTCATTTCGTAAGTCAGCCGCTCAAAATCGGTGACCTACATCTACTCCAACAAGGCTGCGTCTTTGTACGAACCCTAGGCAAACTTACAGGATGCCACGGCTTGTAGACTACGCTTAAGGGACTGCTAGCGACCAGGTGGCGATTTGAACCACTTGCTATTCCATTTTTAAAAATTTGGCTAAGTGCAGTTTCAGTGTAGAGGATGCGCACGACTTACCTCGTCGCACGATAGACTCTGACTAGTTTCTCAGATATCTTTCAAAGGACTGGCTGAGATTTTTTATGACGCCCATCCAAGCACGAGTGGCGTTGTGGATATGTGCGTCGACTCCAACCTCGACGTCTTACTTTCGATTCCTGCTCTGTGCGACGAAAACAATTTTCACGACCCCACCTCTTTCGAGTCACTGACAATACTCAAACAGTACTTCCTGACTAGAAAAAGCTTCTCAAACTTGGCCGTTCGGATTCGGCGTAAAACTGTTGGTCCCTTCCACTCGTAAGAGAACAATACACGAGTGTATACCCATGTATATATCCAAGCACGAGATCAGCTTCCAGAAGACGCGCTCAGACTTTATGAAGAGTCAGGTCTTGAGATAGTAGACAACTTCCAGCTCTTCAGAGCCCACCGACCAACTCACGAGATCCGGTAGAACTCCGCCTGGGGATGCGACAGCCGTTTTCAGCACTTGACCAGACAGAGGACATGCGCGTGGGAATCGCGATTGTTTCGTGTTAAGTGACTTTGTGGAGGGAGTTTTTACGGAGCCAGTGGTTTGTGGTGCTGAACCACATGCTTTAGATTATTTTGACGATGGGGAGTACTTCAACAAGTTGATTCTTCTTCTCCATATGCGACAGGGGTGGCCTCTGCTGCTTGGTGCCACATGCTCCGAGTTGACTTTGAATTGGCCGCCCTTCTGATCAAGTCAACTAAGCACACCGGGCTGAGGCTGAGGCTGTCCAGAGTTCAGGAAAGACAGTGAGACAGACACAGAGCTCCTTTTTTGCATGACAATAGCCGATGGCGTCAACTACGCTTAGTTTTGTTTTCCAGGCTAAATAGACATGAGCTTTAACACAGCCCCACAAAAATTTTCTAAAGGCGTTAAGCCGCCCGATTAAGGCGGCCAATTGACCGGTCCCGAACGTGAAATAAAATGTTCACCGAACTCGCCTCTCAATAAGTCCATTGTTGCGCGTGCTGTGTGGCATGTGGCACCGTCTTGTTGAAACCACATGTCATGCAAGTCAAGTTGGATATCATCTCACGGTAGCGCTCACCATTCACAGTCACGTTACAATTCGCATCATCTTTGAAGAAGTACGGTCCAATGATGCCACCAGCCCCTAAACCGCACCAAACTGTGACTTTTTCTGGATGCATTGGTAGCTCTTGCAATGCTTCTGGCTGAGATTCACTCCAAAATCGACAATTCTGCTTATTTACGTACCCATTGAGCCAAGAATGAGCTTCGTCGCTGAACACAATTTTTCCGTAAAGAAGTGGATCTTCGGCCAACCTTCCAAGAGGCTGAATGGGTCACCAAAAATTTTACGTTACGGTAGATCGTTCGGCTTCAATTCTTGTACCAGCTGTATTTTGAAAGGCATCGCACCTAAATCCTTCCGCAAAATTGTCCATCTTGTTGAGTAACAGAGGCCCAATTGCTGCGAACGGCGACGAATCGATAATTGATGGTCATCATTAACACTGGCCGATACAGCTGCGACAGTTCGCACTCTACGTAAGCATGTTGGTGGTTTAATGTCCAACAATGTAAATTTGGTGCGAAATTTAGTCACAATAGCCCGATTAGCCGCTTCAGTGGGTCGATTAAACCGAGCATAAAATGGAAGAAGCGCGCGATGAACTTTCTTGACTGAGCAGCACTCATTTTGATAATAAACTTAAATAATTTGCAAGCGTTCTTCGTTTGTAAGACAACTCATGGTTAAATTAAAGACCAAACCGAAGAAGTTTGACAGTGGAACAAAACACGAAACGTGAGTCCGCTGTTTCTCGGTCAGAACGTCACCATAGGCAGCTACAACTTCGAGGTAGTGAAGGACTTCGTCTACCTTGGCTCCCAAGTAAATAGTGCGAACAACATCAGTACTGAGATTAAACGCAGAATAACTCTTGCCAACCGCTGTTTCTTTGGGCTCAAGAGGCAATTGAGTAGTCGAGCCCTCTCTCGAAAGACCAAGCTCACGTTATATAAGACCGTGATCATCCCTGTCCTGCTGTATGGCGCGGAAGCTTGGACTATCTCAAGAGCGGGTGAAGACGCACTTGGTCTCTTCGAGGGAAAAGTTATGCGTTCAATCTTTGGTCCTGTTTGCGTTGAAGGTTCTTGGAGAAGGAGATTCAACCACGAACTGTACGGGCTGTACAGCGACATGAGTCTAGTCAGGCGTCTACGGATTCAACGCCTAAGATGGCTAGGCCATGTACAGCGCATGAACGACACTGCTCCAGCCCGACGAGTCTTCGACTCCGAGCCAGTGGGACAACGCAATAGAGGACGACCACGAACCCGATGGCGCACTCAAGTGGAGAAGGACCTCAACCAACTTGGAGTGCGAAATTGGAGGCAGTTGGCTAAAGAATGTGCCAGCTGGAGAGGATTGTTGACCGAGGCCCAAGTTCCCCCCGGACTGTAGCGCCACAAGAAGAAGAAGAAGAAGAGTCAGCTGTTTAAGCCAGTGTTGCCAAAAAGGTAATAGCTAAAAGATCATCCTTTATCTGACTTGTTGAAGCCTGCTCGCAAACGGAAATCACAAGGACTGCAACAAAAAACGTTGAAGTCCCAAAATTGTATCGAAAATTAGTTGAAGACCCTGCATCGACATTTCTTGAAGTCCCAAAGACTTCAACTGAATGCAGGTGACTTCAAGTGAATGGTAAAGACTTCAAAGTGACTTCAGTGAATGCACTGTCAGCCGATAGCATTCAATTGATTTCAAATCAAAAGACTGGTCGTAAAGAGTGATCCAATCAAGACTTCGATGCTGAAGTCCAGAAGTTCCAAATGAAGTCGATTGATTGAACCACAAAACAGATAAATCTTGCCTTGCATTCAGAGATTGCGTTCTCAAAATATTGCATTCTTTAACAACTCTGAACTGCAGCATCGTACCGCTTTTTCCTTCCTTCAATCGAATCCCACACAAAACCACCATTCCCTCCGAGAGCAAAAAAAATCCATCAGATACCGCATTCAATCATCAAACAAAAATAGCAAGCCAAATTCACGGTACTCACCTCCAGGTAATCAAATTTACAGTCCTCCTTCGCCTCGATGTTAAACGAATTCCGAAAGTCCAGCCGTATGAGTTGTCCTTTGGGAGCTGCCCAGTAGCCGACCGTCCAGAAATGAAACAAGAAAAAAAAAAACAGAGAAAGAGGAAAAATAAAGAAATCCAAATAAACACGAAATGAAAAATTCATATGCTATTCTAAGTCGAATTCTGTGAACACTGAGAGCACATCTCATATCTCTTCGATCGGCCAAGCACCCACCCCGAATGCGGAGAGTAATGGAAGAAAATCTAATAAATTGAAAAATCACAGCTAAAAGCCACTCTCCAGCCATGAAAGGCAAGCAAAATAAAGTATCCGCAGTGCTTGCCCAACCCACTCTGGGTCTCCGCTACAAGATATGTATTTACTTTTGAGCTGAAAAAAATTATGATGAAGACGGGAATCCAATAAAGGATAGGACCTGCTCATGTCTGCAGAGCGCACATGTGCGGACATAGGCGATCGGGAAGGCAATAAGACGGCGGTTTTTTTTCTGGTCTGCCTCTGTTTGCTCTCCAACGGCGACGCAGACACAACACTGGGGATAAATATAGATGAGAGGCCTTCGAGTGGGAGTCCGAGCGAGTGACAGACTCATTAGACGTTTAAACATGTGTCAAGATGCGTGCTATAAATACGAGAGAGTCGAAGGAATGTGTGCGACTGGCTGAGGACGTGGATGTGGGTGAAGGACAGTTTTATGCTTTCAGTCCGAGTCGTTCGCTTTACATGTCCGAATATGGTGGCTGGTGGTTCGACAGTGAGTGAGGCGTGTGCTGCATCGAAGGATGGGACTTGTTCTTGAGTTTCACGGAACCGAAGAGATGGTAAGTGCCAAGTAAGGGGCGCGGATGAAATGCAACGCATTTATGGAATGGATTTCAAGTTCAAATGGGATGACCGACCGACAAGCTGCGGAGGCGAGACTTCGTCGCGGAATTGTAAGAGCTTAAGGTTGAGAATCTGCTTCTTGGCTGACGTTTTCCCCACGATATCGACTTCTCATTCATTCCAGGCGACTGCTTTACCTACCCAAGACGCGGTGGTTGAGCCAATTCGAAAAACTGGCCTATTTGCGCGTAGCCACAACTCCTGATGAGGCAGAGACGATGGCAAACGATCGAGTGGCCAGTAGATCCCGAGTGCATGCTGACCCCCCGACTTGTTTAGTGGATCATGCGGGTGAGAGCTCAAAAGATGTTGATGTTCCTTAAAGCCCACTGGAAGGGAAAAGGAAAACAGACCGAGAGAGAGAGTAGAGTTCAGTCAGAGCCAATTATTGGAATTATAAGGGACCCTCCAGACGGGGCAGGGTCTATGCTCACAGGACAAAGTTGCTGATCGCTCTCAACTTGGCGGGATGCCAGCAACGATCCTTGTCGATGCATAGATCAAGTTGACATGCAGCCTCCAAGCGGCGCCTCCTGGATAGCTCTCACAACACCCGTTGTGAGGTGAACCAATGCAAGCAGCATTTCCCCAGCGGAGGGCTAACAACCCACCCACGAAAAAAAAAAATCTGTTACGGAAGAGCAAGAACCCTCGGAGGAACGGACGGAACATCAACGACGACACGGCGCGGACAACGATTTGCTAGTGTGCTCCTGGAATGTAAGAACACTCTACAATCCAGGGGCCGCACAAAAACTAGAAAATATCCTCACGCAGTATAGAGGGGATATTACTGCGCTCCAGGAAATACGCTGGATAGGACAAGGGGTTATGAAAAAGAAAGAGTGCGACATGGATGCGGATTCGTCGTGGGAAAACGGCTAAGGTCATCGACTTCAAACCGATAAGCGATCGCCTGGCTGTGATCCGCGTCCAGGGCAGCTTCTGCAACATCAGCCTCATATGTGCACACGCCCCTACCGACTAAGCTGAAGACTCTGTCAAAAAAGGATTTTTACGACCTCTTGGACGGTGCCTGTCCGGAGTACGATGTCAAAATCGTGCTCGGAGACTAGGTAAGGAAAACATCTCTGGCGGAGTGATCGGAAAGCACAGCCTCCACGACACGACAACAGAGAACGGCTTCCGACTCACAAACTTTGCGACAGCACGTAATATGGTCATAAGTAGCACAAGGTTCCCTCGCAAACTAATCCACACAGCAACCTGGAGATCCCCGGATGGTCGAACCGCCAACCAAATCGATGGAAGATACGCCTCAAATATCCTGGATGTGCGAACATTCAGGGGGGCAAACGTCGGCTCTGACTCCTTTCTTGTTACAGCAAGAATCAGAGCTCGACTGTCCAATGTCAGAAAGCTGCACCAGCCGACAAAGAGAACTTTCGACATTGGACGCCTAAGCGCACCGGAGATTGCCAGAGCCTACGAAGAGCAATTAAGTGAGAGACTCTCCGGTATGCCTACGTCAAGTGCCAACGAGATGTGTTTGCATTGCCACTCGGCCATCAAAGAGGTAGCGGCAACAAGCTTAGCCTACCTATCACCTCCAACAAGGAGCCCGTGGTATGATGGCGAATGTGAGCAGGAAAAACATGCAACCGACGAGGCATACCAAAAAGCGCTGCAACGGAAAACAAGAGCAGCGCAAGAGGAGTACCGGGCTAGAAGACGGGAGGAGAAAAAGCTTCTTCGCCTGAAGAAAAGGTCTCTCGCAACCTCCCAGCTCAGGGACATCGAAGAGTCTAGGGACAAGCAGAAAGTACGGGCCTTTTACAAAAAAGCCAATAGACTGGCCACAGGGAAGCCACCCAGGCTCTTCGAAATTGCGAGGGTAACCTAGTTACGAACCCACAGTGAATAGTGGACGTGTTTAAGCGGCACTTCCAACAGCTGCTTAGCGGGCCTGACCAGGAGAGAGTGATAGGGAACCAGGAAATTCCAACTCCAGTCCTAGCTCCTCCACCTAGCTTTGAAGAAGTCGGCACAGCCATTAAAAGGCTGAAGAACAACCAAGCCTCCGGCTCAGATGGCTCACCATTAGAGCTCTTCAAAGCTGGTGGCAATGTGCCGGTAGGGGCATGCACCAAATCATTTGCCGAATTTGGGAAGATGAATGCATGCCCGGCGACTGAAATATCAGCTCCATATGCCCCATCCACAAAAACGACGATCCTACCTCCTGCAAGAACTACAGACGTATATCCCTGCTCAATGTCGCCAACAAGATCCAATCCAGCGTACTGTGTGAACGTCTAAAGCCGTTTTGCACCGCACTAATCGGCACGTACCAGTGCGGCTTCCGGCCCGGCAAATCGACTACAGACCAAATCTTCACACTAAGGCAGATCCTGGAGAAGACCAGCGAGTTTCAAATCGATACTCACCATCTTTTCATCGATCTTAAAGCCGCATACGACAGCATTCATCGCAAGGGGCTATTCGAAGCGATGGCAGAAATGGGCTCCAGAGAAAAAATGATCCGGTTGTGTCGCACCACGCTAACACGTACGCGATGCAACGTGCAATTCGCTTCAAAAACTTCTGAACCCTTCGAAACATGCACCGGATTTCGGCAAGGAGATGCGCTGTCGTGTGATTTCTTCAATTTGGTGCTGGTGACGATAGTGCGGCGGGCGGCTGTGAACACGGAAGGCACTATTGCCAACGAGTCAGTCAAGATGTTGAGAGACGCTGATGTCATCGCGCGGTCTCAACGCGCCGTAGTGTAAACTTTTACGGCAATTGAGGAACAGGCGAAACGAGCTGGCCTTAAGGTCAACGAGGACAAGACAAAATATATGCTGTCGAGCAAACAACGATCCGCCGTACACCACCAACGTTACAATCGACAGCTACAAAAGGAGTTTGTCTACCTCGGGGCAAATATAAGCTCCACGAATGACATCGTAGTGGAGATCCGACATAGAATCGCCGTTGGCAACCGATGCTACTTCGGTTTGTCAAAACAACTGGGCTCGATATTCCTGACGAAGGACCAAAGTCATGCTCTACAAAAGTCTTATCCTGTCAGTCCTGCTCTATGGAGCCGAAAGCTGGACATTAAGCAAGACTGCAGAGCTGATTGATGGTGCCTTGGAAAGAAAAATTCTGCGTCGGATATATGGTCCCGTCTGCGAGGAAGGCGAATGGAGGAGAAGACAAAACCGCGAACTCAAGGATGAGGATGTAATCCGGAAGGTAAAAGTCCGTCGACTACACTGACTCGGCCACATCGAGCGGATGGACAACAACGCTCCAGCTAAGAGGGTCTTCGAATCCGAGCCTCCTGGCTCGAGATGGAGAGGAAGACAGAACCTCCGGTACAGAGACCAAGTCATCGAGGATATAAAACAGCTTGGCCTTGATGACTCGAAGCAGCGAGTCCAGGACCGTCCTCGATGGAAGGTAGCAATTGTTCAGGCTCGGACCCTTGATGAGTCGTCTGCCTCAGAAGTAAAGACTGATTTTTTAGCTATTATTTTTTTGGCAACAATGGTTTAGACAGCTGACTCACGTTTAGTGTTTTGTTTCACTGTCAAACATCTTCGGTTTGGTCTTTAATTTAACCGTGAATCGTCTTACAAACGAACAACGCTGGCAAATTATTGAAAGTTCATAGCGCGCTTCTTCCATTTTATGGTCAGTTTAATCGACCCACTGAAGCGGCTATTCGGGCTATTGTGACTAAATTTCGCACCAAATTTACATTGTTAGACATTAAACCACCAACACGCTTACGTAGAGTGCGAACTGAAGAACATATCGCAGCTGTATCGACCAGTGTTAATGATGACTCTCAATTATCGATTTGTCGCCGTTCGCAGCAATTGGGCCTCTGTTACTCAACAAGGCTTCCACCTTGCGGAAGGACTTAGGTGTGATGCCTTTCAAAATTCAGCTGGTACAAGAATTGAAGCCGAACGACCTACCGCAACGTACAATTTTTGGTGACCCACTCAGCCTCTTGGAAAGTTGGCCGAAGATCCACTTTTTTACCGAAAAATTGTGTTCAGCGACGAAGCTCATTCTTGGCTCAATGGGTACGTAAATTAGCAGAAGTGTCGATTTTGGAGTGGCTGTCAGCCAGAAGCATTGCAAGAGCTACCAATGTATCCAGAAAAAGTCACAGTTTGGTGCGGTTTAGGGGCTGGTGGCATCAGTGGACCGTACTTCTTCAAAGATGATGAGAATCGTGACGTAACTGTGAATGGTGAGCGCTACCGTGAGATGATATCCAACTTGACTTGCATGACATGTAGTTTCAACAAGACGGTGCCACGTGCCACACAGCACGCGCATCAATGGACTTATTGAGAGGCGAGCTCGGTGAACATTTTATTTCACGTTCGGGACCGGTCAGTTGGCCGCCTTAATCGGGCGGCTTAACGCCTTTAGACTATTTCTTGTGGGGCTATGTTAAAGCTCATTTCTATACAGACAAGCCCGCTTCCAATTGACGCATTGGAAGACAACATTGAAGCATTTGCTCGGGAGATACCGGTTGAAATTTTGGAAAGAGTTTTGAGGCGCAGTCAAGGGCAACATTTGCATGAAATAATCTTCAAACATTGAATGATATGGACCGTACTATCGATTCAAATAAGGATTTCATGCATTTTCCTGGATCTTATGTGTTTTTTTTTTTTTCACCCTTTAAGGTAGACTATGTGCAGAAGTGATCAAGCGAAGATCAAGTTAGTTGCTTGATCCCCTTGTCCAGGGGCTTAAGCCACGTCACGGTCGCACATGTTCTGGAGTTAACTTCCCCACCGTGCAAAAGAAGCTGAGACGACAAGAAGCCCCGAATACAGATGACTCTACTGCTGACGACCACGAACAACGATATGCGCTTCAGCACGTGGAATGTGAGGTCCTTCACTAGAATACATCCCTCTTCACTGAAAGCCACAGCTTGTGGGGTTCCTGAACAAACTACGCCTGACCTTATAAGCAGCGGAAATGATAATGTTTCCTCGAATCAGATGACCACCCACGTCTTCTGCCACAACCAAGCCACCAAATGGCTGGCGAACCAAGACTTCGTCGTTGAAATAAATTGGCCTCCCATCTCCGATCGATTCGCTCACCTCACTGCGAGCTCTCTTTTCAGGATTAAGCCACGCCATCTAGAGCCATTCAACGAACATCATTCCGTCACGATTCCTGCACTCCTCCGCACTGTTCAGCTCACTTGTGGCTTACTTCGCATTTCATGGCACAGCCAGTGGCTGCCAAACGTTTCCTCTGTTCGGAGTTCTTTCATGCCTCCTGACCCGTATTCTTCATTAAGGACATTTCACTAATTTCTCCCTGATACCTCTTGTCAGCCTTAATAACAGCACAATCAGCAAGAGAGCCTCCTGCAGGCACGGCAATATGCACTTGATTCGATTCTTCTTCCTCTTTTTTTCTCCACCCCACTCCTCTCCAGCACCGCCATGGATGGCCCAAATTCAGACGCAGTCCCTGTCAACGGGCAAACGTCGTGTACCTGCAATCGAGCATCACACCAAGTGGAGCATGCTATTCCATGCCAGGGATAAAAATTATCGGAACCACCGACCTCGTTTCTATGAACGGCTGACACATGTAGTGATGAAGATAGCGCCGGTGTCGGCGGCCCAACCAATCCCCAATCCGAGATACTGTGCTGTGCGCTCGAGTTCCCTGGGCTCCTCGCATTTTGCCGAATATTGTGCACGATAACATAACACTCTCGACGGTGGCCTGGCGGCTGAGCCACCGCGGCGCGGCCCGGTGGTTAAGGTCGATTTTGTGCTGTGCGGAGTTGCATGCCCCGGCTAAGGATCAAAATTGGAAATTTATATTGCTTTGGCTTTCATTGCGTCGTCGGTGGCAACGCCACTTGCGGACAGATATGGCGATGCAGTGCCGGACTCCTTCGGCGGCGCTTTTTTGCACATTTTTTCCTTGTGGCGCCTGGCTGCACTTGTGTGCCTGCTGTTGGAGTGATTTATGAATCAATTTGAACATGGGAACACTTCTTCGAATCGGATGCATGCTGAGATGCTCGTGTGATGAACAGACGGACATCGGGGAGATTTAATAATGGAAGGAGTCTGCATGCACATTGTTTGAAGGCTGTCCATGGAAGCATGTGGGCGCAGATGCAGGTGCTCTGGCCTCTCAGTCAGACGGCCTCTCACAGCGGCGCATTTCGCAAATTGATGGTCAGAGGTGAGCACTATATCCCGGATGATGGGCGCACAATTTCGTTGCCGCCGAGCAATTGGGTTGAGTACATTTCACGATGAAGCACGAGATGATTTATGCGCATGCAGGGTGGATATCGATTGGATATTACATCGCCGATGGAGATGCTCCTGATCAGGAGCGAGGGCGAACGAATTGGCGACTGGGTATGTTGATCTGTTATTCTTCATCAACCGCTCACGTGGGATGTGACTGAAGTTCTGGTAAAGGAACGTCAGACGGAGTGGACTTCGTGAAGGATTGTCACTGTCGGGAGTGAGAAGGGCTCATTTGAAATCGCACAAATAGACGGACGGGAAGTTGAAATCTAGGCGAGGTCCCCTGTCACTATTGTTGGGTACCGACGGTCAGTTCCGAAGACTGCAATAATAGCGCCATTTGATTGACATTTGGACTGCGGAACGCTGCCCAAACTCGACAAAGGTGTGACGATTGCATTTGTGACGACTGGCAGTATACATCATGCTCATCGCATCCTCGTCTCGGGAAGAGCATTAAAGGCATCTTGAAGATGTCCTCAAAGGCTGCAGGAAAACGGCAACACAGTCAAGATGGAGGAGTGCGAGTTCGGAAGGAAGGAGCCGGTATTTATGGAACACCATCCCCATCATGGAACAAATCAAGGCAATCGCAGAGACCCCACAACCCACCACCATAGCAGAATTGCGTCGTTTCTTAGGAGCCATTAATTTCTTCCGTTCGTGTCTACCACACGCAGCAGCAGATCAGGCCCCACTCTCTCGAATGCTACAGGCTGCCACCAAGAAGGACCGCTCGTCTCTCTCATGGTCAGCAACAGCACAAGCCGCTTACCAACGTTGTCACGCTGCCCTAACGGAAGCCGCGTCACTCGCCCATCCGCTGCCAGATGCAGAGATTCGATTGATGCGTGACGCAAGTCCTTCTCCAAGTCGTCAGCGAAAAAACCGAGTCCTTGACACCGGGGCAACAGCGATAGAACACTTTCGATAGGGAACTGCTGGCTATTAAATCGGCGATCCAGCACTTTTGACGGTTTGTGGAAGGTCGAGAATTCGCAACATTCACCGATCACAAGCCATTGACCTTCACGTTCCGAAAAGCACCATCGCCCGCCGAAACACCCCGACGTCAACCCCACTTAGAGTTCATGGCTCAATTTTAAACGGATCTTGGTCACATCAAAGGCGAGGAGAATGCAGCCGCTGACTATAGAAAGCTCTTCAGATCTGGACTATGCGGCCATTGCAAAGGAACAGATTTATGACCCACAACGACGCAGCATCAACAGCAAATTTACGTTCACCAGGCTCATGCACAGTAGTTATCTGCGAAACTTCTTCCGGTCGCGCTCGTCCATACATACCACCTTCATTTCGACGAGCAGCTTTCGAGTCGGTGCATAACTACAGTCATCCAGGAATACGAACTTCAAGAAAATCTACAGCAATGCGTTTCTTTTGGCCAAGTATGAACTCGGACATAGCCAAATGGGCTTGCAGCTGTTCTTCCTGCCAGCGTAGCAAAATTCACAAGCATACATCACCGCCCCTTGGAACATTTCCTGAATCGGAGAGATTCGAGCATGTGCACATCGAACTCGAGGGACCGCTGCCACCATGCGCAGGTCGCAGCTATTTGTTGACCTGTATAGATCGAGCAACTCGATGGGCGGAGGCCATCCCAAACGAAGACACTCAAGCAACCACTGTCGCCGACGTAGTTTTCCAGCACTGGGTTTCCAGACACGTCTTACCACGGATCAGGGCAGACAGTTCGAGTCCGCCTTTTATGTAAAATAGCAGCAACAAAATGTGGCACAGCACACATCATGGTTTCTGTCGCCACACTTCGCTGCTATCTGAGTAGGTTCACTCTACACGTCACTTACTTCTCAAGCCGACCACCTATGGAGGGGCCGAGCCTGTGAAATTGCAGCCTTCCACGCAGACGGTCCAGGACCAAGCTGTCTTACATCTGCGATGACTTGGTCTCATATCGCCTCCTTCTCGAAACAGGTGGATCGGATTCGAAGACCCGCTTAGCTGAAGAGTGGATGGCTATGCGCTCGATGTGGCCGAGTCAGTGTAGTCGAAGGATTTTTTCCCTCCGGACTACATCCTCATCCTTGAGTTCGCGGTTTTGTCTTCTCCTCCATTCGCCTTCCTCGCAGACGGGACCATATATCCGACGCAGAATTTTTCTTTCGAAGAATCCGCTCTGCAGCCTTGCTCAATGTCCAGCTTTCGGCTCCATGAAGCAGGATCGGCAGGATAAGCGTTTTGTAGAGCCTGACTTTGGTCCTTCGAGTCCAGTTGTTTGGCAAACCGAAGTAGCATCGGTTGCCAAGGGCGTTTCTACGTCGGATCTCCACTACTGTCGATATGCGCGCCTAGTCTTATTCTTATTCACTAATGTTCGACAAATTGCCGTGAGAGCACAGTCTTAGGGGTCAACATTCGAAATTCGGAGTCCATTCGGAGTGATTCCACCATTTTGAAATTCGAGTCCGAGTCCATGCAACTGAGCGACACGCTTCAACGAGTAAACAGTGTCCAGCCCGAGATGAGATCACTTCGACCGTGGAGGAGGGGTGTAGCTGAAGACCGTGAGCAATCGTGGTCCAAAAGTAAGCAGCCAGAGCAGACCTAGTCAACGCAGCACGGTCGGTGTGACATTGTGACTCAAAAATTCAACGTCGAATATTCATGGCCATAAGCACTCCCTCAAAAAGCGGCCAATCACTGGCAAACTACCCCACTTTTCACGTCCCATCCGAAAACACTGTCAATTGGCCTCGCATTGAATACTCGTCAGTTCCACATCCAGCAATTAAAATAGCACCCACAGGCAATCACACACAACGGCCGGACACACTGCCCGGCCGAGCAGCACCTGAGAGGACTTACCTTCAATTATCCTCGTGCAGTTGATGTTCTTCGGATAATTACTTGGATAATCCGGACTGTAGAGGATATTCTGCTCCGGATCGCCCTCAACGAAGAGGCGACACTTCTCAATGGTAGCTTCGTCCATCAGCGGGGCCCCACGCACGATGCGATTGTGAGCCGGACCAGCCGGCCTCGGCCGCTCCACTGCACCGGCATCCGTGTGGAAGAACATGCTAGGATATGACTCAGTCGGTTGCTGTGTCGTCGAATAATGATGATGCACCATTGGCTCGGACGCAGGCGAAGCACCATCTCCAGGGTGGTTCCTTCGTCGTCTTTTAATTGAATTCGGATACACGGACGATGCCACTGGTGACGGAGATGATGCTGGCGCTGATGTGGCTGCTCTCGTCCCGGCGGAGTTTGGTGATGGCAATGTCAGCAGCTGGCCGCCTGATGTCATCGTGATAGGCTGATGCTGCTCTACGCTTCCTAAGGGCATTGTCGTCGATGCGAAAAGGTAATTCTCGGAGGACTTCAATTTATTTGCGGCTGTCGAGAGCAGTCCCGGCATTCTGTGAGTGCCGTCCATGTACACAGGATGCACTGATTGTTGATAATTCTGCTGAAATGTTGTTGTGCCAGTTGTTGAGCTGTTTGGTGAGACTGCAAGCAGAAGAAAAGAGAAGGGAAGGGTGAGAGAGTGTCAAGTTATTGGCAATCGAGTGTACTCAGGCATCGAGGGGGTGGAGCGGCCGTGTTTAGCTGTCTAATGGATCATTCTCAACGATTTAACTGGTTGCCTTTGATGATGAGAATGACAAAGGAAACAAGCACATCAGAGTTCAACGCCGTTGGGGACTACGTGTGAGGGACCACTGGGATTTCAAGGTTTCCCACGGGGCGATGCGTTGAAAGTTTGGAGTAAGCATCCAATTTGGCAGCAGACAGCGGGTCGGGGTGATTAAAGACTGAATTTGGAGAGAGAACGAGGCGAGGACGTGATGAAATTCGATGTGAACTCGACTAAATTTTGAGCGGGGAATCTCTCATTAGAATGAAATGAATCAGCGCTCGGAACAACCCAAAAGTGGCTTTGGATTGTAGACGGCTCAATGGAGGAGCACTGGTTATTGTCCCGTGCGGTTATTCAAAGGAACGGCGGGCAGTAATAAGCTTGAGTGGGAACAAAGAGGCAGTCAACATATACCAAGTATACCGGTATGAAGTGAGCGTCAAGATACAAATGTCTCGATAGGGAACATTTGTTGTGAACGAGCCCTAATTTGTGTTGTTTGCTATGACATCTGTGAAAAATATTCAGTTTACATCAAGTCATTGAACAGACAAAATCATATTTTTTCATCGTGTTAGAAATGTCGAATTTTGTACCAGAAAGTGATGTTTTGCGGAAAGCATTAATTGTTTGTTTTCATTTGAAGAAGAGTCGCATCGAATGCTTGTCGAGGCATATGCTGATCATATGATCAGAAGCAACATGCAAACGATGGATTCCACGGTTCAGAAATAATGATTTTGATGTGAGAAATGAAGAACGTGGAAGACCACCAAAAAAGGATGAAGACGCCGAATTGCAAGCGATATTGGATGGAGATGACACTTTGAGTCAGTGAGCAAATGGCGGCAATGCTAAATGTTGCACAACAAACAATTTCTGACCGTTCAAAAGCTATGGGAGAGATCCAAAAGTGTGGTAAATGGGTGCCACATGGATTCAATGAAAGACAGATGGAAAACCGAAGAAACACTTGTGAAATTTTGCTTCGAAGACACGTAAGAAAATCGGTATTGCATCGGACTGTTACTGGCGATGAAAAATGCGAAGAGATTGACATGCATCTAATTCAATTGGACGAGACAATCAAACGGACTATGGACAGTACGATACCACGGTATACACGAACTAACAACGAAAACTTGTACCGCAATGCGACAATTGACGCATTACACCAACAAAAAAGTAGACTCCTGTCAAGATTAAAAACCTTGTACATTCGGTTTACTGACACACGTAGCGAGGAAGTATGGACACTGAAACCGCTTATTAAGAATGTACAAACGTTAATTCTGCAGAATTACAGAGTTTCTGCAAACACGTACTGGAACAACAAGATTCGGGCTGTTAGATCTAACAACCAGAGCATGTTTCCACAAATCAACAAAAAATCTTTCGAAAGAATAATAGCGATCTTCCGTGTCTTAAGCTTCCCAGGACGACAGACAACGAACACATACTGACTACAGCAGGTACTGATCCCAATAACGCTGTTCTCGACGATAACTTCTTTGTGGTCGAAGATCCGCAAGAAAAAGTTGAAGTTCTATACGCAGTTTTCCAGAAAGTGTACAAGGTGAACGTGAGTGTTCGCCCGAACCACGACCTGGAAGACAGCGTGCAAGCTAGCAACTCTCAACTTCGAGAAGATCTGCAGCAATGGCGATCTGAGAACAAAGGCTTTGTCCAGTTCAATGACGAAAACATGGCAGACAATGTCATCGCCGACGAAGGGGTGCATCCCCCGTTCATTTCGAAGGCAGATCTTCAAGCGGTCTTCGCATCAATAAAGAAGAAAAAGTCAGTTGGAATCGACGGTTGTGCTAAGACATCTTCCTCTGGATGTGGTCATTATGTACACAATCCTTTTTAACAATGCTCTGAATAATGCACATTATCCTGATCATCGGAAAACCGCGATTGTACAGCCCATAGCCAAGCGAGGAAAAGATTCTTCGAATCCGTGCAACCTCCGGTCAATTAGTCTCCTTCCGAACATCAGCAAGGTATTCGAGAAGGTGATAAATAGAGCTCTAATCAACCGGACAGAGGACAGACATATAATTCCGGATAACCAATTCGGTTTCAGAGCGGGGCATGACACTATTCATGCCGCGTCGAAACTGGTGTCGGATATCCAATGGAACAAGAGCCAGTAACAATGCACGGGCGCCTGCTTGATTGACCTGAAGAAGGCCTTCGACACCGTATGGTTAGAAGGACTTTACTATAAGCTCAATCGGCTAGGCATTAGTAAGCCACTGCTGAACCTACTGTATAACATGCTTACCGGTAGGCGGTTCGTCGTCAAGAATGGCAATGTGGCCTCTACAGGTATTTTTGAAGTAAAAAATGGTCTCCAACAGGTCGCCGTTAATTCGCCGATCCTGTTCAACATTTTCTATGAGCTATTGCGTATGCCGACGACTTGATCGTGTACAGATCAGGCAAAAAGATCGAGGACATCACTACGCTCACGCAGGGTGACTTCGAGTCATTCATGAGAGACTGCGATGACTGGAAGTTGAATATCAACTTTCAGAAGTCGGGAACCATTCTGTTCAGGACGCCGTTGTATAAGACTTCCGCGGATACAAAAAATAATTGGCGAAAGTTCTCTATTGTTGGACGGCACGGGCAACCACTGGCGCAAAGGATTGTAGTCAGATACCTGGGGATCTGGCTAGCTCAATATCTACATCTTAACAAACATGTAGATGCTGCTCTAGCCAGAGCCCGAGGCGCTTTGGCCCTTGCAAAGAGACTGTTTTACAACAGCCAACTCGATGCAAAGGTAAAGGTAATCTGCTACATGGCCTTCGTACGGCCAATGCTCACCTATGGCTGTCCCATGTGGTTCAACGTGAGTGCAAGCTTGATAGAAAAGATTCGGGTGTTTGAGAGGGCTTGTCTTAGGGCTTGCCGTCGCCTTTACAGAACACCAAAGTCCCAGTACATAAAATTCTACTCCAATGAGGTGTTATACAACAGGGCGAACCTAATACGAGTGAACAATTTTCTGGTGAAGTTGATTCGAGGGCACACTGCGAGAGCGATGAACTCGGTTAATAACTTGATCTTCGGGGCTTACTACCCCAAGCCACAGTACCACGAAATCATACCTCACATTGGCTTCGTCCCTGCGGAAGCATTTCTCTACTTTGACCAGCACGGCCTGATACAAGACAAGAATGCGGTACCGCTCCTCTTTCACGTAGCCAGGTCAACTGTGGATGGGCGACTCAACCACGACCGCTCCGTCGCACAACGAGCTGAGGATGGTCTCCTCCGTTTCAGTACAGTGGTGTCGAGGCGGGATATAAGGGATGTTGCTAAGCAGCACCAAAAGTTCTGGTGGCTGGGGAGCGAAAGAACCCTGGGTAGAAAGGGTTGTGCGTACCCCCTTATGGGGCGCAGTCGGTCTCCGTCTTGCGGTGAATTAGATGCAAGTCTAGAAACCGCAACCTATGGCCGACTCACTTATCGTTGAGTAGTTTTAAGGTAGTCAGAAAGCTGTATATATGTAAATAAATATAAAAAAAACAACACACGTTCATTTGTGTGTACTGATGTATATACCATTGTACATTGCACTACATCTGTATACACATGTGTAAGTTAATGTAACAAATTGTATTCGGTTGCGCGATTCACAACGTCAGCAAAAAGTGTAACTTCGTGCACAGGCGATACCGGAGATGCCCGCATTCCATCATGCACGCGCTGCTACAGGAAGTCACCCGCTACACCAGTGGAAACATCCCAGACTGCAGACAGAAGATGTGTCAGCAGTATTATCAGTATTTAAGGTAGTGTAAGGAAAATAGAGTTCAGTTCAATTGTAGCATTTATAAGGGGAAGCTCTGCCCAACAGAGTCGTTATAATAATTTTTTTTTTTTTAAAGAAAACATAATAATATAATCTAATTTGTATACATATGTATGTTAGTTTAAGGTAGTTTAAGTTATTTTAAGGTAGTATGTAGTCGTCCTGTTATTAAGTTTTTTCTTACTATTAAGTTGTACAGACAGTATGAAGTCACTACAATTAAAATGCTAGTTTAAGTCGAAAGACATAGTTCAAGTTTAAGTTTAGCTAAGAGTGCTCGCCGAGGGCCAGTAAGTTAGTATAGTAACACTGTTCGTTTAACTAGTTTTAAGCATTTTTGTCTAGTATGTAAGTTTATCCTGAAGTAGTGAATAAAAATGAATTTAAAATGAAAAAAGTGGCGATGAATAATGGATTTATTTTAAGAATTCTAAGCGGAAAAAATCATGGGTTGATCCGGCACAACCATCAACACCGACGGCAAAACCAGATCGATTCGGCAAGAAGACTATGCTGTCTGTTTGGTGGGACCAGAAAGGTGACATATAGGCGTTCTGGAAATAACCACACTCCATGTTGAGCATTAACCAACCACGCACCTTCATTTATGACCACAAACCTTTCGATCGGACGCTGGAGCTGCCTGGGTAACTAAACTGAGTTAAATCAGCTACCCAAAGTAGCGTTAGTATTTGCCGCGCGCTCCAGCACTTTAACACCCAGTCCACATACTCAACAAAAAGTAGAGGGGACCAGACGTACCCTTGGCGAAGTCCAACGCCTTCTGTGGAAGGTTTGCATTAGGCACCGTAAACACTAAATGGGACTCACAAGATTACCCTGCATAACACGAGCTCCTAAAACCTGGTGAAACCGTAATTACTGATCGCTACCGACAGCAAATGATCAATTTGAACCATGCATTGATCGAGAAACGACCAGAATTGGCCAGAAGACACGGTAAGGTAATTTTGCTCCAAGACAATGCACCTGCACACAAAGCACTTGGCTGGAAGAAGCTACCCTACCAGACTTGGCTCCTTCCGACTACCATTTGCTTTCACCGATGGGACACGCATAGGCTGAGCAGCACTTCGATTGCTACGAAGAAGTCCAAAAATGGGTGTCTGATTGGCTTGCTTTAAAAGACGAACAATTGTATTGGCGTGGTATTCACAAATTGCCAGAAAGGTGGTCAAAATGTGTAGAAAACAATGGCCAATACTTTGAATAAAATGTTTTTCCTTTCCCATTAAAAATTAGTGCTTTGTTTCAAGAAAAAACCTCACTTCATACCGGTATACCAGGTACATCGTCAACAGATCGACTCCGAACGGCGAGGCTAAAGGAGCTTCTTCTTGAGCGAGGAGGTTACGCGGTCCAGAAAAAACTCCAACAGGAGGTAGCCTCTCTGGACCGTGAAGGCTACTTTCAGTTGGAGGTCGTGCTTAAGGTTAAATTCCTTCCTTCCTCCTGCCTCGGCTACGGACAAATCTACAATTGACGACCCCAGCAAATGGAAAAGGAACAACAACTTCCGCTCTTGCACGTGGAATGTGAGGTCGCTTAACAGACCACGGGCAGCCGATCAACTAGCGGAGGCAATGGACTGCCACAAAGCAAATGCGCTGCAATGGGCTGGGCTAAAGGAGGCTGAGAAACTGCGACTTTTCACTAGAGAAAGGGAGCAGGGCTTATTTGGGTGTGGAGTTGTTGCTCGAGGCGGACTAAGGCAAAAAGTCTGAAGCCTTAAGGATGTAAGCGAGCGATTCCGAACTCGGAAACATCAGCCAGATTTGCACCCTCGCCCCGGCAGAGGAGAAGAATGACTTCTATGATTTCCTAGAAAGAACATACTATCAATGCCCAAGCTCCGAAACGAAGATCGATCCGGGAGGTCTCAAGCTCAACACACAAGAAATCTTTGCTATGCTATAACGATGGAGAACTCTTGCTGCTCCATTAAGGTCGGTAACGAGACCACCGAGACCTTTAATGCCACGCTGTCATGTGACTTCTTCAACATCACACTTGAGAGGATGATGCTCAACCCCAACATCAACACCAGAGGCTCGCATCTTCCAAAAGAAGGTTCAACTGCTTGCCTACACGGACGACTGTCATCACGAAAGGACTCAACATCGACAACATCGACGACTCAGACAAAGCCTCATAATAAGCAGAAGATCCTTGGCAGCAGTCAAGGACTTCGTTTACCAAGGCTCCGCTGTAAACACAGACAATAACACCAGCACCGAGGTCAAACGCAGAATTAATTCTACCAATCGCTGCTTCCTTGGGCTCAAAAGCCAATTGAGTACCAGATCCATCTCTCGACACACAGCCGGTAGATCGTCAGGGCTTCTACTTCCTATCTCAGCAGGGGACCTACAGTCTTATGCCACCTCCAAACGGTCAGGTTTGAGAAGTTTTTTCTAGCCACGGCCTTGCGTGCCAAAAGGTTCCTTAAACGTAATGGGGACCGAGGCGATGTTCTCTCGGCTCCAGGTGGAGCTCAGGATCTTTTTGCGAATCGAATTGTCATCAGATTATCCACCATTTCCTTTCGCCAAATAATGATCTACTCTGTAGATCTGCTCCTCGTGGAACAGCGACACCAAATGGTCGCTTAACGACTTCCTTGCACTATGGAGCAGAGACATGGACGCTGTTGAAAGCGGATGAGGAAGCTCTTGGTCGTTTCGAGAGAAAAGTTCTGCGTGCAATCTTTGGTCCTGTTTGCGTTGATGGCGACTGGAGGAGAATATTGAACCACGAACTTTACAGCTGAATGTACCCAGTTAGGCGTCTTGGGATCAAACGCAAGATCTAGAGCGGATAGCCACCACAGCTCTGAGCCGAAGAGTCTTCGATACCAAGCAATAGGGAGAACGCAACAGAGTATGTCCTCGAACAAAAAGGCGCTAACAAGTGGAGAAGGACCTCAACCAACTTGGTGTACGCAGCAACTGGCAAAGGGTCGTGGTGGCTGGAGAGACTTGTTGATTGAGGCCCAGGTCCACTCTGGATTGTGGCGCCAAGTCAATAGAAAGCCATACTTTTTCAAGCTAGCAGTTGTCTTCAACCACTGCTGGTTCTAAGAATGGAGGCAGTGGTACCGGTGGCCTGTTCTTAGGGAAAAAATGTATCAAAACCCAAAGCGATGCAAACAAGGAAAAGGCCACATTCATTGGCATCACGTGCGCTCACCGACAAAAGCTACATAGTCTACCTTTGGATTCCCACGTTGAAAGAACGTTCAGCACACAGTGGCATCGAGGAGTCTGGGTGCTAGACATCAAAATCGTCCAAATACTGAGGGCTCCCGTATTATCACTAAGAGACTACACATTTCCTAGACTGACCCCATATTTACTTCTTCTAAGGCACAAGGTTCCGTGCAATTGCTGGCATATGCGGACAACATTGACGTGATTGGTCGAACACAGCGAGCCGATCGTGTTGAGACAGAGGCGGCAAAAATGGGTTTAGAGGTAAATGAGGGCCAAATGAAGTATATGCTGGCATCAAGAAGATTACGTCTCGATCAGAACGTCTTTATAGGCAGCTACGAGGTGGTAAAGGACTTCATCTACAGCGGCTTCCAAGTTCATAGTACGAACAACATCAGTACCGAGATTAAACGTAGAATAACTCTTGCCAACAGCTGTTTCTTTGGGCACAAGAGTCAATTGAGTCTCTCGAAAGACCAAGCTCACATTATATAAGACCCTGGTTATCCCTGGCCTGGTCTATGGCGCTGAAGCCTGGATTATCTCAAGAGCGGATGAAGACGCACTTGATCTATTCTAGAGTAAAGTTCTGCGTGCGATCTTTGGTCTTTGGCCTGTTTGCGTTGAAGGTTTCCGGAGGAGAAGATTCAACCACGAACTGTACGGGCTGCACACCGACACGAGCCTAAGGTGGCAAGGTCGTATAGACACTGCTTCAGCCCGAAGAGTCTTCGACTCCGAACCAGTGGGACAATGGCGCACTCAAGTGGAACAGGAGCTCAACCAACTTGGCGTGCGAAATTGGACACTAAGGATCGCGCAAGCTGGAGAGGCTTCTTGGATGAAGCCCTGGTTCACCCCAAACTGTAGAGAGTGATTTTTTAAAAGCTGTAGGAAAGTTTCAAAGGGGGCATGGGCTTATGTACACAGGGCAAAGTTGCTGACTGCACCCAACCTGGTAGGATGCCAGCGCGATCCCTGTTTGTGCATAAGTCAAGTTGACATACAGCCTCCTCGTGGCGCCCCTGGATAGCCATCACAACAACCGTTGTGTGGTGAACTAATGTATGCAGCGATCCCTCTCTGCCCGAGGGTCAAATAATGGGCCTGGCCTACCAGTTGTAGGTTGTGCGTGAGGTTGACTCCCTCACCACACAAAAAACCAACGGTTACGAACCGACAACAGGCCTCGGATATGGACGGATTCAAAGTTGACGACCCCAGCAAACGATCAAAGGACAATGATTTTCGGTTCTGCACGTGGAATGTGAGGTCCCTGAACAGACCACGTGCAGCCGATGAACTCGCGGAGGCCCTAGACTGCTACAAAGCAGATGTCACCGCCATCCAGGAGATGCGATGGGATGGGCCGGGCAAAAGGAAGATGAGAAACTGCGACATCTACTACGGTGATTGCTACAAAGAGGGAAGGCAGCGCTTATTTGGATGCGGATTCGTTGTTCGAGGCAGACTTAGGCAAAAAGTCTTAAGCTTTGATTATATCAGCGAGCGCCTCATAACAATCCGCATCAAGGCTAAATTCGGGAACATCAGCCTGATTTGCGCACACGCCCCGACGGAGGAGAAGGATGACGATAGCAAGGATGACTTCTATGATCTCCTAGAAAGAACATACGATCGATGCCCCAGCTATGACACCAAGATCGTTCTAGGAGATTTCAACGCACAGCTGGGCAAGGAAGAAATCTTTGCTAGAGTCATCGGAAAACACAGCCTGCACGACAACACATCCGGAAACGGACTCAGGCTGGTAGATTTCGCCTCGGGGCGTAACCTCTCTGTGATGAGCACGCGGTTCCCACACCTCAACATCCATAAGGGGACCTGGCGGTCTCCTGATCAATCAACCGTCAACCAGATTGATCACGTTGCGATCGACGTCAGACACTCCTCCAATATTCTCGATGTCCGAACGTTCCGAGGAGCCAACATCGACTCGGACCATTTCCTTGTTGTAGCCAAGGTAAGGATGAGGATATCGAGAGAAGTACGGAGTCGAGAAAGAACACTACGGTTTGACGTCGGAAAGCTACAATCGCAATCGACCGCTAGGAACTTTGCCGACCGAGTCTCCCTGAAACTCTCTGAAAGTTCGACGCTGCCTGCACATTCAATAGAAGAAGAATGGAAACGTTGTCAAAAAGCCATCAAAGAAGCTGCCACTGATGTGCTGGGTTTCACGACACCACCCAGAAGGAACCCATGGTTTGACGACGAGTGCAGGCAGGTACATGCAGCCAAGCAGGAGGCCTACAAGGCAACGCTGCATCGAACAACGAGAGCTGTTCGTGAGCTCTATGAACAGAAGAGAAGGGAAGAGCACCGGCTTCTCAGAAAGAAAAAGAAAGAGCATGAGAAGCGCGCGGTCGTGGAGATGGAGAGGTGTTACGACAGGAAGGAGGTAAGAAAGTTTTACCAAAAGGTAAAACAAGTATCAGGAAGATATAGACCTCGGACCGAAGCCTGCAGGGACGAAAATGGACAACTAGTAGTAGAATCGCAGTCGATGCTGAGAATTTGGAAAAATCATTTCTGTAGACTGTTAAACGGCGATGACGACACAAATTCCGCTGTCAGGCAGAATGTTTCACTCAATTTGGACGATGATGAACACGAATTCCGTCCCCCCGGCCAAGATAGCGATATCCAGACTGAAGTCGAACAAAGCTGCTGGAGCGGACGGATTGTCCGCGGAATTGTTTAAGGCAGCTGGAGATGACCTGGTTGGGCGCATGCACCAGCTCATCTGTAAGATATGGTCGGAGGAAAGCATGCCCGATGAGTGGAATCTCAGCGTCGTTTGTCCGGTCCACAAGAAAGGAGACCCCTTTGACTGCGCCAACTATAGAGGGATCAGCCTCCTTAACATCGCTTATAAAATACTCTCTGCCGTTCTGTGTGAACGCCTGAAACCCTTTGTCAACAACCTGATAGGTCCTTATCAGTGCGGTTTCAGGCCAGGAAAGTCCACAATAGACCAAATATTTACACTCCGGCAGATCCTGGAAAAGACTCAAGAGATGCAGATCGACACCCACCACCTATTTGTCGATTTCAAGGCCGCATATGACAGCGTGCATAGAGACGAGCTATACAGCGCCATGTCTAGTTTTGACATTCCTGCCAAACTCGTCAGGCTGTGCAGGATGACGATGGAGAACTCTCGCTGCTCCATCAAGGTCGGTAACGAACTCACCGAGACCTTCAATGTCAAAAAAGGTTTTAGGCAAGGCGACACGCTGTCATGTGACTTCTTTAACATCATACTTGAGAAGATCGTGCGAAACTCTAACGTCAACACCCGAGGCACGATCTTCCAAAAGTCCGTTCAACTGCTTGCATACGCGGACGACATTGACGTGATTGGACGAACACAGCGAGCCGTCAATGAGGCGTTTGCTGGCATTGAAGCGGAAGCGGCTAAAATGGGTCTAGCGGTAAACCAGGGCAAAACAAAGTACATGCTGTCATCACGAAAGGACGCACAACACCGACGTCTCGCACAGAGCGTCATATTGGGCAGCAGAAACTTTGAGGTAGTCAAGGACTTCGTCTACCTAGGCTCCGGAGTAAATAGGGACAACAACACCAGTACCGAGATCAAGCGCAGAATTACTCTTGCCAATCGCTGTTTCTTTGGGCTCAAGAGGCAATTGAGTAACAGAGCCATCTCTCGAAACACCAAATTGACCTTGTATAAAACCCTGATCATCCCAGTCCTGCTCTATGGCGCAGAGACATGGACGCTATTGAAAGCGGATGAAGAAGCTCTTGGTTGTTTTGAGAGAAAAGTTCTGCGTACGATCTTTGGTCCTGTTTGCGTTGATGGCGTTTGGAGGAGAAGGTTCAACCACGAACTATACGGGCTGTACAGCGGCATGCACCTAGTTAAGCGTCTTCGGATCCAACGCTTAAGATGGCTAGGTCATGTAGAGCGGATGGACACCACAGCTCCGGCCCGAAGAGTCTTCGACACCGAGCCATTGGGACAGCGCAACAGAGGACGTCCTCGCACTAGATGGCGCACACAAGTGGAAAAGGACCTCAACCAACTTGGTGTGCGCAACTGGAGGCAGCTGGCGAAAGATCGTGCTGGCTGGAGAGGCATGTTGGTTGAGGCCCAGGTCCACCCCTGACTGTAGCGCCAATCGAAGAAGAAGAAGGAAAGTTTCAAAAAACACACATACAATTCAGAAAAATGCAAATGTTTGCAGACTATTTCATGCAAATGTTGACCTTGACTGCGCCTCAAATGGTCCATCCGCTTAGTCCAATTTTCGCATACATTTCGGCAGGTTTCTCACGAATACATGCTTCAATGGTGCCTCCCAATGCGTCAATTGAAGCGGGCTTGTCTGTATAGACATGAGCTTTAACATAGCCCCACAAAAAATAGTCTAAATGCGCTTAATAGCACGATCTAGGCGGTAATTACATTGCCCACATTGCATTCCACTTTGTTCCAAGTGGAACAATCCGCGAAGCACGTCTTCAAATTAAAATACACCCCAGCATCGTGATAAGGCTGAAGGTTGCCACATGCGATGATAATTAGCCACAGAATGTTCCTTATCTGGGGTCTGGGTAATAGTGACATCCCAGGCGAGAGAGAGATCTTCCATTTGGCATTTGCTTGGAGAACAATTGAGTGCACATGCTTCGGTTTTAATTCGCGCTTGCAAATGGGAAATCTAGTACCCTTAAGGGTCCAGGTTTAAGACACATCACGGGCCGAATGTACAGAGGGAGTAACGAGAGAGGAGGTACCTGTGCGCATTGATAATGAACATCTGCGGATTGTAGCCTGTGGTAATATCGGGCTGGGAAGAGCCGTATTCGTGTAGTGCGGCTGTAAAACGAGCTTCTATATTTCACTGTGCGTCCGAAAGCAGGCTTAAGGGTAAACTGATGGGCATTCCTGGCGAGACGTGTATTGTGGGTGAATTCAAGGAGAGAAGGTGTGCAGTTGCCTAGCCTAGCTCACTTGAGCAAATTTCGATAAAAAACGAACAAATAAGACTCGGTCCGTCGATGTTCGAGCGAGTATAATGAACCCGCGATATTGTTGTCTAATACCCCTCGAAATTGGCTCGCTTTTGGATTCGATCTAGTAGGTGCAGGAAGCTCTGGGAGGCACCTCGCCATATATGAGCGTTGTTCAGAAGCTGACGGTGAATATATGTCTATGTCTTGTCAAATCAGAGGGTCCAAGAAATGCATCGATTAGTTAAGTCTAAACAGAATTTTTGACGACCTCGTTCCAACAAAGTGTTGTGTTGACGCACATACAAAGGATGGAAAGTTTTTCCGGTTTCTCGATACAAGCGTTTTTTTATTTTTTTCATTTTCAATTCATTTTTATTTACCAATTCATGAAAAACGTACATACTAGAAAAAAATGCTTAAAACTAGTTAAACGAACAGTGTTACTATACTAACTTACTGGCCCGAGGCGGGCACTCTAAGCTAAACTTAAACTTGAACTATGTCTTTCGACTTAAACTGAACTGACTCCTCAGCTCGTTGTGCGACGGAGCGGTCGTGGTTGAGTCGCCCATCCACAGTTGAGTTGGTAGATGAGCGGTACCGCATTTATGTCTTCTATCAGACTGCACTTGTCTAAATGGAGAAAAGCTTCTGGGGGGACGAATCCGTTATGACGTACCCTTTCCTGGTATTGTGGGTTGGTGTAGTTAGCCCCGGAGATCAGGTTATTGTCCGAGTTCATGGCTCTCGCAGTGTGCCCTCGAATCAACTTTACCAGAAAATTGTTCACTCGTATTAGGTTCGCCCTGTTGTATAACACCTCATTGGAGTAGAATTTTCTGTACTGGAACTCTGGTGTTCTGTAAAGGCGAAGGCAAGCCCTAAGACAGGACCTCTCAAACACCCGAATCTTTTCCATCAAGCTTGCACTCACGTTGAACCACACGGGACAGCCATAGGTGAGCATTGGCCGTATGAGGGCCATGTAGCAGATTACCTTTACCCTTGCATTGAGTTGGCTGTTGTAAAACAGTCTCTTTGTAAGAGCGAAAGCGCCTCGGGCCCTGGCCAGAGCAGCATCTACATGTTTGTTAAAATATAGATACTGATCTAGCCAGATCCCCAGGTATCTGACTACAATCCTTTGCGCCAGTGGTTGCCCGTGTCGTCCAACAATGGAGAACTTTCGCCAATTATTTTTTGTATCCGCGGAAGTCTTATACAACGGCGTCCTGAACAGAATGGTTTCCGACTTCTGAAAGTTGATATTCAACTTCCAGTCATCGCAGTCTCTCATGAATGACTCGAAGTCACCCTGCGTGAGCGTAGTGATGTCGCGGATCTCTTTGCCTGATCTGTACACGATCAAGTCGTCGGCATACGCAATTGCGTGCGGCAGAGAACTTATCAGATCGCTCAAGAAAATGGTGAACAGGATCGGCGAATTAACGGCACCCTGTTGGAGACCATTTTTTACTTCAAAAATACCTGCAGAGGTCACGTTGCCATTCTTGACGACGAACCGCCTACCGGTAAGCATGTTATACAGTAGGTACAGCAGTGGCTTACTAATGCCTAGCCGATTGAGCTTACAGTAAGGTGCTTCTAACCATACGGTGTCGAAGGGCTTCTGCAGGTCAATCAAGCAGGCGCCCGTACTTTGATACAAGCGTCATACATGGACAATGGCTGATTAAATACGGTTCGCTTTAGTGGCAGCATTGAGTTTTGAAAGCACTGAATTCCACTCTGTTGTCGTAACCCCAGTTAAAAATGCTGCCAAGATCGGAATTCAATGTGCTTGACATACGCTGTAGTTCCAATCAGAAATGAATCAGTAAAGAGTTATACATTAGTCTGTGCCTGAAGTTATGTACGTCGGGTTTTTTTTTTTCTTTTTTTTACTGGCCAGCATGTTCCGCTAAATAGGCGGAGTACAAGAAATCTTCAGCTAACTGTTCGAAAACGCACTTATTTGGACAACATATTGAACACAACAACAAAAACCAGTAAAGCTGTGCTCAGCAAAGAAGAAGAAAGAAAGGAACAATCGAAAAACAGCCTTCTGGTCATCACACCAACACTCGTTGCACGAATGCCTGTTGACACAACATCTCGGTCGCAACTACCGCTATCCAGCGCACTATGAAATGGGGTGTGGCTTACGTATGTTTCCTCTGGCCATGATTTGTTTTCTTATTTTTGGGTCGCAACCAGCGGTACCCGTTCCGAGAACAGGTACGTTTACATTGTACTAGCAAGTCGAAAAATGAACTCTCCGTTCGTATGGAAGTTCAACTCTTTCTCACGGTCCTACAGCGGGTATTACAATACGAACGTACCGAATTGCCAGAAATAAGAGAGCAAGGAGATATCCATCTTCGGCCATATTTTCCCCAATCAACAAAAGAGAGGAATGTGCGAGTAGTGGATATCCCTTGTATTTCACATATACTTTTACAAGATTCCTCAATTCAACGCAATATGGCGGCCGACTCTTCGAATTCTGTGGAATAATGGCGGCCGATTCATCATTTTTTGTGAAAAAATCGTGTGAAATTGGCCACAACCATTCTCTCTTCTTAGAAGTGGTGTTCAGTTGGTTCATGGTTCTTATGGTAGGATGGTAGAAACCATAGTGCTGCAGACAGAAGCTTCAATAAACAGGAGCTTAATTCACTTACCGCATGAATATACGCTTTGTTCGTTGGTTTACCCCTCTTCACTGAGTTGAATATTTAATGCAGAAATGTGAAAAATATCGAGTAACTCGACCCGACTACTACGCGATCAGATGTTCTCAAGAACTCACACGTATTCACAGACACAGGGCGAAAATCGCATAAAAAACTGTCTCCGATGAAATCAAGGAAGAAGAAAAGAAGAAGGTGGATATCTCTTTCCTCATTTATTTGTGGTTCCAATACCACGTCCGATGGACGGAGTCGCGAGTTTTGGAACGATTCTGAAAAGCTGAAGGTGCTGTCATCAGCGAAGGAGTGGATTGGATTAAAAGGAGCAGACAGGAGATCATTCATTGTTACACCGATTTTTCCACTTCCGCGCGACCTCGATCGGGAGGATGCCTGATCAGCCGTGGAGAAGGCCGTGGTCTTAATGTTTTATTTGTGGGCGCCACGCGATTAACCTCCCGTACGATCAACCACCTCTTGGTAGTCCGCTTTTAGGTTTCGTTCACAATCTTTATTTACTTAAAACTATACAATTATTTCCTTAATCTATCTTAAAACTAACATCCAGTTAAATTTAAAAAAAAAAAAAAAATGTATCGAAACTCCAATGAAAGAAAAAAAAAAAAAATAATAATAATAATAACACAAATGAACCGTCTCGTACTCGAACCGTGTCTCCGCCGACCTGACACGAAATTTTCCGCGCGCACCAACGCACACGGCCACCGCCTAAGCTTATCGCGACTTCTTTCTTTTTGCTCAATCAAATACGCAACCACCTGGGTTATTACTCGGGAACTTCGCTGCCCACCACAATACATAAATATATATATATATAAATACCCTGGTCTTGGATTTGTTTAGCCTTTATGCTGTAAATCCTCAGGTTGTTCAATACCGCTTGAAGCGTTCCGGAGTCACCTTAGTTCACGACTGTCTTCTCGCTCTCGCTCGATTTCTTGGCTGCAATTCGTTTTTTTTTGTACGGGTCGGCGCAAATTCTCCTCGACGTGCAACAGCTTCTTCAATCTGATAGTGGGGGAAGGAAAAACCTCGAATCGCTGAAATCAGTGGAATAAACAAACTGGTTCCTGCTCAAACATAACTCCTTCCTACCTTTCTTCTCTTGTCTTAAAAATTAACTCCATTAAATCACTGTCAAAAAAAAACCACACTGCACTACTCCCTTTTTTTTCCGATGCACTATCTATACTCCACGAGTTCAGTTTGTGACTGAAGTGGATGGGTTCGGCCTTCCTCCGCATCGGCTGGTTTTTCCCTTTTGGAGAATTGCGGTTCTCCACAACATCAGGCCATCTGCAGAGCCGCTAATTACCATTACCACTTCAGCCAACTCAAGGTCATGGAACCATAAAAAGTAGATCTTGGACGCTGCAAAAAAAAAGTGATGAACGCAGCCACGGGATTCGAACCTTAGTCCCAATGGCTACCGAGCTAGCGCTAGGACCATGGACCTAAGACTTCCACTAGCGCCACATCAGAATAAACAAATGTCGTAGCAATATACGCTCCCACTCTACGATTAAATGAATAGAGATCTTGAATTAGGCGAAAACCTTTACCGCTTCTGGACGTAACATCATAAACATGGGAAAGAGTGTCGGAGACATAACAGAGCCTTGAGGGACACCAGCATTACTTTGTTTGGATATCAGTCTTGAACACTTTCAAACTGTTCAAGAGGTGGTCTCCGTAGAAGACGAGATTCATCTACACCGTGGGCACCCAAGACAGAGGGGTTG
The DNA here is from genome assembly GCA_916610145.1 of Eristalis arbustorum. NCBI lineage: Eukaryota > Metazoa > Arthropoda > Insecta > Diptera > Syrphidae > Eristalis > Eristalis arbustorum. Next base: position 40,631,478 of record OU744320.1, on the reverse strand, counting down.
ATGTCAAACTCCGTCAAATGCCTTAGAAAAATCAAGCGTAACTATCTTGCTTTCGCCTGCACTGTGCAAAGATTGGTTCCACTTTTCGATGAGCTAAGCTTCATTAAAGCACCTGTTGTGGTGGAAGTCGATCTCATAAACTGATGATTTATCAGCGTGAACTTAGAAAGAAGGGACCACATTACCTGTGTGTCTTCACGGGGTGGCTGACTTAGATTCACCTTCTTTTAGGGACGAGCTGGACGAATGCTGTTTGCCATCTACCCACCACCTAGAAGCAACCAAGGCCAATGGATATACGCACTTCCAGTTGCAACAACATTAGAGTTGTAATTGTTCAAATCAAGCGCTTGGCAAACCCTCCTCCAACTCGCTTGACGGGATCCCTCCGCGAAGGGTATTAAGGAACAAATGTCATTCTTCGACTAAAGGACAACTCGACCGACACAACAAGATGTGTACCCACATTGGCTGAGAGTCGATTTTGCATGGCCAGGCAACAGACATTCCATTCTGCACAGTGTGTTGGTCAATCGAGAACACACCATACCCTCCGCGTAGCCTCGTCGTGTGTGCAAGCCGTGATGCGCCAATTGTTTCGAGCCGTTCCTCTGCTCCAGTGCAATCATTTCACAGAACTGTCGGCTTCACGTGAATGCGCTTTCCACCTGCGTGCCTAACTCGCCACTGCCCCGTTTCAGAGTGTCTCATTATAAACACCCAGCCCTTCGAAAGCGGGCACATTGAAAGCCAGCCCAGCCCCAGAGAGCGACCAACGAATGCATATCATTTCACTTCCACTGCAGCCACCAGACAGTGATGCACGATTTTTTTTTTTTTTGCATTTTCCTTTTCATCCCCACTGTATGGCGCTGTCGCTTGAGTTCACTCCGCAGGCATAAACAAAATTACACTATCAGGAGTGGTTATGAAAGTTGGGCTAAAAGGCAGTTCCAGTCTATTCTGCGAGCACTTTCCTCGCGTGCATTACACTCCTTTCAACCGTTCCGAGCTGCACTAGCATTCAGCGCAGCCCGTAGCCCGTAGCCGGTCCCACCCCCTGACCGGGTTTCGTTCCGTTTTGTGTTGTGAACTGTTTCATTTTATTGCATTATTCGAAAATATTTGAAAATACGGACAGAAAAAACGAAACGGAGTAATCCGGTTTCCCCGGCTCTCATTATCATAATCCTTTGGCGCGGCTGCGGTGCGGGTGCCGGTACCGACGCTGGCACATGTCTGCCTGTGTGTTCGCCCACAAAGCCTGCCCCACTGTGTGCGGATTTCGCATTTGGGCTTGCGGGTTTCGCTGCACAAAAAGCACACACACACGAGAAGAGAAGGAGACGAACGTGCACACACAGGAAAATTGAAAGAATACAAAACGAGAGCGGAGTAAGGTTTTGAATGCTTCAGTCAGTTGGGAAATGTGGCAGCGTTCCACAGCCATCAAAGGACACCAGCAGCGGGCTGCTTGTTGTGTAAAATGAAAAGACACCAAGATGTGCACACTGTGTGTGTGCGTGGGAGACTCACATGAATCCATGCAATTCTTTTCATTCTGAGATCCACCACTTTGAATGGGTAACAGCTCAGCCTCTTGCAACATGCAACAAAAAAGAATACACAGAAAAACATACTTATTACGATTGGCGTTTGTGCCACACACACGCGACCGGCGTGGGCGTGCGGGAGGCTTTCGACATTTACCGCACGGTTGATTTCATTTCAGCGAAACATTCGGGGCGGTGGCTGGTGTGACTGAGGGAGGCTTCTCCTCGGCGAGCGCATTGGGAACAAGCTGACGAGGCATCGCGCAAGTTTTCATTAAGTTAATGCCCGCATGCATTGGAAATAAAAGTTGCAATTAATTTGTGTTAAGAATGCGAGCGAGTCAAATGAACACTCAGATTTGGGTTATGGGTCACATGTACGTCACGTGCGCATTTGTGCACGGGTCGTATGACGTCGCGTGTACAAGCCAAGGAGAAGCCCCCGTTTGCCTAACGAGCTTGTGCTCGAGACAGTGAAACCGCAAAAGTTTCCCATCAAGAGTCATGTCCTTAATTTGATTAAGAAAGATATCCGAACAAACGGGGAAGGTTGGTTGGTTTGGTGTTTGTTTGTGGAGCGTTGGCGTCTCGAAACCGTAGAAAACTTGGCTAACTCAATTAAGATTCAATAGCATGCCGCATCGTCTTATGGAATTACTTGAACTTTGTTCATCTTCAAATGTTTCGGGATTTTTCATATTTAATTAGGGGCCTTGCGACCCATCCACCCGGCTCCGGGGACCGAAATCATGTTTTACGACTGTCGCTCCTGTGACTTGGAAGATGGGCAGGAGGCAGACGTGGACCTGTCTGCGAGGAGAGAGACGAAAGGAAAAAGGACTCAGACTGAGAACTTGCCCGACTTGACCACTTGCCCGACTGAGAACTTTCCCGACTTGACCACACCGAGTGAATGAACACAGAATGTCTCGTTTCCTCTTCTAGTGAGGGGCTTGGTTCGCGAAAGGTGCCAGACCATTTCACACCGCGGACATAGCCCATCAAATGCTCAGACATTCTGCATGTGTCTTGCAGTAGTGACAAGCCAGGACGAGCTAGGCCTAATAGGGCCGCTATGGCAGCTGGAAGATGAGCCAAGAAATCCATCAGAAAAGCCTTACACTGCTTAGATTTTGCGGTCAAGATGTCAATGTTGCCGGACGCACTCCAAACTCTCAGGATCGGTTAATACGCACACCAGGAAATGCAAAAACGTGTGCGCAAGTCGCTGTTAGCCCTAGTAGGGTCGCTGCGGCAGTTTTAAGACGAGGCATGAAATCCATCAGAAAAGCCCTACTAACCACTGCTTAGATTTTGCGGTCAAAATCTCAATGAAAGCGTCGGTACCAGGGAAGGCGGAGATCACTGAGAGCAACCCACGCGGACGAATTCTGAAGCTGACGACGAGTGGCCGTAAGAAACGCCAAAAAGGCGCAAGTAAAAATCGACGCCCAGAGTCAGCGCCCACCATCGTATCAGCAAGCGGACCCAGTGCTGATCGAAAATCGATCGAAAAACCGCCTTGCCATCGGACGGGACGAAACACTGGGACTAGCTCTCGAACGAAGGACTGGACAGAGACAGCAGCGGGGGAGGCAGTTCCGAACTCAAGGGCGAGATCGATAGTAGGATGGCCGAGCTGTAACATTAGAAACGCGCGTGCATAAAAACCCGCGTCACAGATGACCCGGGGACAGTCCTACGGTCGTCACCCGGGCGGTCACAGCATCAGTAGACAAGGTAAATGAAGTCATTGCACTCTTCACGCTGGTTCTAGGTACCACAAGGATGTTTGAGACATGCATTAAAATAAGGAGAAGCACACGCTGTATCCTAGCAGACTTCCTAATATTACACTGCACAATGCAGTCGTATGCGGCCTTGAAATCGATGAAGAGATGGTGAGAATCGATTTAAAGCTCGCTGGTCTTCTTAAGGATTTGACAAAGTGTGATGATTTGATCTATAGTTGACCAGTTGAGCCGGAAGTCGCACTGCTACGCGCCGATTTGTGCGGCTCAAACCAACTTTAGACGTTCACACGGTACACTGGATGGGATATTGTAGAGTAGCTGCTGCAAGACGTAGGATCGCAATTTTTCAAATGTCTTGCACTATATTGCAGTTAAAGGCAGGGGACCAAGAACACATCCATGCGGTAGCCCAACACGAAGGGCCTTGAGTTCAGAGTTTTCGTTTCCTCGCTTCACACAGGGATGTCCCTTTGTGATGCGAACTCCTCTCAAATTCTATTCGCTGAAGCAAGATTATCAGTCGTGCTTAGGGGCTTGGGAATCGTCCGGATGTTCAGTCGAACGCCACTTGAATGCTTACATCCTAGCCCGGAGTTGCGGTCATGAAGGAGGCATTTTTTTTTCTCGAAATTGCTTCAATAAAGCTTTGGTTTTGACGTTATAATCATCATCCGTGGCTTTCAATTGACAAGGAGTAGCTGCAAGTGATGGTAGACCAAGATACTCCCAGGGATCTCGAAGAACTCGAATTGACTCCGAAGCATTTGCCCTGAATACCCATCACCCCACAAAGAAACACATTCAACATCCTTGGCATTTACGAGAGGATAAGCGCCCCTGCCTCCCTCAAGGATCGCTTCACCATAGGTTCACCTTAGCTTTTCACATGCCCCAGTGTCCATTGCTATATCTCCTAAATGCTGACTGGACGGAAGCTATTTAAGCAGCAATTAGTCAAAGCGCATTGCTGAATGAAAGCCTGGGATGCACAAACCTCCTTTGAAATGGTTGAAATGTAATCAGACGAGGAATTCATTCTCCAGGATCATTCGTCCTTGCAAACCAGATTATCCGCCTTCGCCTCTCGTCCAACAAAAGTGCATCGAGTCACTTCTTGAACTTGAGCAGCTGATGAAATGCATAATTTCGACGAATCGATGAATAGAATTCAGTTTGCATTCACGAAAGCCATCCACTGACCGCCCCTCGTGTGTGGTGTGGCGATCCTTCGCACAGTCCCCTCCCCACCAATGGCTGAGGGCGATGAACATTCAGCAACAGCAGGGGCACGCGTTAAACGCTCTTAACAGCAACACGTGTGAAGCCGTACGCATTAAAGTCAGTAATTTACTGCGTAATCACTTGAGCGTGGCAACTTTAATCCGGCGTAACATCCTCGCTAATTACATTTGAATTTGCTGCGATTTCATGTGGTTTTCATTAATTAGGACGCCGACGAGAGTCGCTCCGCGTACAGCCGGACGCACTCCAAACTCTCGGGGGCGCTTAGTACACACACCAGAACATGCAAAACGGTGTGCGCAAGTCGCTGGTAGCCCTAATAGGGCCGCTGTGGCAGTTGGAAGATGAGGCACGAAATCCATCAGAAAAGCCTTACTAACCTCTGCCAACATTTTTCGGTGGAAATCTCAATGTCGGCAAATCCTCACAAAATAGTGGCGAACTTGCTAAACGGAGTAATTCACGCATATGAGGCAGAACCAGATTTGTCCCTGTATCCCGTGACTCAGCAACGCGTTATCGAGTGCAGCGTGCTAAGGAACTTGACCTATTCGCTACAGCATTGGACTTCGATTACCCCTCGGGGCTGTTCGTGTTCTTAAAGCATCTCTTCTGGACAGCCAAGAGCTCTTTAATTTCTCTTCTTCCCTAGCACAGACAAGGTATCGTCTGCCTGTAGCTGCCGATTGAGAGCTGCACGAACGATGTTCGGACACTCTACCAGCAGTTAAAAAGAATATGTTAAGTTCGCATAAACCAAACGGAAGCCTGCAAGGACAAGGATGTAGTAGAATTACAGTCGGCGCTGGGAATCCAGAAATACCACTTCTGCAGACTGTTTAACGGCGAGGACGACCAAATTACCGCTGTCAGGCAGGGTAATCCATCCAATGTAGGCGATGAATGGAAAAGCCGACCTGAGTGAAGTGACGGCAGCAATCGCCAAACTGAAGTCGAACCAGGCGGCTGGTGCCGATGGACTGCCTGCCGAGCTCTACAAAGCAGTTGGAGATGAGTTGGTAAGGTACATACATGCTGCTAGACTCGGAACCCACTCTGTCGCAACTGCCTTGACACCCTCTCAGAGGAAGTCTGCCTCACGTTCTACGGCGAATGTCAAGTTCTGTCAAGACAAGGATATATCGCCTGGTCTACGCGGTGTGGTACAAAACGGCGCACAACTTGTACCCGGTTTGAGCCAAGCTAGGTAGCTAACCAGCTAACCAACCCCCCTATCTGTATCAAAGCTAACAGATTCATCAAAGAGTTTGGATGGCAACCCAAGCTCATGCACAGAGTGAAGTGCATCTTCCCTCGGCTGCTGGGACACGTCTTATGACGAAACAGATGCCTGCAAGGATAGAGATGGGATCCTAGCACAGGCGGTGAGGGGAGTTTGGAAAGATCACTTTTGCAGGCTGAGTAACGGCGATGACGACCAAAGTACAGCTGTCGGGTAGAAATATGGGCGATGGGCGAGAATTCCTCCCATCCTGAGTGAAGTGACGGCAGCAATCGCCAAACTGAAGACCAGTTAGGCTGCTGGTGCCGATGGACTGCCTGCCGAGCTCTACAAAGCAGCTGCAGATGATTAGGTAGGGTGCATGCACCAGCTCATCAGTTTACCCGACGGATGGAATCTCAGCTACGTTTGCCCAATCCTAAAGAAAGGAGACCCTCTAAACTCTGCCAATTGTAGAGGGATAAGTCTCCTAAGTCTCTCGTATAAGATCTTTTCTGCCGTTCTGTGTAAACGCCTGAAACCCTTCGTTAACAGCCTGGTTGTTCATTATCAGTTGGGGCTTAGGCCAGCGAAATTCACTGTTGACCAAACATTCACATTTCGGCAGATCTTGGAAAAGGCCCAGGGGTTTCAAGTTGATACCCACCACCTCTTCATCGACTTTAAGGCCGCGTATGACAGTATTTACAGAGACGAGTTATACAGCGCCTTGTCCAACTTTGGCATCCCTGCAAACCTCGTCCGTCCTTGCAGAATGACGGTAGAGAAAGCCCGATGGTCTGTCAAGGTCGGTAAAGATTGTACCGAGACCTTTGATGTCAGACAAGGATTTAGACAAGGCGACGCACTCTCATGCGACTTTGTTAACATCATTCTCGAGAAGAGCGTGCGGAACTCAAACGTCCACACCAAAGGCACGAACTTTCACGAATCTGTGCAACTGCTCGCATCTGCCGATGGCATTGACATCATCGGAGGAACACAACGGGCTGTCAGTGGGGCGTTTGCATGCATTGAGAAGGAAGCGGCAACGCTGGGGCTTGCGGTCAATGAGAGTAAGACAAAGTACATGCTGTCTACGAAAAGGGTCCATCAACACCGACGTCTTGGACAAAACGTCGCTATAGGCAGCAAGACTTTGTCTACATAGGCTCCGAAGTTACAATGACACCACCGCGGAGATAAAACGGAGGATCACGCTGGCAAACCGCTGTATTTTCGCACTCGAAAGGTTACTGAGGAATAAAGCCATCTCTCGAAGAACAAAGATATCCCTGTATAAGACCATGATGGTCCCTGTCCTGCTGTATGGCGCAGAAGCATGGACACTAACTAAAGCGGACGAGGATATTCTTGGTCGCTTCGAGAGAAAAGTCTTTCGAATGATCTTCGTTCCCGTATGTACGGATGGTGTTTGGGAGAGAAGACTGAACGACGTACAGACAGTACAGCGACATCGACCTGGTCCAACGAGTTCGAATATCTCGTCTCAGATGGCTAGGTCACGTCGAGCGAATGGGCACCAATGCTCATTCGACTTCAACCTTCAACCACGAGGCACAACGCAGTTAACAAAGACCACGCCTACGGTGGCGTACGCAGCTAGAAGGAGACTTGAGTAAATTGAACTTGAGTGACTGAAAGCAACTAGCACAAGATCGTGCTACATGGAGAGGTTGAGGCCCAGGTCCACCCCCGACGGTAGCGCCAGTCAAAGAATAAGTAGCTGCCGATTTCGCAACAGGCCGACATCTGCTGCTTCATTATCAGCTGCATCTGAATACTAGGTGGCGACTGTAGAAGTATATCTTCCTCCCTTTAGGTTATACCGGTTTTGAGTCGGATTTATGGAAGTCAATGATGAATAATTCGTTCAGAGAATGCACCAAAGATTGTCACAAAATTAAGCCTACCACGACGACATACTCCTCAACAAACAACCGGGTCGCCTTTATGTCACTCCAGCCAGCACGATCCTTCTGGCGCACACCAAGTTGGCTGAGGTCCTTTTCCACTTGTGTGAGCCATCTCGTTGGAGAATGTCGTTCATGCGTTATCCCAGTGTCCGAGGATGCAAGACTCCTCGGACCGAAGCTGTGGTGCATATCCGCGCCACATGACCTTAAGCGTTGGATCTGAAGGCGCTTAACTAGATACTCTCCTCCTCCAACGCAAACAGGACCAAAGATTGCACGCAGAACTTGTGTCTCGAAACGACCAAGAGCTTCCTCATCCGCTTTCAACAGCGTCCATGTCTCTGCTCCATAGTGCGAGGAAGGCGTTAAGCGACCACTTGCTGTTCTACGAGGAGCAGATCTACAGAGTAGATCATTATTTGGCGAAAGGAAATGGTGGATAATCTGATGACAATTCGATTCGCAAAAATATCCTGAGCTCCACCTGGAGCCGAGAGAACATCGCCTCGGTCCCCATTACGTTTAAGGAACCTTTTGGCACGCAAGGCCGTGGCTAGAAGAAACATATCAAACTTGACAGTGCGGAGGTGGCGTAAGACTGTAGGTCCCCTGCTGAGATAGAAGGTAGAAGCCCTGACCATCTACCGGCTGTAGCGCCAAATATATTATAATTATTCTTGCCAAGGATCGTTCCAGCTGGCGAGGCTTGTTGGCTGAGGCCTAGGTTCCATCCGGACTGTAGCGCCATAAGAAGAAGAAGAATTAATATTATTGGTGTTTCGTTAGATGGCTCTGGTACTCAATTGCCTTTTGAGGAGGCAGCGATTGGCAAGAGTAGTGCTGCGCTTGGCCACGGTACTGGTGTTATTGTCCCTGGTTACTCCAGAGCAGAGGTGGACGAGGTCCTTGACTACCTCAAATTTTCTGCTGCACTGCCCGGTGCAATACGCTCTAAACATTATTAATAGAGTGCATCTGGTCAGCTCTTCTGTTGCCTGTGGCTTGTTGGCGGTGTGAGCGAAAGCATTTTTCTGATCAGGCTTCACTTTGGCACATGTGAGGAACCCCCCATGGGTGTTCCACGAATAGAACAGCTAAAAAAATCAGTGCCATACAAGCGCTGAAGTAATCAGACCTCGCGTTTAATCTGCAAAAAAATGATGCGAGCCTACTCCCTTTTCAGTTGAATTTCCTGTTTAATTGGAACTTCATCAATCTGCACGAGTTGACATTTTGTCTGCACTTGTTGTGTTCTGAGGCAAAGGAAAAAACATGCAGATCCTCTTGCCTCACCCCGAGGGCATGGTATAACATCGGTTAATTAAAAGAAAGCTCTCCACGTTTGGTCTCCCGTTGACAGGATAATCGAAGGCAACTGTAGGTTATTCGATAAGCACGCACGAGCTAATTAATTCTCCCTTGTCTGCAGTTGACAAAATGTCCCCCACACCCATCTCAACAGTGCGCAGTAAATGACGAGCACAGGCCACAAATTCCAACGACAGACCTATCCAACAAGTTCACATGCCATTTGCTCTACCTTCGCAAGTCATCACTTTCTGAAATTGTTTCCCCCTCCCTCGATATGAACACGCCCGTGCATGTCAGCCAGGCATCAGGTACGTACGAGTGTCTCCCCTGCAGTGGCATCAGTCAGCCGTATCGATTGTCCTGACGTCACAAGCACGGGCGCTTTATAAACCCCATTCCAGGGAGGGTGGAAAAAAAGCCACCCACCGGCAGGTCTAGTTCGTTTGTGTGCCAGGATATCTGGCTAAAAACTGGGTCAACATTTGGATTAAAAAGAAATCAAATAGGATAAAGTAATCGAGGAAATCCTTCCAGTGGAACAAACGAGAAGGAATTCTACAAAAGCAAGCAACTATGACGGTACGCAGGAAGGATCAACTTTGCCTTCGCTTGCTTTGTTTTCTGTTTTGATTTCTCTTCCATAATTTCTTGTGTTTTTTTTTGTTCATACATTTGTGCGTCTCTGTGTGCGGGGGTAGTTTGCGAGCAAACTTTGAAATGACCAAGGATCCTTATAAATATTCGTGGTTACGAATGAACGGAAGGTTCTGGGTCCCCCTCGGCAGCTTCCGGTGAGTGAGCAAGGAATTCCGACGACAGGACCTCAAATGGAATTGATATTTTGAAAATTTGCCAAGTGGTAGTAAATTTTCAGTGGGAAGTCCCTCCTCGGAGGGAGTCGTGTGTTTTTTTTTTTCTCTCCCCCGTCCGGTGGGCGGATTGCAATTGATTTATACACTATCACACGCTGTCGCTCGGGCGGGTGCGATGAAGATAGCGGCCTTGTGGAGGGATAATGGAATTCGTCAGTTGAATGCGTGCCAGCTATTCAATGGTGGATTGGACGAAGTGGGACGAGCGTGGCACCGGACACTTAAGGTCCGTCGTTGTGAAGGAGTTTGCTGAGAACATGTGTTTTTTTTCCGTTCCTCCGTCGAGGGGTAGATAATGAAGTTTGCTTTGGGAAGGGAGTTTGATGCAGAAGCAATTTGCTTTATAGAAAGTGAGGAATGTTCGGAGGAGGGTCTATCTAGGCCACGGATGGTTCGGGCAAAAGGCGAAACAAAGAAGCACTCGACTTTGCCAGAATTTGGGATGTAAGCGTCTGTGAGACAGAGCTACATCCTTGGCGCAGATGAGTCTCTTATCTAGGTGGGACGTCCGAACTTTGACAGTTGAAAGCGGTCGAATTGTGGGAGGAGTATCTGCCAAACTCGTCGTGTCATGAGATGAGACAGACCTCTCCAAATATTCAGATGCAGATAATCTCGACTCTGGGACGGCATGATGGTATGGAGCGAGCACTTTTCTCAGCTCAATTCCGAATAGGTCACCGACGATGGCAGACCCATGATAATGAGTAGGGTGGAGAAAAGTCCGACGGTGTTTTTTGGTTGACAAAAGGCTGAGTGGAGTTTTACAGCTCGCTCACGTCCTGGGAGCTCGGCAAGCACCTACCGTTCCGGCTTGTTCATCTTCTCAGAAAGGGGGACAAAAGAGATTTACGAGGCACATCGCTTTAAAGTCATCTCGAGCATGTCCACGCTAAGGTGTTAGAGGCGCGCTCTAGAGCTGTGGTCGATTCCAGACTGGGGGATGAACAGTGTGCTTCACGAAGTGGCACAACCGACTTTTCACTCGAAGAACGAGGCTTGCGCGTACAGTGTGGCTTACGACGTGGCACAACCGACTTTTCACTCGAAGAACGAGGCTAGCTTCGGGCTTGCCACCAATCTAAAGCTGTTTTGTATATTTGAGTTGCCTCGAGGTAAACTCTGCTTCTACAGGAGTGTTCGATTGAGGGTCCTCTTTTGAGACCCATTCTGTCGCTATACACAAACTGGAGGTGCTGCATTCGGGTTAACTGTGCTAGGTGGGCGTTGGACTTCGCCAAGGGTGCGTCTTGCCACCTCTCATCTTCACTGTATATATGGATTGGATATTGCATCGCAGCCGAGGTGAGGAATGCTTTACATTGGGAGCGTGCTTGTTACCCTCCCATCTTGCCAGACGGAACTGCGGCGCGCACTCGATAGATCCATGACCGTATGTGCAAATGCTGGATGAAGGCAGACAAATCAGAGGTTATTGTGATTTCCAGAACGCCTGGTCAATGCACTCTAAATGCATGTGGAGTCCCATTGAAGCAGGTGGGGAAGTTCAAGTATCTCGGGGTTCTTTCCTGTAGGACTGGCCAAGCTGAATCCACATTGAAACAGTTTGGAAGATCTGCAGTGACAGCTGTTGAAAACATTGTCCATTTATTGCGATTCACTCGCACCTGCCGCAACTCAATTCTCACAACATTCGCGCTCAACACAATTGGTTTCGGGCTTGCCACAAGATGTTGTTTGACGGCTGTCAGTTGAGTCCACCTCGTCACTCGAATGTCTGTCTCAACAGCATTGCCTGACCTGCCTGACCATGATCCACTAAATTAGTCGCGGGGTTAGAGCACGCACTAGAGATCTCCAGGCCACTCGATCCTCCGCCATTGACTCTAACTCCTCAGGACTTACCCAGGCGCAACCAAGCATGCTCTTGGACTTGGTCCAACCACCTCGTCCTGGCTCTTCCCATACAACGTCTTCCTGATGGAGTCGCACTTAAGACACGCCTCGGCAGACGTGATGATGGGCGCATTCGTGCCACGTTCCGAGAAGAAGCTGCTCGACATTGAGTGTTTCCCAGCCTCTTCCGGGGAGTAACTCCCACAACAGTACGAAGAAATCTCATCTCGGCAGCTTGTATACGCGATCTTGTTCTTTCGGTCAGTCTTTTCCCCGGTTTTTGCTCTTCCTTGCAGCAGCCTCTTATTTTCATTTCGTGACACTTTAGAGGCTTGTGGCCAGACAGTGCGTCAATAAGTCGATCGTAGTGGTGGTTGGAGCACTAACTGGCCATAAACGTGAATCTGCTTAGTTTAGAGAGAGTACCTGTTTGCCACAATTGTGACGTCCACCTTTCTCCTGATATCAACCAAAGGTGGCTGAATGTGTGCCAATGCATGTGATGAGGTGCCCTCGGCTCCTGGCGTGGCAAGTTCACCAACTTCTGCCTCGCTTGCTAAGAAATTCAAACTCATCGCCGCAGAGAACTTCGACTTCACCGAATTTGCTTTAATGGAGGCTTAGATGGTAAACTGCTGGCGAGGGCAAACTGTAGTCGAACGCAAGGCGCCATCAATGAGCTGGTGTGCTGCTATTCAACCAGCATCAACGACTGGTGTGTATGGTCGACATTCGAGGCCTGTGTCCACCTCGGCATTTTCATCCGCGCTAAGCTTTTTTGCTTCTTTCGACCTGTGTTCAACCGCACTTGGCGTGCGGACAAGCGAAGCAGCTTAGTCCACCGATCAGAACAACCGTCCCGGAAAGACGACCGGGTGAGTAGTGTGAACGCCACTTATGGCCTACATCCACCTTAACCGAGGAATCGTTTGATGAATGCTCTATTTGACTTTGACTGTATTGCTTGAGTTTCCCTTCTCATCACTAACGCGAACCGGACCGAATATGTGAACCAACTCAGGCTCTGGCCAAAGAAGCAAGGTTGTAAGCACACTCATTTAAAATGTCGAAAACCACGTCAACACTCGGCACTTCTTCTCCATCCACATTGCGCCTTATCTCGAATGCATGATCATGAGACGTCGCCTTAAGACCACTCCCCCAATTGAACGGTACACGGTCTGCCTTAACTAATTAGGTGAAAAGTTAATTAAAACCCTTTACGTCGTCGGACCGTGACCACAAATCCCCCACCTCTTGCCATCATCAAAGCCAAACGGGCTCAGACATCCCCTGTGACTCGATTGGGTTACCCTAATGGTCCCAAGTGCCACAATCTTACCCAGACACAACTCCATCAAGCAACGGGTTCAGCTGAGTGATTGCTTTCCCTTTCATCTGGCTCGCCCGTGCATCGATCCCATTCCTAACCTTGAGCTCAGCGAATCAAGCCCTTAACGAGCCTTAATCAGGCCGAAGACGGCAAACAAAAACTCGGCCAATTAACTTAATTGATTCCAACTTACGCTCAGGCTCACCTCAAATACTGGGAAAATTAATTGAAACTCCGACCGATTTTCGCCTGTTTACCTCGCGAGAGAAGTGTGCCCGCCGCCCCGGCTGCCGTCGCACTGCAGCAAGATTGTCCACTCCATGCGCACACGTACACAAGATCAAATGGCAAATGGACGGGCTGGGGCGCAAATTGAAAAAGCATCCCCGGAACCTTCATCTCGATCCACCCACTGCCGCCCGTCAGAGTTTTACAACTCAATTTAATTCCAATTTATTCAATTAGGTGCGAATCTTTCAGCAAAGACGTCGTCGCCACCACGCCGGCTCCATCATCATCATCAGCGGGCACGTAGTCCTAGCAGCCCCAGCCCCAGCAGCAGCTAGGTAATTTAATTTCTCCATTACTTTGCCTCGGAAATTGCCTCAGTAACTGGACGGGGAGGCGTTCTCTCTTTTCGCTCCCCTCACGGGTGAGCAGAGACGCTGGCTCGCCATGGAGTCACGGTGTGGACCGAGGCACCTCGAGCAGGTGCCCGAATGTCACAAGCGTTAGAGCACCCTGTGAGGCATTGAAGCCTTATGAAATTCCAATTGAATTTGCACGCAGTAATCGCCCGGCGAGGAGCGTGTGAGCCGGCGGTTGTCGGCGCACCTCTGAGCCGGCCCGTGTGACTTGTGTGCTTTGCTTTGCTCTTGCGGATGAAATTAAATGATTGCCACCCTCAAACATCGGCGCAAGGACTCGAGTCGCTTGATAAATAAAATTAAAATTTTATGAGATTTCCTTGCGCTGTCTCGGTTCGGTGATTCCGGAGCGACTGACGATGTCGGGGACGAAAGCATCCAGCAGCCAGGGCATCCCCGCCGCGCCGCGATGGTGCATATGTAAATCCTTGAAAGCCACGTGAGCCGTGGTGGCTGGCGGCACGGAGGGCCGCACTAATTGGATTCAAACATTTTCTTTTTAAGATGATTATCATCAATAATTGCCACGATGAAGCGGGGCGATAAGTGCGCCGAGTGGGGTCGTGTGGGGGCGGGGGTCATTAGGGGAACATTGAAGGTATAATTAGGGACTTTGGGCAGACGCGCAGAGTAGCATTTAATTAGAGTCGCGGGTAGTGCCTTGTTTCTGTCGCCGAATGTGTACCGCGGTCGGGCGGTGTGTGCATGATGGATGAGACGAAGCGGAGGCGTAGAACTTTTCTTCTTCTCGTGGAGGTAAAGTTTTCTCCCGTCTGCAGCAGGGCGGTTGAGTGCCGCAAGAATGTCACTGCATGAATTCGAGCGAAGTTTCGGAGGCAAAAGTGGTTTGGAGCATTATCTCGGATTATCGTCGTGGAACTCGCGAAGGCTTAGGAGCCATTTTTGAAACTCTTCTAGGTGAAACTTTAAATTCGATTATCCCCTCAGACCGAGGGAAGGTTCTCCCTTTCCGTGGAACATGTTGCACGCTGCAGTTTCGCTGGAATTTGAGCAGGAATTCTGCGAAAATACAGAGCATGTTTGGAAATCTCCTCTTAATCAGTAGCACAGGCATTTCACACAATTTATCAGCATTCGACAACATTTCGAGTTTGTGCTTCGACCCATGTGCGGTCTCCCTCTTGCGGGTACACGGATGTCTGATGGAGCGTATTTACGCACATGAGTGTTCGCTGAAGTTCACAGAAACATGTGAACCCCTTCAACTGTACGGATTCCGAGAATTGGGTCCCCTTTGAATGGCATGGCACGACTGGGCTTAGACTGGGCTTAATCATAGGAAAACATTCAAATTTAATGCCGAACATCAGAAATTTGTTTTTCAGTGAAAAATGCTGCATTAAAACAGAGCAGAGGGAGGATTGCGATCCATCTGTTACGTGTTGCCATGGCACTGTCGGTAAGCGCATTAGTGGTCTTTGTTTCTATTCCGGGCAGGCCGAGTTTGGGAAATCTGTAAATACCTACCACAGTCGGAGTCCACATGAAAGTGCAGACGACTCTGTTTCTTTTTGGCAGGCAGCCACACTTGGACCATCTGAGTGAATGTTGACGTTCTTCTCAGCAAAAAAGGGTTCATCTTCATCAACGAGGCTTACTTTCGAAGGAACGAGTACGAGTTGGGACATCGTTGCTCTGAATGGTAGGTTATTTGCAGAAAATGGAGTCGATTGTTATCGGAGGATGGAATTGCGACGCTCCATGACGCTACATTCAGTCAACTCTCCTCCTATTCCATGAGCCATGGCGACGGGGAACTCTGAACTGAGCTTGTCGACCTTCTTGTGCCAGTAACAGATCCATATCGGCGATGTTGACATGAATGCGGCACAGACGCATGGTCATTCCTGCCGTCCATTCCGTGTAGGATCCATGCAGGCGCTACTCTATATGCGTTGATCAACACGACGGACGATGGTTGAAGATAACCTCTTCCCCTGATCGTAGACCTTACGGAGCATAACTTTCAAGAGGACCCGCCCGGATAGCACCGAGGTCAGGCATGCCTGTCGAGGCGGATCAGATTCAGAGCTCGACTCACTTGCGTATGACACGTGCCTACTCTCTACTCCATTACGTTGGCTATTCACTGCATCATATATAGAAGCCCCATTAACGGCCACTCCATGAATGCTATGGAGTCATACTGGAACTAAGCATTCGGTTGCTGGACCAGAGGCGGTGACAGGGGTGAACGATGCCTGCCATTACCTTCTGCCTGATCGGCTGACATGGAACCCGTAGTGGTGGCTGCAGTGTGGAGGTAGTGGACATTACATAGGATTTCTTCTTTAAATCAGCAGTCAGTGAAAACTCCACAACGACGTCGACCGGCTTCTTCCTTCATCAGTTGGATTCGCCATCGATGTCGATAGCGTTGTACGGCTGGCGCGGAGTCGAAACCCTTTATTACTCATGCACTGTGGGTATTGCCCTCAATATGGCCTTGATAGACGTTTGGCTAGACTCATGTCGCGTTGCGGCTCATACAGTCCGTGGTTCGCTCTTTCTCTTAAAACCGAGCTTATGCAAACAGGATAAAACGCCGAGCGCGGTGCAGACCGAACAGGCATGAGTCAAGCTGTTCTCTAAACTTTGACAGATGCCATAGCAATGTGCCTCAACATATGATGGAGGGGATGATCAGCTAAAGAGCCCTGAAGTAGTGACGTATCCTAACCAAGTGGCACAAGTGTTGGATGCCGGAAAGGGTTTGTAATTGGACGTTGAAGTTTAGGCGAATGCTTGTATTCATTCATCGCAAGGTGGTGAGTCTCGAAGAAGGTTGTGGTTGTGCTCATTTAAACGGCGCCAAGTGATATATGTTTGGCTTGCGTTTGGATTCTGTGTGCCCAAGACTCGCAGGCTGTGGCCCGTGGCGTTATGGGTATGTGCGTCTACCTCAACCTCGATGTCGTAGGTTCGATTCCTGCTCTGTGCGACAAACTTAATTTTCACGGCCCCACCTCTTTCGAGTCACTGAACATGCTCAGAGACGGTCAGACCTGTCAGAGACTCATAACCTGTCTAGAAAAAGCTTTTCAAACTTGGCCGTTCGGAGTCGGCACAAAACTGTTGGTCCCTTCCACTCGTGAGAGAACAATGACACACACAACACGAGTGGTGGCTGAGAAGCTAGGCTCTGGCCCTCTACAGGCTGTGGCGCCACCCATGTTACTATTGTATAAGACTCGCTGTAGCCAGATCCAGTCGTGAAGATCACGCAGTGTTCAATTTTAACGCCTGAGGAAGTATAGACCGCTGACCATTTCATGTTGTTTAGTGCTGAAGCAGGATGTTGTGACATGTCATTTCGAGCTACAAGAGATGTCCGGCAGTTGCGACAGGTATTGATTTACAGACTTCAAGCCGGAAGGAGTCTAGCTAGTCTAGTCGCCTCTTGATAGTTACACTACAGCAAGGAGCCCAACGGGACATCGATTTGCAGGGGTTATCCTGCGATCAGGCCCAGGTCGAGTCAGGTGAGAGCCCTGTACAAGCCCTCTGTTTCGCCCAAGAAATTTGAAAGTCTTGCATTTTCTGTCCAAAGAGATTATGTTGCATTCACCGCCCGTAAAACTAAGTAAAGTCGGACAATTTTATTCTACTGTACTGATGGCACTTGTCCATCGTCTATCCTGCCGAGGTGGCAAAGGCCTTCGCTACCTCGAATGTCGGCCATACACCCCATTCGTTGATGATTGTTGAATAGCAGCACCCCAGCTCATTGACGGCGCCTTGCGTTCGACTACAGTTTGCCCTCGCCAGCAGTTTACCATCTAAGCCTCCATTAAAGCAAATTCGGTGAAGTCGAAGTTCTCTGCGGCAATGAGTTTGAATTTCTTAGCAAGCGAGGCAGAAGCTGATGAAATTGCCAGGCCGGGTGGCGAGAGCAACTCATCCCATGCATTGGCACACATTAAGCCACCTTTGGTTGATCTCAGGAGAACGGTGGACGTCACAATTGTAGCAATCAGGTACTCTCTCTAAACTAAGCTGATTCACGTTTATGGCCAGTTACTGCTCTAACCACCATTACTAGCGACTCATTGTCGCACTGTCTGCCACAAGCGTCTAAAGTATCACGAAATGAAAATAAGAGGCTGCTGCAAGGAAGAGCAAAAACCGAGCAAGAGACTGACCGAAAGAACAAGATCGCCTCGACAAGCTGCCGAGATGAGATTTCTTCGTACTGTTGTGGGAGTTACTCCCCGGAAGAGGCTGGGAAACACTCAATGTCGAGCAGCTTCTTCTCGGAACGTGGCACGAATGCGCCCATCATCACGTCTGCCGAGGCGTGCCTTAATTGCGACTCCATCAGGAAGGCGTTGTATTGGAAAAGCCAGGACGAGGTGGTTAAACCAAGTCCAAGAGCATGCTTGGTTGCGTCTGGGCATAAGTCCTGAGGAGTTAGAGTCGATGGCGGAGGATGGAGTGGCCTGGAGATCTCTAGTTCGTGGTTTACCCTCGTCACCATTTGAGGGGATCATGCGGACGGATAATGATAAACGCTGGGAGAATTATGCGTCGTCATACTCAAGAAACTGACGAGTTTGGCAGGAATGTCAAAGTCAGCCATGTCTCAGTTTAGCTCGTCTCTATTCACTCTGATGTTCTCGTCAAATACAATGAGTAAAGGATTGGTCCTGTCAAGAAAAAGTTTCTCAAAATTGGCCGTTCGGAGTCGGCATAAAACTGTAGGTCCCTTCCACTCGTGTGAGAACAATACACGAGTGGTTGCTGAGAAGCTAGGCCCTGGCCCCCTACGGGCTGTAGCGCCACCCATATTATTATAAATTAAAGGATTGATCCGCATTGACATCTGGAAATCTTTAAAACTGAAAGGTCGTCTTCAAACGGTTAGATGGCTGAGTTCTGTGCCAACCTCCGAAGAGAGCACTTGCCTTCCCGGTGCAATACGCGTCTTTAGACAAAGCCAATCTGCTCGCAGCGCATTTTGTAGCCAGCTCAACACTGCCAGGTTGTAATTTGTCCCCGCCTGTACTCGAGAGCGATGCTTTCACCATGGGACAAATTCACTTCCGCACTGCGTGCAGTTGCAAGAGTACTTAAAGATCTCGACGTATCCGTAGGTTCGGATTGTATTCCCCCGATATTTCTGAAGAGGTGTTCTTTTTCGCTGGCAAAACCACCGCGTAGGCTTGTTCATCTAGTCTACTCCTCAGGTCTCTCTCCGAGTAGATGGAAAACAGCGGTTGATCAGCCCGTCCCTTAGAAGAGCAAATCTTCGTCACCCACCTCGTGCCGACCTATAGCACTTACGTCTCTTCTCTCTAAGATCTTGGCAACTCTGATGAATCGTCGGTTCATGAAACATCTTCAATCGCAGAAGCTTGTTAATGACTCTGGTGGTCCACTGGTGAACCCCTGTTAATCAGCCAATATTCATGAATGGCGCATGTATCGACGAAACGGGAAAACTTTCCATCATTGGTATAAAACGATCACGTATTCGAGGTTTCCTTAATCGATGCAAGAAATATTTCACCGCCTCTGATTTGGCTTTGATCTATAAGGCGTATATTCTGGTGCCTCAGAAGCCACCCTGCACATACTAGATAGCGACTAGAAAAACCAGCGATAAAATTTAAAGCAGACAACAATATCGTGGATTCATTAGACTCGCTCCGGCATCAACGTACCGTGTCTTCCTTGTCCGTGTTTTATCGCTAATTTAACAAGCGAGTGAGCTTACCAATTGCATTCCTTCTCTCCTTGAATTCACCCGCAATACACGACTCGCCAGAACCAGCACATCAGTTTACCCATGAGCCTGCTTTCGGACTCACCGTGAAATGTAGAGGCTCGTTTTACAGCCGCACTACACGAATATAGAAAGTTGTTTCCAGCTCAATATTTCCCTAGTCTGTGGGCAGAATTTTAAGACCAATGTGCACAGGTACTTATGCTCCCTCTCGGCAATGGAGGGTATTAATTACTCCTTGAGCACGCGCAAATTATGAAAAAAAGGCGTCGATGGAATAAGAGCAGGCGATACAAAACGGCACGTGAGCATATTTACTCCCATTCTGTGTAAACATGAGCAGAAATGAAACGAAAGTTCCTGATGGACTGAAAACCGCTCTGTAGCGACCTGTATACAAAGGAGGTGTGTAAAGCGACGTCAGTAATTATAGATTAAATTTCTTTCTTCTTCTTCTTCTTCTTCTTCTTCTTCTTCTTCTTCTTCTTCTTATGGCTCTACAGTCCAGCTTGAACTCGGGCTGGCCTGGGCCAGCTCCCTCCAACCGCGTACGCAACTTGAGGTCTGAGGTCCTTCACTGGTAAGTAATATTACAAATGTTATTTGTTCCCGTGAAGCATTGGAAAGGCTTTTCAAATGTCCAAGTTTGAGCAATAACTGCCTTCTATCACTATGAGTCCGGGCTGACCACGGTCTTCTTCTGTCCGAAGGTTGATTCTCCTCCGTCTTGAGCCAGGAGGCTCGGTTTCGAAGACCGTCTTAGCTCGAGGATATGTGCCTATACGCTTGATGTGCTGAAGCCAATGCTTTCTGCTGTTTTCTGCCCTTCGGACTACATCCACATCAACTGTGGTTTCGCCTTCATTCTCTGTCATTACAGACGTGATCGTATATCCAACATCGAATTTTTCACTCGAATGCACCGAGAATCAGCTTGGCTTATAGCCCGCCAGAGCAAGGTTTTGCTCCGTCGAGGCAGGAGTTTCGAGACCAGTCGTTGGCGACAATCCAAAGCAACAAGGGCGAACCCACATCGGATCAGCTCTTTGGTGTCATTTGTGGAGCTTAGGTTTGCCCCGAGGTAGACAAACTTGACGAAAATGTGGCAGACGAGCATAGATTTGGTTTAGTCCTTATTAACCATAAGACAACCTCATTTTGCCTGTTCTTCAATTGCCGTATATATGTCCAATACGGCGCGACAATGTCGTAGTCATCTCCATTTCCCAACAGATTTGAAGCAGTTTACTTTTGCCGGTCACACTAACTACTGTCCAGTGCCCGATGGAAGCAATCAAACGACATCGCATATTTTTACTTCCATTCGGTGCACCCGAACTGCATGGTGCATCGCGTCTTCGTGAGCGGAGTGCGAATACATACGGGTTCAAGCTGTCGTATGCTTACTTTCTTATCAGGTCGACGACCCATCGAGAGTCCGAGCGTGAGCAATCAATGTTCCTTTCGAACGCAGCAAGAATAAGCTCTGCAGTTTTGCTTCAGTATTCGGTTCCATAAAGCGGGACTGTCAGAAGGGCAAAGCCTTGGTCCGTCGAGGCAGGAGTTTTGAGCCCAATTGTCTTGACAAACCTAATTGGCATCGGCCCGCGCTGTGTTTTGATCCTGGAAACTTAAGGGTATTACTAACCCCTTAAGCACGCCCGTTGAGTGCATGCAGTTGGTTTTAGGGGACCCCGGTTCGAGTCCCAGTGAAAGCAAAGCTAAAACCTTTTTATTTAGTTCTCAAATCTCGTCCAGTCACCATTAGCTGTTGGCATCAAATTAACGTCATTGGGTATCACAATGGTTTAAGTTTTCTGTCAATTATGCTAGCAGCCCATTATCCTAAGGGCCTTTAAAGAAAAACTAAGCCCGAGTGCAAATAACCTGCCTAGCGCATATTTCCCGTTCCTCATCGATAAACAAACATGTTCGTTGCCACCTCTTCCAGTGCATTTATTGGCAACTAAACACATTCGCCGAATACCTTCGCTGCACGCTGTCGGATGTCCGCTTTTCAATTTAACCATGCGTCCGTGGTTCGCCTTAGCACACATCCCCACGCCCAACGTCCTCCGAGGGTATCTCGGACCATCAAATAAGCGGAATTCCATTCCGAGACAGCCATTTCCCATATTTAACCCTCCAATGGAGCGGAAGAACGAAACAAAAAACGCCTATGTATCCAATCTGCACGTCGCATCCCGGCTCCCTGGCTCGTGGACCGAAGAAAAATATTGAAATACCTCGGTGCACAATAGAAATTCCACATCCCTCACATGGACCGGGGTTATCCTCTAAATCACCGTCTTCTAGGATCCCGCTTCAAAATACAATATAACAAGACCCTCATCGGCGCTGATTTCCTATTCCACCCTAAAGCACCACCTGCCCGCCAAGAATTCCTGCGCAACCTTCCAACTGTGCGCCCCAACCGGAAGGGACCTTAGAGTGGTTCCGTTTCCCCCGAAGAAGAGAATCTGCTTCAATGAACTCCATTGATTTATACCCTTTTTTTCGGGGGCGGGGATTTTGAAAGTTCATAATTTCGCTGGCCAACTCAGGACATCCGAGGGGGAACACAGGCAAGAACGTGAACATTTTCTCCCGCAGCCGATGGCCACGGCGGACACCGACAGGCGACAAGCGGTGGCCGAGCGGACTTTATTGAATTTTCATTTTTCTCAGAACATCAGCCTCTGCATGTGAAAAGTCGAACAAATGAATTCACTTCATTGTGCGTCCCTCAAAACGGACGCCTGCGATGAGGGAAGAATAAAAGGCAGCAGACATGACACCAGGAGCACTTATTTGCTTTATTTTCTCGGCTGACTCTCAGTGATCCGAGGGCCATGTCGGCAAGAGCCTTCTGTCAATGAAGGACACAAATAGGCGGGCTCGGTGTACCCGTGTACATTGGCCCTCGGGACATCGAGGATGTAAGTATCGCTACGAGGGTGTGGACTTTGATTCGATTTCCCGTCCACTTGGAAATATTTCGATTTGCCGGCTGAGCTGAACATCACCCGCACTCCCTGCAGCGGCGACAACTATCTGTGGCGATGAATGACGGGGAGGTGCCTGTGCTACAATTTCATTTCGACGATATTAAGATATCCTTTCAAATGGCCGCGTGCACGGGGGATGTTGTGACTTTTATTGAGATGCTTGATTGAATTTCGATGTCACTCCGGGTGAGGAGGTGCCTCAGAGAGAACCCGAAAAAGGGTGTCCGCTGAAATAGATTATTGTGCGGGATATCGGAAGGGGTTTGGTTTTGGTCGGATTCGGGGGATGATTGCGTTCGGGGGAGAAAAAGGTTATTCCCGTTAAAAGGGCGCCAAATGGAACGTGTTTGGGTTGTCTTTTGAATTCCGTGTGCCTAGTCGCTGTAGGGCAGGCCCAATCGTGAGGGTCCAATGTGAACAGTGAAGGGAGTGCTGGCAGCTGGCAGCTGGCGCTGGTGGGTGGGTTCGATTGTTGTGATCTGTCATTTTTCAGATGCCACATTGAGATGTTGCCCTTTTAGGAAGCCTTTCGATTTTCAAGAAAGCATCCCGGGACCCGCATGAAATGAATGCTGAAGTCCTCGACGACAGTGTTGGCTTGTCTGGGAGTTAAACGTGACTGCATCCACCGACTGATTGGCTCTCAGGGCATTGACATCATCGGTCGTTGAGACAACAATGGTTTCCTTAGCGAAGACGAGCTAGACGACAGTTTCTGCTGCGGCAGCTTGGTCAGCTTGTTGGAGAGTAAATATGTCCGAAAGTGCTGCAAGGGATCCAAGTCAATCTTATTCTCGCTCTCCCACACGCCTGTAAGGTCCAATTCACTCTGGATGCCGAAATCAGAGGTCCAACATCCCAAGGCTGCTTTCAATGGCAAAACAAGAAGACAAGAGTTGCTCCCTCACACACCAACTAAGGCACAACATCACGATGGAGAGCTACAACTTCGATGCAGCAATTAGAATGTTTACCTGGCGCGCACAGTTTGAACTCTACAAATGGCTAGCTAGTGGAAGTGTGACGTTACATCGTCCGGGACGGATATGCCTGCTTTCATCCCTTTTTTCATGGAGTTCATTTATCCGGCAGCAGACATTGGTCGGGCTCAACAGCAGACTGAGTCTGGGTTACCTGGCGGAACTGAATGCCGGAAAAAAAACGCCCACCTGAGCTGAGTGTGTTTGAGCAATCAAAGGGAATAAATGACATTCCTGATTCTGCATCCACAACGAACCATTTCTCAGCAAACCTGAGAGGCTAATGGAAAATGAAGAGCTGCTGGAAGTTGAAGTTAGGTCATGTAGAGCACAGCTCCGGCCCGAAGTGTCTTCGACACCGAGCCATTGGGACAGCGCAACAGAGGACGTCCTCGCACTAGATGGCGCACACAAGTGGAAAGGACCTCAACCAACTTGGTATGCGCAGCTGGCGACAGTTCGTGCTGGCTGGAGAGGCATGTTGGTTGAGTCCCAGGTCCACCCCGGACTGTAGCACCAATCAAAGGAGATGAAGAAAAAGCTGAAAGTGAAAGTGGAAGTCAACTGTTTTCCTCATCGAATTCGGGATGGTAGAACTGTGACTATGTGCATATTGAAGGTGGAGGTGGAGTTCACATAGTTGTGTCATTAGAACGACGCCGAACCGCTGCATTCACATGTACAAGCAGGGGGTGCTTACAGTCTAAAGGGGGCTATCGAACCTCCTGGACTACACCATGCCGGCCTTCCCGTGATGTATCGGGAATGACCTTGAGTGTCCGACGAAGGTGTTTGATTTAAGAAAAAAATATTGCACACCCGCCTCGTAGTGTATGATGGACATTGGGTCGAAAAAAATGGGTCCGGCGGTGAATGAGGGCAAAACAGAGTGGCGCAAAGTTATAGTCAACTACACGAGCTTAACTCCGAACAAGGTCTTCAACAACTTTTCTTCAACAATAGACACTTTTAAACCAGTCTCTACCTTACAACTCCTAAAACACACAAGCCTCGGATACGGATGACCCTACTGCTGACGACAATGGACAACGAAACAAGAACAACGGTTTTCGGTCCTGTACGTGGATTGTGAGGTCACTTAACAGGCCACGTGCAGCCGATGAACTTGCGGACGCCCTAGAAGCCTATAAGGCTGACATCAACGCCATCCAGGAGGTGCGACAAAAAGAGGATGAAAAACTGCGACACATACTACAGCGACTGCTACAAAGAGCGAAGGCAGCGCTTGTTTGGATGCGCTTTTGTTGTTCGAGGCAGATTTGGGCAAGAAGCCTTACGCTTTAGATACAAAAGCGACCGCCTCACAACAATCCGCATGAAGGCAACATTCGGCAACACCAGCCCAATTTGCGTCCACGCCCCATAGCAAGTACGAACATACGATCAATGCACCAAGATCGTTCTAATAGATTTTAATGCAAAGCTGGGCAAGGAAGACGTCTTTGCTAGAGTCGTCGGAAGCCTACACGACAACACGTCCGACAATGGACCTAGGCTGTTGGACTTCGTGACGGGGCGAAACCTCACTGTAGCCAGCAAGCGGTTTCCTCACCTCAACATTCACAAAGAAACCTGGCGGTCCCCTGATCAATCAATCGTCAACCAGATTGATCACATTGCGATCGACGTCAGACACTCCTCCCGTGTCCTCGATGTCCGAACGTTCCGAGGTGCTAACATCGACTCGGATCATTCCCTCGTTGTAGCCAAGGTAAGGATGAGGGTATCGAGAGAGGTACGGAGTCGAGATAGGACACTACGGCTTGACGTCGGAAAGCTACAATCGCAATCGACCGCTGGGAGCTTTTCCGATCGAGTCTCTCAGTGAGTCCAACCCTGCCAGGCGCAAACAATCGACGAACAGTGGCACCGTTGTCAAAACGCCATCAGAGAAGCTGCCTCTGATGTGTTGGGTTTTAAAATGCCACCAAGAAAAAACCCATGGTTTGACAATGAGTGTCGGCAGGCGCATTCAGCGAAGCTAGTAGCGTATAAGGCGACGCTGGATAGAAGTACGAGAGCGGTTCGTGAGCTCTACGAACTTGAAAGAAGGGAAGAGCACCGGCTTCTCAAAAAGAAAAAGAAGGAGCATGAGAGGCGCGCGATCGAGGAAATGGAGAGGTGGTACGGCAGAAATAATGTCCGAAAGTTTTACCAGCGGGTGAAACAACTATCCAAAGGGTACAAACATCGGACAGAAGCCTGTCGGAACGAAGAGGAGCAACTCGTAGTACAGTCGCTGTCGATACTGAGAATCTGGAAGGATCACTTCTGAAGACTGTTTAACGGCGAAGAGGACACCAATACCGCTGTCAGGCAGAATGTTCCACTCAACGCAATGGACGACGATATAAGAGAATTCCGTCCCCCCGATCTAGACGAAGTCAAGCTAGCGATAACGAGACTAAAGTCGGACAAAGCTGCTGGAGCAGACGGACTGTCTGCAGAACTCCTTGAGGCAGCTGGAGATGAGCTGGTAGGGTGCATGCCAACTTGAAATCTGTAGGATATGGTCAGAGGATAGCATGCCCGACGAGTGGAATCTAATCGTCGTTTGTCCGGTCCACAAGAAAGGAGACACCTTTCACTGCGCCAACTATCGAGGGATCAGCCTCTTTAACATCGCCTACAAGGTCTTCTCTGCCGTTTTGCGTGAGCGCATGAAACGTCATTCGTCAACAACCTGATCAGTGCGGTTTCAGGCCTGGGAAGTGGACACTCTCCAACTATTTGTCGATGATGTATATGACAACGTGCTTAGAGACGAGCTATACGTCGCCATGTCTAGTTTTGACACTCCTGCCAAATTCGTCATGCTGTGCAGGATGACGATGGAGAACTCTCGCTGCTCCATCAAGCTCGGTAACGAAAACACCGATACCATCGGTGCCAAAAAAGGTTCTAGACTAGGCAAGGCGCTGTCATGTGACTTCTTTAACGTCGTCCTTGAGAAGATCGTGCAAAACTCACACGGCAACACAAGAGGCACGATTTTCCAAAATCTGTGCAATTGCTAGCATACGCGGACGACATTGGCGTGATTGGTCGAACACAGCCAGCCGTCAGTGATAAGTTTGCTCGAGGTGGCAAAAATGGGCTTCGTGGTGAATGAGGGCAAAACGAAGTATATGCTGTCACCAAGGACACACAACATCGACGACCCGGTCAGAACGTCACCATAGGCAGCCACAACTTCCAGGTGGTAAACGACTTCATCTTAATTGGGTTCCAAGTTAGTAGAACGAACAACATCAGTACCGAGCTTAAACGCAGAATAACTCTTGCCAACCGCTGTTTTTCCTGGGTCAAGAGGCGATTGAGTAGTAGAGCCCCCTCTCGAAGGACCAAGATGACTCTTCATAAGAAACTGATCACTCTAGACCTGCTATACGCCGAGGAAGCATGGACAATCTCAGAAGCGGATTAAGAAGTCCTTGGAGGAGAGTTCAGCGTACGATCTTTGGTCCTGTTGACGCGATCTGGAAATTCAAGAACGTATGGGCCATACAGCGACATGAGTTCAGCCAGGCGCCTGTGGATGCATCGGGCCATGTAGAGCATGGCTAACTCAGCCCCGGCCCAAAGAATCTTCCAATCCGAAACATTAGAGAAACTCAAAAAAGGACGCCCGCATTTAAGGTGGCGCCCCAAAGTGAAGCAGAACCTCAACCAACTTGGAGTGCAAAAATGGAGGCAACTAGCTAAGGATCGTGCCAGCTCTGAGAGGCTTGTTGGCTTGGGCCCAGGTCCACCCGCACTGCAGTGTCATACAAAGAAGATGAAGAAGGTGAGAGAAGGTGATTAATTTACGACCAATTGCACCCATTGTGATGACAGAAGGGGGCCTCTCTCTGAATTGCGCCATCAATAGAGGCATACCTGCCGTGTTGTGTGAAAACCATTCGTAAACAAGTACGTCTAGCCTTGAGACAAGAAATGCCATCATCGAGTAAGTAGTCACACTTCGGCAAATTTCTGAGCTATTACTCGTCCGTTTCCCCCTCCCGTGCTAGAGTCCACAATTTTCCCTTCACCTTCCAACTGATGCACATTTCGAACTGAAGCCGCCTTAAAAAACACCAGCTGGTCGGAGGACGAGGACACTAGCTTGAACTGAGCCATTTCATTTGTTTGTGATTCTTACAAAATGCAATATTCATCTGCGCAAGAGATTTGAAATTCATTTGTGGTCCTGAGAGAAACTCATCCCCAGGACGCGCCGCCACGGACGACGAGAGGTTCTCAGCCCGACACTAAGGACTTTCATAACTATTCATCATTACGGTCGTCCTTGAAGGACCCTTCAAAGTTGGACAATTAAAATTTGCCCAAGTTCCCCCTCACCCACCGCCCGCCAAACCAAGCGCTTAATTGAGGATGCTTTGATTCAGGCAAGGAAAATAGTTAAATGCATATCTTGGGGAAACATGAAGTGCATCTGGTTTTAAACGCCGCGCCACCACACCACCGTTGCCCGTCGCCCGTCGCCGTTCGTGTGGCTCTTAGGAAAAGATGATATCCCAGACATTGGGGTGGCCGGAGGAGAGAGGAGGTCATGTGATAAAGGATAATTATGGCAGAAAATAAATTTGATTCGACGCCGTCTTCCCCTTTTGCGGTCATCCGCGAGAGCTCCTCTCATTACGGATTCTCGTTTGAACAATTAGTGCAGTGCCCGCGTAAACGGGTCCTGGAGTGAAGGCAAATGCAATTAAGTGGGGATAATAGTAAGTACCTACGTTGCGTTATCATTTCTCGTGTTTTTCCTTTGCCCACATTAATGAGCTGGGGATTCTCGCAAATTGCTCAAAGCACAGGCGAGTGGTGGGCCGTACAAACGAGATGAGAGTCTATGAGACCAACTGTCTGGGTGTCGTGGGCACAGTGCGAGTTATGCTAAATTTGCCATTCACGTAAAGGGAGGCCTCTGTGAACCGATGGAAGTTGTTTGCACGGAGATTGAATGAATGGAGAAAGGAATGGCTGGCGGGAAGTACGTATGGGTGAAAATGTTCACTGAATTGGTTTAGTTCTTGGGGTTCGATGACACTTGCCTGCAGGCCTTGGGGTGGGTTGATTATTTTTGTAAGCGTTTTTATCGCTTTTAACCAACCGACCACCAGAATGTCTTAGAAGATGGCCTCTAGCAGCCTGATGTGTTAAATGAAGGATATACCGGCGAAATATGCATCTTATGCCTCGCAAGCTACCATAATCTTCGAATACGAAGGGAGAGGTAACGCAACAGAAGACGCCCGCAAGTGGAGAAGGACCGCAAGCAAGTGCAAACATCTAGCTCGAGATCGTGATATTTGGAGAGGCTTGTTGGTTGAGGCCCAGGCTGTGTAGCGCCATACAAAGAAGAAGAAGAAGCTAGCATAACCTAGCTACCATCGATCCTCTCTGACTCTGGGTGCCCGGTCTGGCGTAGCTCTGCTAGATGGTAGCTGCGACAGGTTGGTTCAAACCAGCACGTAGTAATAGTTCAAGATTTAAATGCTGGTCCACCCACTTGTGATTGGTTCTTTTAAGAAGACGGTAGGCTGTAGTGACCCTCCCAGTCTTCAGGAAGAGGTAGCACCACACACAGCTAGATCGTGCACAGGTACATCCTCTCCCCCACTCCCTCTATACCTTTGGCCCGTGCTGTGTCTTGAGCCCGGACAATTAAGGGTATCAATAACCCCTTGAGCACGCGCAAATTATAAAAAAAATGTCACCGTGTCCCAGCACCCGCACGAGGTGTATATTGTAATGCTCAGCCATCTCGTTAGAGGACAGCCCGCTAATAAGGGATTTCTCGAGTTGAACATGACACTAAACACGGCCTTAATTGCGGTGACGGGGATGTCCCTTTTGGATACAATATTGCTTTTTAGCCAGGACAGGGCCAGAGGCCATCAACATCAACCCCTTCACCTGCCTTAGAACCGTCTGTGTGTGTATTCGCAGGGGATCGGCCATCGTCTGGTTGTTAGACATCCACGTGGAGAGCTATTTTTTCTCGAAGATGACTCGCGGGGACATTCCAGAGCAAACGAACTTGCTAGAAATGGTCTGACACGCCATCCACGCCTATCGCTACTGTAAAGCCTCTATTGAAGTTGAACACGCTTGTCCAACCAAGCACTGGCACAGGAGGCCTCACAACTAAATAACTTTGGCCTATACTGGATCCCAAAAGGTCGCTTAACCTGATCAACATGAGCAGGCCTTCCCAGAACCCTCATGGGCGTTATAACAGAGCATTGTGCCATTGGCACCCATGCCTCTAGGGGGGGCCCCTCTCTTTATGACTTCTGCAGGAGCTGCAGACACGAGTATGAGGAAGAAACCATTGCAGGATGAGAGAGCTCATGCAGATACAGTCATCTGGAAGCCTTCTACTTCTTCTTTGTTTAGCGCAGCAGTCCGGGGTGGACCTGGGCCTCAACCAACATGCCTCTCCAACTAGCGCGATCTCTGATTAGATGTTTCCAGTTGCTTGCGGTCCTTCTCCTCTTGCGGGCGTCCAGTTTCGCTCACAAAGTTGGTTGAGCTCCTTCTCCACTTGGGTGCGCCACCTTAAACGCGAGCGTCCTCTATTGCGTTGCCCCACAGGTTCGGACTCGAAGATTCCTCGGGCCGGAGCTGTGGCGTCCATCCACTCTGCATGACCTAGCCACGACGTTGGATCCGAAGACGCCTAACTAGGCTCATGTCGCTGTACAGCCCGTACAGTTCGTGATTGAATCTTCCTCTCCAGAAACCGTCAACACAAACAGGACCAAAGATCCCACGCAGAACTTTTCTCTCAAAGAGACCAAGGACTTCTTCATCCGCTTTCGAGATTGTCCATTCCGCCGCGCCGACTGGGATGATCAGTGCCTTGTATAGAGTCAACTTGGTTCTTCGAGAGAGGTCTCCACTACTCAATTGCCTCTTGAGCCCGAAGAAACAGCGGTTGGCAAGAGTTATCCTACGCTTGATCTCGGTACTGATGTTGCTTGTACAATTAGGCCGAGGTAGGTGAATTCCTTGACTACCTCGAAGTTATGGCTGCCCATTGTGATGCTCTGTCCAAGACGTTGATGTTCCATATCCTTTCTTGAGGACAGCATATACTTCGTTTTGCCCTCATTCACCGCCAGACCCATTTTAGCCGCTTCCGTATCAATGTTAGCAAAAGCCTCACTGACGGCTCGCTGAGTTCTGCCAATCACGTCAATGTCATCGGCGAATTCTAATAATTGCACGGACTTCTGGAAGATCGTGCCTCTAGTGTTGGCCTGTGAGTTTCGCACGATCTTCTCCAACACGATGTTGAAGAAGTCACATGACAGCCCGTCGCCTTGCGGACCTTTTTGACATTGAAGGTCTCGGTGAGTACGTTACCGACCTTGATGGAGCAGTGATAGTTTTCCATCGTCATCCTGCACAGCCTGACGAATTTGGCAGGAATGTCAAAACTAGACATGGCGTTGTGTAGCTCGTCTCTATGAACGCTGTCATATGCGGCCTTGAAATCGACAAACAGATGGTGAGCGTCGAATTGCATTTTTTAGGTCTTTTCCAGGATCGGCCGTAGTGTGAAGATCTGGTCTATTGTGGACTTTTGTGGCCTGAAGCCACACTGAAACTGATACGGATTATTAATGAACGGCTTCAGGCGGGTACACAAGACGGCAGATGTGTATGCATGCGATGTTAAGGAGACTGATCCCTCGATGGCGCAGTCAAAGAAGTCTCCATTCTTGTGGATCGGGCAAACGATACTAGGATTCCACTCGTCAGGCATGTTTTCCTCAGACCACATCTTACAGATAAGCTGGTGCATGCACCCTACCAGATCATCTCTAGCTGCCTTAAATATTTCAGCGGATAGACCGTCCGCTCCAGCAGCTTTTTTGGACTAGAATAATAGGCCAGATCAGTCTTGATATTGCTATCTTGACCTCGTCTAAGCCGGGGGGACGGAATTCGCGTCTGTCCTCGTCCAGATTGAGTAAAACATTTTTCATGATAGTAGTATTGGCGTCGTCTTACCGTTTAAAAGTCTGCGGAAGTGGTTTTTGTATGTGACTTGAGTAAGAGTTGTCTGCTCTTAATCCTGCAGGCCTTGGTCCGGAGATTATATCCATCTCCTGCCATAACACCTCTCCATCTCCTCGACCAAGTTCTTAAAATGCCCCTTTTTTCCTTCTCTTCTGTTTGTAGAGCTCACGAACAGCCCTCGTTGTTCGATGCAGGGTTGCCTTGTAGGCGTCCTGCTTGGCTGCATGTGCCTGCCTGCTCTCGTCATCAAGCCATGGATTCCTTCTGGCTGGTGTCGTAAAACTCAGCGCATCAGTGGTAGCTTCTTTGATGGCTTCTTGACAACGACTCCATTCTCCTTCGATGGTTTGTGCAGGCGGTGTCGAACTTACAGAGAGTTTCTGGGTGACTCGATCGGCAAGGATCGTAGCAGAAAGCCTATAACTTCAGAAACCTGACCGAACTTAGCAATGTAGGAGTCGGTCATCTCCTTCGCTTTTTAAAAAGGTCTAAATGGTTTGCGGAATAGACACAAATTCCCATGGGATAGCAATTAGGTGGCCTAAGTGTGGCTGCTGTCGGCCTGCACCGTCTACAACCTGGCTCGTTGTAGAAGGCGATTGTTAGCGTTGGAAGGGACTCTCAATTCGTTGATAATGATTGAGTTCTCGTTGGTGCTGGCTGCAAGAGTGAGGGCCTTGTCGCCTGCTACTCGCTTGCCAAATAGTCCGTGCAAAGCTAGGTGGATGAATGTGGGGTGAGTCGCCAAACAGAACACTATGTGCACTACAGACATAACGTACAAATCAGGTGACACAGCTTACAAATACTTTATGATCACTAGAACGACTAGACGACGATCTATACAAACAAACGATGACGCAGCACAACGGTACGACTGAACGAAGAGATCATACAGATTCACCTTAATGATCGAAACACACTGCTGCGTTGCAGTTGCCGTGTCACTCGCTCCGAGTGATGTCTGAATTCATGTGACCCCGGCCATCTCAAGAGGAATGACCGAAGATTATTATTTCATGCGTTTTCCCTTCAAATCCAAATTCAAATGGACGCGATCCCCGTAATGCCTCCTCAGTGGTGCCGGCGGGTGCTGTTTACCCGCATCAATTGCCTCAATCCGGACATCGCAAGGACCCTCGGCACACCTGAGGAGTCATTGAGTCCATCAACCCCAACACACTGCGATCAATTTTTGATGTTGTCCCGTGTCCATGCAGCCGGAAATGACTCGCCGAGAAGCTAACACGTGGTTACTTGAGTTCTTGTCAGCCGCTTGGGGAGACATTACCGCGATGGCCCGCAAAGGATGTGCCCATCAAAGTTTTCTCATTAAGTGCTCAGCACTCGTTCGGCGTAGCGTTCGACCGCAAACAGAGAAGATGAGGACAAACAAAGGAGCCGAACAACATAAATGAAATGACACACACTTTGGTGGCATGGTACTCACCGGAAATTACACTAGATCCAACTAACAGCAACGTTAACCAGCAACAGCAACTTGACCTGAACTTCATTGTTCGCCGGTACTTGTCAGCAGCAGTGGCCAGCGGCAGCGGGACGAGTGACTGACAAATGCGCAAGGACTTGTGTGCCAGCAATGACAACGGAACGTCGGACTCGCCTGAGAGTGATGGTTGCTGAAATTGCTTTGCCCCTGCCGACGAGCACTCAATCGACGGAGGCGTGCCCGTTTTTCTGATGTTTTGCTTCCTATCTGCACGCACCACGATTAACGACGTCCTTCCAACGGCAGCACGATGAATGTCCGATTGCCTAGTGGAAATTGTCCGGCCGAGTGCTATGTGGACACTTCCGCGCAGCAGGCAGCCTGGTGATGATAGATTTTGATGATGATGTGTGTTCCGGAATAAAAGTGTACTCAGCCGAAGGTGGTTACGACGATGATTGCGGCGTCGCTC
The DNA here is from genome assembly GCA_916610145.1 of Eristalis arbustorum. Taxonomy (NCBI): domain Eukaryota; kingdom Metazoa; phylum Arthropoda; class Insecta; order Diptera; family Syrphidae; genus Eristalis; species Eristalis arbustorum. The sequence goes on along the minus strand of OU744320.1, from coordinate 40,598,039 downwards.
AGCAGATGAAGTGGATGCGGTGGACACGCGCACGGGCTGCCTGCGAGTAATGGCCCATACACCGAAGGATACTCTCATCAACAGGGAACTCGCCACTCATTTATTTGTTGAGGGGACAGGTTACGCCTGGCAGTTCGGTGGTTTTCCTTTGACAGAACGATTTCAAGCGGTGGCGGTGACACTGTCGGTCGTCGTCGGTCTTGGTCAATTTGTTTCGACGCAAATTTATTGCGGTCCCAGCGACAGGAGCAACGGCAGTAGCAGCAGAGGCAGCCTTGACCCACGAGTACAGTTGATGCTACGGCAGATGGTCGGTGCCGGTGGTAATTCATTTCCAGTCTCTGTCTCTCTGGTGTGATCCTTTGAACGAAAGGATATTGAGGATACCGTAAGAGGAGCTCGACACTGCCGTTCACTCAGTGACGTGCGTACCTGTTCATTCGGCCGGTGATAAACGACCGACAGGGCAACGCTTCACTGGCGATATTGGATTGAATGGAAGGCGTCCACCGGCCGCACTCGGGAAATTGTAAATAGTTGTCCTGAAAAGGAAGAAGAAAAGGAAATGTTATTGACATTGCTGGCAGCGACACGGATTGATGAAAAGTGAAGTGTGTTGTTGTCGATTTGGGCCCTTCCGCACGCTTTTAAATGAGATCCGTGCACCATCCAGAAGGAACATCCCTTTGAACGGCCCTCAGAGGGCAAATGAGTACGTAATGAATGAGCACTCGGAGTGCAGTGCAGTCCGGTTTTCATCCACAACCCCTGGCTGGGTGCGGGGAACAGTGCACACGAGCGATAAGTCCGTGCAGGGTATCAAAGTCGATGACTTGGACGATAATTAATGGCGCTTGTGGATGTGTAGGGCGGTGCACTCGATGCTGTATGCACATCGGTTTAGCCGCTCGATAAGGCAACTGGGAGCCGTAATGCAATAAATCAGCCCTTAAATGCATACCGTCTGACGTTTATTGATCCTTAAGCGGTGTTTTTTCGGGCGAACCGGAATGAGGGCGCCCCGATGTCGATGAAATCGACTTTACATCGCAACGGGCATCCCTGAGGTCGAGTGCCAACGACCGGGCGAGAGAGAGAAATCGAGCAATTTTTAAATGTAAGCCCGAATGTACCCCTTTCAATGAATTACTTTATGGAGTCGAACATTGGGGAGAGATAGGAAGGAAGATGGTGAGGTCTTCGGCAGCTACCGCGGCTGAATGCCGGCAGCTTGGTGTAGGAACGAACGTTTGTAGGAAATTGATGCGAACCTCCATTAACTCAGTCTTCGTTCTCAGATACATGGAGCGCGTGTACTTGCAGAATGTTGACTATGCTGCCCATGTTCCAGATGAATTCGAACAAGGTTCGTGTTTCATTTGATGACCACCCACAGAGGAGTAACCCTGACACTCGCCCCACCAATACCAGTCTAAGTGCTTTCACGACGCTAGAATTTCTAGGTTGCCTTGACGCTCTCTCCCGACACAATACCGCTGCCGGGGATATCGATCTACACATCAGCGTCAGTTGTGTTGTTGTCTCCCGAGAAGCCAGACCAATAAAGGGTAACAATCAATAGCTAAGTGCAAACCGTGCATCTTTTCTCATAACAATCTAGAACTACCCGCTGGGATACGTAAAATTTGCCTCCTTCTTTTCCCTATAGATTCAACGTTTGAGAATCCGCCTAGAACACTTTGTGTGCCTCTAAATTATTTGTAGACATTTTTCTGAGGCGCACTGTAGAGCATAGGGACCATTATTGCTTGTATGACCAAGGTTAGGTTGTAGTGGCCGACTGCCAAGACATTCACACTTAGGCCAAAGTAGACCCATTGTGGTACCACGCGGATTGACTTCTCCTAACTTCGGAACCAGTTTGTGCTTGTACTGAAGGAATATAGCCGGCCTATGCTGGCATTGCTTAGCTGATTGAGGTACTTGAAGTAAGCCCCTAGGTGTGGGAACCTACGACTAGCCAGAGCGCTGCACGAGCAGAGTAGGTGATGAGTGTTTTCTTCCTCCTCTTCATCCATGCAGCTTCTGCAGATATCATATATGGGGCACCCATCCTGCGAGCTTGAGTGCCAATTGCACAGTGCCCGGTTATGACCCCTGTGAGGGTCCTTAATGTGTGCTTGCTGAGTCTGAGCACACTGAGTGACCGTTTTGGGTTAAGTGATGGCCAGATGCCTTTTTGGTGGTGCCTTCTAGTCATTGGTGGCTTCTATTGTGTGAATCTTCAAAGTATGGGCTGTAGCAGTCGGCATGGAGGGTTGCACCCGTCCTATTGACAGGTGGTTTGCGGAATGAGGTTATACCACACCCGGCGAGTTCATCGACTGCGCAGTTTCCTGGTTTGTCACAGTGTCCCGGCACCCACATAAGGTGAATGTTAAAATGCTCAGCCATGTCGTTAAGAGACAGCCCGCAATTAAGGGATGTTTTTGAGTAGAACATGACATTGTCCAAAGATTTTATAGCGACCTGACTATCCGAACAGATGGTGATATCTCTTTTTCATATCACATTAAAGCCAAGACAGCGACTCTTTAATCGCTATAGTTTCTGCCTGAAAAACGCTACAGTGATCAGGGAGTTTCAAGGATATAGCAATGTTGAGGTCTTGAGAATAGACACACGCACCCACCCCTTCGTTTGTCCTTGATCTATCTGTGAAAATGCGCAGAGGATCTTTCAGCTTCATTTTTCTGGAAGGAATGCTGATTGAGAATTTCTTCTCTAGGATGGCCTGGGGTATTGGGCGGTCAGTGTCGCTGGGAAGGAAGTTGAATTCCTTGAGAATGGTTGCGTGGGCGATGTTGAGTTCGCACTACAGTCGGAGTGTTTTGAGTCTCAAGGCTGTTCTGGCTGCTATTTGTTTTCGAAATAGTTCCAGTGGTTGAAGGTGGAGGAGAATATTCAGTGCGTCTGACTGAGTACTTCTCAGTACTCCGCTGATGCACAAGCAGGCCAGTCTTTGTACTCGGTTGAATGCCTTGCAGTTGATAGCCTTATTTTGTGCTGTCCACCAAACTGAGACTCCATACAGAAGTGTCGGTCTGACAATAGAGGTGAAAATCCAGTGAGCGATGTGTGGTTGTTGGCCCCATTTGGATCCAATAGCTTTTTTGCAGTTAAACAGGGCAGATGAGGCTTTCTTGACCATTTCCTGGGTGTTGAGCTTCCCTTGCTATCGTGCGTGAGACCCAGAAACTTCGCACTGGCAGTTAGATGTAGTGTAGGGCAGTGGGGGGGTCAAAATGGAGGATTTTGTCTCTTCTGGTGAAGAGTACGATATCGGTTTTTTTGTGGGTTAACGCCGAGTCCATTCTTCCAGCTTGTCGAAGGCTTTCCGCATTATGGGTCTTAGAGTAGAGACGAATTTGCCGGATGCCGCTGTAACAATATCATCCTTTGCATCCACCTCTTCCAGTATTAATAGCAGTTCATATGCCGCTACGTTCCCATTAAGAGGAGAGAAAACACCTCCTTATGGGGTGCCCCTATTCTCTCTGTGGATCTTAGCGTATCCCATCTGAGAGTATATTACCCTGCTGCTGTTGTAGCTGATGAATGAAGGCCACTAAGGACTTTTCGATCCCGAGGTTGTTAAGCGCAAGTGAAATTGCTTTTGGTTTGATATTGTTGAACGCACCCTCGATGTCGAGAAATGTCACAAGTCACCAGTTTGTATTCTTTAAGCTCGAGTGGAGGGCTACCCACTTGTCAAGTTGGAGGGTGTAATCCACTACGGCCTTGGGACGATCACCCTGAGGGTGTACAAAAAGGATGGGGAGACTAGTGCGAAAGCCGAGCAGCCTCCCTCCACCTCTACTGCTCCATCTGTCGAGAGGGGAGGAGAAAGACTGTCCTGCTTCAAGTGAGAATCAACCCTCTACTTCAGGCTCTATCGAGAGGGTAACCCCTTAGCCAATATGGTACCGATGGAGGTGGAGGAGGAGGGCTCTGACCCCTATCCTAGGTAGCCATGGTCAGGAAGCCGATATCGGCCTCTCTGACCTAGAGCTAACCAGCACCCCGCCCAATCGTCAAGACGACTCTCTTCTGGAGTCAGACACCGACGATGAAGCTAATTTGACAGTGGTGGAGATTGTGTCTGGAATTGAGCCGGACACGTTACCCGTTAATCCCCACCACTACATCGCGGCCTCGGCCGCTCTTCTTCTCCGTACCAACACCTGCGGAAATGATATCGTCCTGGCCCTGGAACCCTGGGTAGTCAACGACATAGTTCGTGGACTCAGGACTCAGCAACCTCTATTATGTAAGGAATGAAGGTAAGCCAAGAGCCTGCATACTTACAAAGAGTATCCGTATGCCTGGAGGCAGGCAAAACAAACATCTTGCTCAGCAAATCACCATCACTTGCCCTTCTCTCAAAAGCCCAGCGAACCTGCCAGTTGGCCGTACGCATCCGTGCGTGTAAGTCTATCCCCGACAACGCCCCTAACGCCCAGCACTAAGCACACTGTGTCACCATAACTTTTAATAAATCCCCCCTGCGACGCCCTGGATTAGAAACAATAATCCCACGCAAGGAAAAATGTTTCCCGCACACAAGGGATTTAAATTCCAAAATCGAATCCGGCAAAGTGGCTTATGCTTATGGCATCCCGTGCGGCTCATTTATGCAAACCAAAGCCTCACACCCGAGGTGAGCGCACCAACTTTTGCCACACGCCCGAGCCCGTGTTCACCGCCCGCTCCTCCACGTGTCAGAAATCATCTTCAAACGAATCATCAGCACACAATCATAGCATCCAGGCAAGCGAACATAAGCCTCAGTCAACAACAAAGCACTTGACGGGACACCCGCACACAGCTCCAGCCGGCAGCGGCTGCAAAAGCCCGAACAAATCCTTCACAAGCCGGCCGAGGAAAACAAGAAAAAAAAAAGAAAAAACAACACAACAAACATTTGACATGTAAATCGCTTCGAAATATCATCCTTCAATCACATAAATCAATTTTCACCCCACCCAGCAGCCCCGGGGAGGGTCTGAGCAGAGATTTATTTGCACAGTCTCTCGCCCGCCACCCGGCGAGTGGCTCTTCTCTTCATTTTTATGAATCTCGTTCCCTCGTCTTCGATCCTCTTACGGCCGCTCGCTCCGGTGGATCCGTCAGCTTGTCAATAGTCTGAAGGCCTAATTATTATTTACACCCGGCCATCTGCTGGCACCGGGCGGGTCCCCCCTCGAATGCCGACAGTGCTCCGTGCATGTAGAGCGTAAGTTATGCGGTGGACAGCAAGCCTGACAGGCGGCCCATTTGAGCAGGAAACGGATAGGAATAGAAAACAAAACGGACACAAAGCGACAAAACGGCCGAACAAAAGAGGCAAAAACGAGGACATGCCAGGCCGGGACAACTGTCGCCGAATCAACAGCCCATACCCAGTGCCCCGGGGAATGGCCAGCGTCTCTCGTAATGAGCCGTCGGCCCCGGGGCGGAAGGAGACAAAAAAAAACGAAGTCAAGGAAAGGGAGCGAAATCCACTTATAGCCCCAAACGAATCGGTCAACGATTTTTCCGGCCAATAATCCTATTACGTGGACCATTGTGTTGGCTGGGATTCCAGTTCACCTGAGTGAATGGCTGGCCAAATGGTTGGCAGCGGACCAGAGGCATGGGATGTGATCCTTAATTAAGTTGCGGCTAATACAAGGCTAAGATCCCAGAAACGAGGGTTGGGCCGTCCACAATTTAATGAATGCTTGATGAAGAGCCCTGTAGAGGTGAACCACGTTCGGGTGGATGAAGAGCGAATCCCCTGGAATCCTCTGTGACTTCAGATTAATTAGTTGTCCTCCACGGATAGGTTATGGGCTACAGGCGAAATATTATTCTTCTGTTGGATTTGTGGCGACATTGAACGGAGATAGGTGCGCCGTGTAACCCTAATTCAGACAGATCCAATATCAACTGCAAAAGACTTTGCTTGAGAGCTGAGCAGTGTTACTGAGTAAGAAGAGTAAGAGTAGCGAGCTGCCAATGAGGCGTTTTCTAGCATGAGGAAGGGAGGTAGTGGCATTCCCGCACTAAGCCTACGTCCATTGTGTCGGAGGGGTGATTATGAAAGGCAAGACAAAGTACATCCTGCCATCACGGAAGGACGCCCAACATCGACGTTTCGGCCAGAGCGTCATAATGGACAGCAGACACATTGTAGTAGTCAAGGACTTCGTTTACCTGGGCTCTGCAGTGACTAGGGACAATAACACCAGCACCGAGATCAAGCGCAGGATTACTTTTGGCAACCGCTGTTTCTTTGGGCTCAAGGGGCAATGGAGTAACAGAGCCATCTCAGCAAGCTGACCTTATGTTACACTCCGACCATCCCTGCCCGGCTGTATGGCGCAGAGAACTGGACCCTATTGAAAGCGGATGAAGAACATGCTGAGGCATGTTTTTTTGACTAATCAGTACTCAGCTTAGTAATGATTCTCAATAAAACGCTCTTTTGCTGAGTTCAATTTTTCTTCCGAAAGTTGGTACGTGTGCTTACGTCCATTACAGTGATGACAAAATACTCTAGCGTCAACAACAAGTGTAATTTAATATTCAAATGTCCATTATGGACAGCCAAGCAAGTAATATGAATGATTCCCCTGGCGTCATCTACGAATGAGATTTTCCAATGCGTCCTAGTCAGTGATGATAGTGAAATTTAACTAAGTAGTCTTAACTCAGTAAATTATTTTGTCCTGTGTAAAATCTTACTAAGCTGAGTACTGAGCAGTCAAAAAAACACGCCCTTGGTCGTTTAGAGAGAGAAGTTCTGTGTGAGATCTTTGGTCCTGATTGCGTTAATAACGTCTAGAGGAGAAGATTCAACCACGAACTGTACAGTTGCATGCAGACAGATCTAGATCAAGATCTAGAGCGGATAGCCACCACAGCTCCGGACCGAGAGTCCTTGATACCGAGTCGAGTCATTGGGAGTACGCAACAGAGAACGTCCTTGAACGAGATGGCGCACACGAGTGGAGAAGGACCTGAAATGCTCAGCTGGAGGCAACTGACTGCAGATCGTGTTGGCTGGAGAGGCACCTAGTTAAGCGTCTTCGGATCCAACGCTTAAGATGGCTAGGTCATGTAGAGCGGGTGGACACCACAGCTCCGGCCCGAAGAGCCTTCGACACCGAGCCATTGGGACAGCGCAACAGAGGACGTCCTCGCACGAGATGGCGCACACAATTGGAGAAGGACCTCAACCAACTTGGAGTGCGCAGCTGCAGGCAGCTGGCGAAAGATCGTCCTGGCTAGAGAGGCATGTTGGTGGAGGCCGAGGTTCACCAAGGTGGACTGAAGATTATGGTAGCGGTCGGTTTTGCCAACAAATTTCACTTGCTTATGGACAGGTGTACTGCTGAGGTCACATAGGCTGTCATAAAGGAATGTGCCTGTAGTGGCTTTCCTCGTTGAGCGGAGAGCAGGACAATCGCAGAGGAGGTGCTCGATGCCTTGCTGCTCAGAAGTGATTGGAGAAGATCCCCATTGGGCAGTGTCTGGTGATCATTCCCACGTCGATTTTTGATCGCCTTAGGGACATCGAACTACTTGACCTTTTTGGTTCGAGATGAATCCAGATATGTTGTTTGGCAGGTGCTGCCTGTCAGTCATCCAGCATTTATTTTCGGTGTTCTGAGGTTATTGAGCTCTAACGTGAAGGTAGCCCCAGCCCAAATTTCATGACTGATGGTGTGCTTAGCGAGTTCGTCAGCTCCACAGTTGTCTGGGATGTCTCTATGGCGTGTGCTGGACAGGCGAATTTTGGGTGCTCGGCTACATCGTTAAGAGATGCCTGACAGTCGAATACAGTTTTTGAGTTTAAAGAAAACGATGCCAGGGATCTACTCGCTGCCTGGCTCTGCGTAAGGATACTCGGATATCTCGGGTGGATATCACGTTCCTCCTTAGTAAGGACAGGGCTTTGCTAATCGCCATTACTTTCACATGGAAGACGCGGCACTGATCGGGGCTACAGGGACTTCTTACGCCATCTTCCGTCTTGGATCCATCTGTGTAAAAGTGTATGCCTTGGCCAGACGGTATGCTGGTGCCGTAGCATTGGTCTCCTGCCGGAATCAGGATTTCGATGGATCTGGAGTCGAAATGTCACAATTTAAAGTGATACCTTCAGCTGAGGTCTGCAGCTGCCAACTGTGAAGATGTATAAATCGGAGGAAGAGCATGAAGCTTTCAAACCAACGATGGTACGAATTGATGGGAATTCTCTCTCCATTGCGAGAAACTTGATTGAGGTTAGCCCTTAAAGCACGTACGCCTGTGAAGTTTCTCGAGTTAGCACGCCATCTTTGGAACTGAACGAATGTCTGCACAGTTTCTTTGAGGCCTTAAGTGCATTTGCTGTTTTGAGGAAACGAATGACTTCGATGTTTGGTCCAGTTGACTGTCACTGGAAAAAAAAACTATTTCTCTAGGCCGTTGTGACTGGAGCGCACACTTTGTGTTGGCTATGCTGATCTAAACGACGTCCACAACTACTGCACCCATTTTTCGCACACACTAGATGCAAAAAGTGACCAAAAAAGAATTCGTAGCACAAACGTTGAGTCTATCAAGTCCCTTCTGCGTTTTATAGTTGCACTTAGGAAGTCAGTGTCTATACCCAATTTCCTGTAATTTGAGTGGAAGGCTAGCTGCGTTCAAAGTGAGTAAAGGCCTGCTTCGATGTTACACAGTCTTCTTCTTCTTCTTCTTGTGGCGCAACAGTCCGGGGTGAACCTGGGCCTCGGTCGACAATCCTCTCCAGCTGGCACGTTCTTTAGCCAGCTGCCTCCAATTTCGTTACACAGTCTACCAAGCCGAAAGAGCATCTGGCGATCGATTGTCCCCTGGATCTGTCTGCTGAGTTTGTCTTAAGGTGGACCAGCTCGTGCAACATCTAATGTTGGTGCACACCAACATCAAGTCTGATGAAAAAATGCCAGAAGGCTCTAAGCGGCGGAATGTGGTGTTTCATTAAATGAACTTTATCAAATCGATTGAGAGACGAAGGGCTCTGTCACCATCATCGATGTCAGTGTTGCCGCAGACACCATGTCATCCATTACGACAATCACAACAGAGCTCCCTGTCAGGAGTCACCACCGTGTTAGCTTTGTTGAGAGTTTAAATAGCAAATATTCCCTTTCTCGCACTTTTTTCGAGCTGACAGAGCGCACATCTGTGAAAGTCTAATGAAAACAAAACAAAAGAACCAAGGTAAGCACATTTATTGTTCTCAGAAGACCGATTGAACCCAAGGGTTCACGCTCAATGTTGGCATCTAAGACGACTGAGGGACAAATTCTTAGAATCTTGAAGGGAGCGTAGACAAGGTTTTTATGTAATTTCCTCAAACCAAACGGACCAAGGAGAGAATGTCTGTTACCTGATTTCCGGGAAATACATTTTTCCTGAAAGTTTCAATAGCTCATCCCGTCCCTTAATCGTCTAGCTCTCAATCTTGACACTCAACCACCTGTCGCTCGTCTCGCCGAGGTGATGGATAAGATGCCACTTCTAAGCTGCTGAACTTTCCCACTTTCATGTATCGGGAGCAGCAGCCACTTCTAAGCTTCTAAACGTTCCCTCTTTCATGCATCGGGAGCGTGGTGGCCCTTGACGTTGTGGGTACGGGCGGCGACCCAAATGCACCTGAACGTCGACGACAGAGGTTCGATCGAAAGAGGTTTGAACTCAGATCATGTAAGATTTTAAAAGTCGAACAGACTTTAAATTTAAACGGCTACACCTAAAATTATTTCTTAATCCAACATCGAGGTCGCAATCTGTTTTCGAGCAAACCTGATTTGAGCGACAAAAAATAACTGACAATGCCCAAGGAGTACTCCTGTCTAGAAAAGGCTTCTCAAACTTCGCCGTTCGGAGTCGGCATAAGAATGTGGCTCCCTTCCACTGGCGAAAGAACAAGAGCGCGCACAACACGAGGAGTTGCTGAGAGCCCAGGGCCTGTCCCTCTACGGGCTGTAGCGCCACCCATATTGTTACTATGCATTGGAGGCAGCTGAAGAACTAATGATGTTCACAAGTCCTGGTCGGCTTTCGAATGTGTGGGCAACTGCAGCCTCGTGAGCTGCCTTTCTACTCACAAGCCTTCGCCGCCGCAGTTTCTCAATCACGACCGACCGCGACAGCGCCAGTGTCATGAAGTGCCTACGAGCTGTATTCAAACTACACAAGACAATTCTCCCTTAAGATGGCAGACGGCGTTTTGAACGGTCTTGCTGTTACTAGAGGGTTTCCTCTGAGTATCACCTCCAGGTGAACCACACGCGCAGCCCCTGACTCAATAAGCTTTGAGCGGTGAATGGTTACTTTCAGAGAAGGAATCGTTGCCCCCTCCTCGCCACAAAAGCCTTCCCTAAACAGAAAAGCCGGCCCTTCCCGACCACTTTGATGTGACGAACGTTAAGCCCTTTCCGACCATCGAAGGTGCTTAAATCAGGCACAGTGTTTCCCTAAATCAACTCACCCCCCAGTCGCTGGGCACAATTCAAAGACAGACCACAATCGGCCTTAAAACAAACCGCACATGTGACCAAATCCTTTCAAACACCACAAAATACCCCGCCCGTCACTCATCCAACACCCTGCCGCCCGTTACCTTCGACGGATTAGCATACAACCCGTCTTAAAGAGTTCGTCCACCCCTGCACACCCCCACTCACCCCACACATCAAAAAGGAAGCAAATCTTCGCCAGGATTTGCGGCCCAAAAATGCTAATGCCCACGAGCAGCAGCCGAGAACGTTCTGTCATTTCCATCTGACCAGAGAAGCATCAATTCAAGATTCAGATACAAAATATAAAATTTAATATCCGATCAATTTATTGCGTCCCCTCGCCGGGTCTGGGGGTGGGAGGGGGATGGTAATAAAATCTAACGTTTCCTTTGCCCATTAAAAGCCCGCCCCTCGATGTGCGTCCGTGCGCACTGCTCTCGCGGCTGGGCTTCCGTGCAGGGCGGCACCTCAATGGCGCCATTCTAATTTCGTATCCTTTTCGTATTATCATACATTGAACACTTATAAATAAAAACAAACAAGCCCGGACGCCCAGACATGGCTCGGCTCATGGGAGGCAGATCTCGGGGGAATTATCGAGCGAATCGAATGAATTTTTATGCGAAACCATTTGGCCGCGAATTGAAAGTCGTTAAACTGTGAATGATGGGCGCTGTGCTCTCCGTGTTCGCGGCCAGATTCAGGGGGACGGGCAAGTGGAAGCCAGTCTGGTCTTGTAGTTTTTGAGAAACATCAAACATTTTGTGAAGAACATAAACACCCAACGCCGACGCGCCACTTACTCCTTTGTGTTGTACGTGCGCCAGTGCTCGCTATGTGTGTGCACTCTCCTGGTCTGCTCTGGAACTAATTACTTATTGTTGAGTCGCACTCTCCTCGGATCGGTGTATTTGTTGACTTTGGGGTTGTAAAGTTCTCTCGTGCACGGACGGTGCTGAGTTGGCGTCCAGGCTGTCATCGGGCACCGGGCGTGTGCGAGCCAACTTAAACAAACAAAATATTCCCAAGTGGTCGTGTTTACTCATTTGTGGATTCAACAATGGAATTGGGTGTGCGTTTGGAGGAGTTGCCTGTGGGGGGTGTTTTCGTTGACAATTGGATTTCCGGTGCAGTGGTTCCGGGTGGGGGATGCTATTTGTATGCAAGTGGTGCAGAATATGGGTGCGCTAAGATGAATCCAATTCACTCCGGCCTCTGCACTCGACTGGGATGGGGGATTTTAATAATTGACGGTTTGCCTCTCGTTTTGGTATTCAGCGCAAAGTCAATAAGCGTGTGAGCAGAGGGAGGAGCTTGGGTGGGACGGCAGTCATAATGGAGAGGGTTTGTTTAGATATCGTGATCGGTAAACAGAGGACATGGGTGAGGAGACGGTGTGAGACATTTTGTGAACAAGGCGCGAGTGAACACCTCGAAAATGTCTTAGAAGGTATCCGAACTGTGTGTGTTGGACCACGTGCTGGGTCGGATTTGGTCAAGCACAGGGAACTTCCTCCGCAAATGTTTCCCGGCGGCGACATTGACGATTTCAGAGACCACCACGAGACTTTGGTCGTCCAAGCGAGGTACTCTCCACTGTGCATTCCTTGAACACTACAGCGACTTACGGTCCTTTCGATAGGATCGTTTAGGAAAACCGGTGGCATTTGCATTAGCAGAGAGAGCCATGGAAGCCTCTTCAAAAAAAAATTTAAAGAGTGTTAAATGTTTGTCAAAGACGTGTGTATTTTAAAGTAAGCGTCGCGTTTGCATCACATTATGAAGCAGTGTTCTTGTGCACGCATCCAAAAGGACCGAAAATGTGCTGACCGGAGCAACATGAAAAAGTCTAAAGCACTTACTATCAAGTGGGTGCACCGTGTGGATGATTTGCCGAATTGTGGGTCCACGCAAAATCCCAACAAAGAAGCCGCACAAAATGATTGCACGCGTGTTTGAAATAAAAATCCTCTTCTATGGTTACGTGGAGGACAAGGGACTTCACGTGCCGTACTGTGTGAACGCCTAAAGCCATTCGTCACCAACCTGGTCGGTCCATACCAGTGTGGCCTTGGGCCAGGAAAATCCACCATCGACCAAATAATCACACTACGGCAGATTTTGAAGAAGAGACAACCCAGAAGCAACCCCTACGACAAGAGGTCGCAGTTATTAGTTTGGCAAGTTGAGCTCGGGTGAACTACAACCAGTAACCGATGACTACCACTTTGAGGTAAAATAAGCCCAATTGGTGCGTAGAAAAAGTAACAACACTGGGCATCGCCAGGTTGACGCCACTCAGTGCCTACCCGATTCCCACAGCACCCAGCCATCCATTTTGGCCCAGGAGCAACAAATCGATACCCACCACCTGTTCATATCGATTTTAAGGCGGCGTATGATAGCGTCCTATGCCTAGTTTTGGCATTCCTACCAAACTCGTCCGTTTGTGTAGGATGACGATGGAGAATGCAAGCTGCTCCATCAAGGTCGGTAAAGACCTAACCCAGACAGACAGACAAGGCGACGCGCTGTCATGCGACTTTTTCAACATCGTTCTTGGAAGAATTTATCAAAACTCGAACGCCATCACCAGCGGAACAATCTTTCAGAAGTCCGTCCAACTACTCGCCTATGCGGGCGATATCGACATTATCGGAAGAACGCAGCGTGATGTCAATTTCGCTTTTGCGGAAATTGCAACGGATGCCGCGAAGATGGGTTTAGCCGTAAACGAGAGTAGGACCAAGTATATGCTGTCAACGAGAAAGGACATCCACCACCGAAGTCTCGGTCAGAACGTCACATCAGACGGACGTAGTCAAACACTGTGTCTACCTAGGCACCGCTATCAATTCAGACAATGACACCAGCGCTGAAATCGAACGAGGAATAACTCTTGGCAATCGCTGCCTCTTTGGGTTAAGAAAGCAATTGGTAAACAAGGCCCTCTCACGAACAACCAGGGTAACGCCTAACAAGACCTTAATTGTCTCTGTCCTGGCGCGTAGGCATGGACTTTGTCAAAAGCGGATGAAGCTGCTCTTGGTTGCTTGGAGAGGAAGATGCTTCTCTTGTGATTTTCGGTCCCGTCTGCATAGATGGTGAGTGGAGGAGGAGATATAACGAAGAACTATACGCGCTTTTCAGCGACATCGACTTAGCCAGAAGAGTGAAGATCCAACGATTGAGATGACTAGGTCATGTAGAGCGGATGGAAACCAATGCTTCGGCCCGAAAAGTCTTCGAATCCACCGCCGAGGGACGGCACAGTAGAGGAAGACCGCGACTCAGGTGACGCACGCAAGTGGAAAGAGACCTCAAACAACAATGGGTGCGAAACTGGAGACAGCTGGCTAAAGATCGAGCTGGCTGGAGACGCTTGTTGGTTGAGGCCCAGGTCGACCCCGGACTGTCGCGCCACCTTAAGTAAGTAAGCAACGTATAAATGAGTGTTGTGATGCGATACGAAGACGTTTACTAGCCAGTAATGTAAAATTCTCGAAGCACAGTAAAGAAACCACAACTGTCAAAAAAATTCGAAGAAAAACGACTCAGTTGGGCCAAGGAGAATCTGAACAGAGATTGGAACAACGTTATTTTTTCGGATGAAGCTTCTTCTTGGGCCTGGTCTCCTATCACTCCAGTGAACCTGGTGTACACGATCAAATAAATTAATCCAGCGGACCGTCAAACACTCGGCAAGGGTGCACGTTTGAGGATGCTTCTCAAAATTTGGCAATTTGTTCGTGTGTTCAAATAAAAAGCGCGCCCAACATGGTCAACATTTATAAGAAGGCTTTGTTACCATCTGGCCAAAGGGGGTTTCTGAATGAGATTTGGTTAGGTTAGGTAAGGCCTTAGTGGCTGACTGCTTAGGGCAGTCACATTTAGGCCAGAGTAGGCCCATTGTGATAGCACGCGGATTGACTTCTCCCAAGCCTGGAACCAGTTGTTGCTTGTAGTGAAGCGATTGAGCCGGCCTATGCTGGCACTGCTTAGCTGATTGAGGTTATTGAAGGAAGCCCCTAGGTGTGGGAACCTACGACTAGCCAGAGCGCTGCACGAGCAGAGCAGGTGATGAGTGTTATCTTCCTCCTCTTCATCCATGCAGCTTCTGCAGAAATCATTAAATGGGACACCCTTCCTGCGAGCATGAGTGCCAATTGCACAGTGCCCGGTTATGACTCCTACGAGAGTCCTTAATGAGTGCTTGCTGAGTCTGAGTAGACTGAGTGACCGTTTTAGGTAACTGATGGCCAGATTTCTTTTGTCTTAACGCAGGTGGTGCCTTCTAGCCATTTGTCATTAGTGGTCTTAAGTGTGTGTAGCGATTGGCATGGAGGGTGGTACCCCTGCTATTGATAGGCATGAGGTTGTCCCACACCTGGCGAGTTCATCGGCCTTGCAGTTTCCTGGCATGTCACAGTGTCCCGGCACCCACATGAGGTGAATGTTAAAATGCTCAGCCATCTCGTTAAGAGACAGCCTGCATTTAAGGGATGTTTTTGAGTGGAACATGACATTGCCTAGCCTAGTCCCTTTAATACGCTGCAGTGATCAGGGAGCAATGTTGAGATCTTGTGAATAGACACCCGCGCCCATCCCTTCGTTTGTCATCGATCCGTCTGTGAAAATACGCAGAGCATCATCCAACGTCTGCGTGTCAGACATCCAGTCCGATCTGGAGAGAATGCTGATCGAGAATTTCTTCTCGAAGATAGCCTCGGATATTGGGCGGAGAGTGTCGCTGGGAAGGAAGTTGACTTCCTTGAGAATGGTTGCGTGGTCGATGTTGCGTTCGCACCACAGTCGGAGTGTATTGAGTCTCAAGGCAGTGCTGGCTCCTATTTGTTTTCCGAATAGTTCCAGTGGTGGAAGGTGGAGGAGCATATTCAGTGCGTCTGACGGAGTACTTCTCAGTGCTCCGCTGATGCACAAGCAGGCCAATCTATTGTGAGACCTCCTTTGAAATCGACTCCTAATGCTGTTGACTTTTCGATATTTTTTCCTTCTGCCAATGATCTCATCGCAACAAGTCTGTTTCCGGTGCCTTTCCAGCATCAAGCGATGATGTGTAAAACCGCGTCAGAAAATATATTCTCTCTGCCAATAGTTGATCTTGAAAATCAGTACACATGTGGGTCGCAAAGATGATTGCTTCCTCAAAATTACAAATCAAAGTTTCGTCAGTTTTCAGAGCAGTATATACTCACTGATTGTCTTCTGGAGAATGTACGCCAATTGCAAACTGCACACATTGATCGTATATTTGTGTTCGATCGCTGTTAGCAGTTGATTGATCGATAATGACGATCCGATGTGTGAGAACATTTCGAGCGGTTTCATTGAAACATTCCACCTACCAGCCCGAGCACCCACAACTGTGTGCCAGCCAGTGTGCTTCATCCGGCCACTGATCGAGATCGTAATGATCGCCGAACGTACACACAGCAGTTGATGCTCTTGCTGACCGGAAGTGTGTGATCCACACTGCGGAAGTGGGAAATGAGTTTCAGGTCAAGGACGTCGTGAGTTTAAGGATTGACAGCATTTTGTGATCATGATCCCACGATCCCACCCCGAACTGCATCTCCATCCATTGAGAGGAGTAGTTGCTGCAGAAGTCAGACGCCCACCTCGCATCAGAAAGGAAGAAGCACAGCACAGTAAAGTAGCTAAGTAACCACAAGCAAATGAAATGAACCGAAATAAATTAAGAAATGAGAAGTGCATACATTTTCCAAGAACATGATCCCCGACGGCTCTTGTCGGTAGAAAGCAGATACGAGCATGAATTCCCCGCCCACTTCAATCCACTTGCTGTAGAGTGTTTTCCAAGGCCATCGGAAGCTGGGCGAACGAGTTCAATAAATATTTGAAATAATTTGACTTCATTGCTGTCAGCGAGGTGAAGTCCAATATTGATTTGCTCAAAGGTACGGTGAGTGCACAACCACGGAAAATTGTTTCCAATCGAACCACATGATGCACCGGAGAGGAATGCTTCTCTCTGTTGCAGATGCAGATACGTCCAGATGTATGCTATGATAATGAATCCGGAGATAGCCAGCTGTGGGATGGTTTTTGCTGTTATCCTTAATTGGGAGTTGAATTTCATCGGTAATAAGTTTCCGAACATGCACCGTGCAGTGAGCACGTCAGTTGTGGTGTGGCTACGGAAACATGGTCGAATTCGAGAAATGATGTGGTGCTCCGTTCTCACTTAAGAAGTCACTATTCGAATTTAAAGAGCTGTGATGTACAGAGAGTGGCGGTTGCCAGTGCCAGGTGCAGTTGTGGGCAGTACGGTAGCTCGAAAACGGTGCGTTGTAAGAAAAAGTGACAAAGGTCGATCTTGTAGAATGGTACGCGGTTGAGGAAGATACAACTAAAGGATGCAAAAATTTACAATACTTGGGTTACATTTGTAATGTTTTAAGGTAAGCCTTTCGTCCTCTTCTGACAGTTTTGCTCTAGGACCTAACGTTCCCGAGATACAAACATGCAAAAGTGGCACTAATGTCACTAGACTACTAATGCCCCTACAACCCGGTGACCGGGTGTCGCAGCAGAATTTTTCGTTGAAAATTGGGTTTTGTACGATCGATGGATTTCGTCGGATCGCACAACAAAATCACCAAGGCCAAGGTTGTAGCTTGTGGCGAGGATGTCGTTGCAAAAAAGGGACGAACTTTACGTTATTTTGTGCGATTTTCAAAGGATTAGCGAATTTAAGCGGAAACATTTATTTCGTTGGTGTGAAGTATGAAATTTTGACCAACATCGTGGCACGTACCCCCTTTTAGATTTATTTTTAATTTTGCGTTGGAATGATTTCTGTGTTATTGATGAAGAATGCACTGAAAAGACGTTAGAGTCCTAATCTGAACCCCTCTAGTTTGTGATTTGCTCCTCTCTAGTACTTCTGCAGTGAATCGGGAGAGACGTAAGGGTTACAGGACAATTTACTGTCTGAAATGAGGTCCGAGGCCACTGGTAAAATGTCCCATAGTGCGGACACCGCTCCGTTGTTGGAGGCTGTCAGCAAGATGCAGGTGGAGAATCAACTATGCGCTGAGTGGCATGAACCCAGATCTTCAAACTGCGGCAGATCCTAGAAAAATCCCAAGAAATGCAAATCGACGCTCACGACCTATTTGTCGAAAAGCCGCATATAACAGCATGCATAGAGACGAGCTACAGGTTGTGCAGGATGCCGATGGAGACGCCCGCGTTTATGGTTGCGCCCTCAAGTAGAGAAGGACCTCAACTAACTTGGTGTGCGAAAGCGGAGACAGCTAACTAGAGAACGCGCTGTTTGGAGAGGCTTGTTGGTTGAGGCCCAGATCCACCCCGGACTGTAGCTCCACACAAAGAAGAAGAAGAAGAAGTGGCATGGACTTGTGTGTATTTAATTTACCGAGGCTAATACAATTAGGTGCATTCAGGCTAATCCTAAATTCAGACTAAGGCCTTTTCGGTTCAATCTGTTCCACAATTGTATCTCACGCCCAATCCATAACTGACTGATTAACTGGCACCACGCGAACAAGCTGTCGCTGCCCCAAGGTGTTTTTGCACGCCATAAACAAAGTCATTAGTTCGATTCTCAGTAGGCACTTGCAATGTGCCTTGAAATCGATGGAGCCTTAAAAAATACAGAAAACAAAGACCTTAGCCTGCAATCACTCACAAACCGTCTTTTTCTAAGCAAAACCAATTCTTGGCCCCTGTGCGTAATGTGTGCACCCGAAAGGAGACAATCTAGGGCGGCCTCCTTGAAAGAGTCCATTGAGCATCCTGGGCTCTGCGACTGAGGACCTGGATTTTTTGTGAAAATTTGGGACCAGCAAGGAGCACTACTGCTAGGTCGGACATGTAGTCAAGACCAATCATAGTGGACATTATCATCTAAGAAACACACGAACTCGAGTGCACTTCTTTCGGCAAGGAGCGCCAGGTATACCGGTATGAAGTGAGCGTCAAGATACAAATGTCTCGATAGGGAACATTTGTTGTGAACGAGCCCTTATTTTTGTTTGTTTGTTTGCTATGACGTCTGTGAAAAATATTCAGTACGCATCAAGTCATTGAACAGACCAAAACATATTTTTTCATCGTGTTAGAAATGTCGAATTTTGTACCAGAAAGTGACGATTTGCGGAAAGCATTAATTTTTTTTTTTCATTTGAAGAAAAGTGCTGCAGAGTCGCATCGAATGCTTGTCGAGGCATATCGTGATCATGCTCTATCAGAAGCAACATACAAAAGATGGTTTCAACGCTTCCGAAATAATGATTTTGATGTGAGGAATGAAGAACGTGGAAGACCACTAAAAAAGTTTGAAGACGCCGAATTGCAAACGATATTGGATGGAGATGACACTTTGAGTCAGTGAGCAGATGGCGGCAATGCTAAATGTTGCACAACAAACAATTTCTGACCGTTTAAATGCTATGGGAGAGATCCAAAAACGTGGAAAATGGGTGCCACATGAACTGAATGAAAGACAGATGGAAAACCGAGAGAACACTTATAAAATGTTGCTTCAAAGACACGTAAGAAAATCGGTTTTGCATCGGACTGTTACTGGCGATGAAAAATGGATTTATTTTAAGAATCGAAAACGGAAAAAATCATGGGTTAATCCGGCACAACCATCAACATCGACTGCAAAACCAGATCGATTCGGCAAGAAGACAATGCTGTGTGTTTGGTGGGACCAGAAAGGTGTGGTGTACCACGAGCTCCTAAAACCTGGTGAAACCGTTAATACTGATCGCTACCGACAACAAGTGATCAATTTGAACCATGCATTGATCGAGAAATGACCAGAATTGGCCAGAAGACACGGCAAGGTCATCTTGCTCCATGACAATGCACCTGCACACAAAGCAAAACCGGTTCAGGATAAAATCAAAACACCTGGCTGGGAGCAGCTACCCCACCCGCCGTATTCACCAGACTTGGCTCCTTCCGACTACCATTTGTTTTCATCGATGGGACACGCATTGGCTGAGCACCACTTCTACTTCTACGAAGAAGTCGAAAATTGGGTGTCTGATTGGTTTGCTTTAAAAGACGAACAATTTTATTGGCGTGGTATTCACAAATTGCCAGAAAGGTGGTCAAAATGTGTAGAAAACGAAGGCCAATACTTTGAATAAAATGTTTTTACTTTCCCATCAATAATCACTGTTCATTTCATACCGGTATACCAGGTAAGAATGAGGCAAACTAGTGGCTGGCTACAAAGCTCTACTGGCAATGCACTCGCACTCCTTGACGACGTGGTATCAACAAGGGAGGTGTTAAATACAAATGAACCCGTCAACGTAAGACCAAAAAAGGTGGAACTTGCTAACCGCCTATGAGACCACTCAGCCTCCCGACTACAAACACACTCAATTTAAGCTATGTCCGACGTAAGTCAACCTTATCATGCGTGTCAGCGAATAAGCAAAGTTTAGCTCGGGCTCTTATACATGAGCAAGGAAGCCATTAGACGTTAATGGGGCCATCAACCTCATATGACACACTGGGGCCTAGTCGCTTAGCTATCGCGTAGGCTCTCATTCCGTCGACTCAATGATATCGTCGATGACTATCGTTTATTTTGCAAGCGTCGAAAATCAGCCGTCGATATGGTACCTGATGACAGTTTTTGCTTGCAGGCAAAACGATAACTTTCAGTCGCTAACATATCTCGCTAGTGCAACGTTTGTCGCAATACGCGATTAGGCGCCTGGCTATTTGTACCTATCATCAGACTCATCCTCTTGCACGACGTGGTTCTGTGGGGGTCCACACAGACAAGCGTGCATCTACATCAGTTGAGCCTCCAAAACCAATCCTACTGAGGCACTTAAAATTCTCCTCAACGTCACCCCTTTCAATATGATTGGTAAACAAATAGCAGCCAACTGTACGTTTTGCATAGGGGACGCTTTACCAAATTCCAACCAGACCACGGGTTTCCCAGAAAACCCAGAAAACAGCTTGATTCCGGAGAAAGGCATGTGGAACGGCGCACCATACCCATCGGCAAAACCACACACTTTTACACAGGATCCAAGACGAAAAATGGTGTAAGAAGGCCCGATCGCCCCGATCACGGCAGCGTCTTCCAATTGGAAGTAAGGGCGATTAGCGAAGCCCTGTTCTGGCTAAGGTGGAACGTGGTATCCACCCGAGATATCTGTACCTTTGCAGATAGCCAGGCAGCAATAAGATCCCTGGCATCGTCTTGTTTTGTTAACGAAGTATGCGAGCAGCTCAAAATTCACCTGTGCTGACTTGCTAAGCTATAGAGACATCCCTCGCTAAGCACGCCACAAGACTGACGATTCATAAAATGTCTTCTAACAAAGGCACCCCTCGGACTACCTTCACGTTAGAGCTCAATAATCTCCGTACACAGACAATAAATGCCAGATGGCTGACAGGCATCGAATCTTCGAATCCGAACCTGTGGGGCAACGCAATAGAGGACGCCCGCCGTTTTAGGTGGCGCACCCAAGTGGAGAAGGACCTCAACCAACTTGGTGTGCGAAACTGGAGACAGCTAGCCAGATATCGCGCTAGTTGGAGAGGCATGTTGGTTGAGGCCCAGGTCCACCCCGGCCTATAGGCTGACAGGCACCACCTGTCAAACAACATAACAAATCTGGCCCCATCGCGATCCAAAAAGATCAAGTAGCCTCATCTCCCCCAAGGCGACACGGCCCAATAGGCCTCTTCTCCAATTACATCTGTAGGAGCTGCCGAGAGGAGGGTGATCAGGAAGGCATCCAGTACCTCCTCTGTGACTGTCCTGTTCGCTGCACATTTATGATAGCCTATGTGACCTCAGCAATACACCAGCTCATACAGTGGTGGAATTTGTTGGCAAGACCAACTATCATAATGTTCAGTCTACAGTCCTTGGTAGACCTGGGCCTCAACCAACATGCCTCTCCAGCCAGCACGAACTCTAGCCAGTTGCCTCCAGCTGAGCACACCAGTTCCTTTTCCACTCGTGTGCGCCATCTCATCCTTTGTGGCTTTGCCTCATTGGCTCGGTATCGAAGACTCTTGGGGCCGGAGCTGTGGTGGCTATCCGCTCTAGATCTGCCGTTTGTTCCCAAAACGACTAAATAGGTGCACTGTACAGTTCGTAGTTAAAGCTTCTCTTGCAGAGGCAAGCAGGACCAAAGATCACACTCAGAACTTCTGTCTGTCTGCGACCAACAGCTTCTTCATCCGCGACCATGTCTCTGAGCCATAGAGCCACAGCAAGAGTAAGTCTGCGCTTGATCTCGGTGCTGGTGTTA
The DNA here is from genome assembly GCA_916610145.1 of Eristalis arbustorum. Taxonomy (NCBI): domain Eukaryota; kingdom Metazoa; phylum Arthropoda; class Insecta; order Diptera; family Syrphidae; genus Eristalis; species Eristalis arbustorum. The sequence goes on along the minus strand of OU744320.1, from coordinate 40,576,162 downwards.
TTGTCCCTATTCACCGCGAAGCCGAGGTAGACGAAGTCCTTGACTACCTCAAAGTGTCTGCCGCCCATTATGACGCTCTGTCCGAGACTCCCATGTTGTGCGTCCTTTCGTGATAGAGCATGTGCTTTGTCACCCCTCCAAATTTGAATTACCTACTTGGCAGTACAATGAGCCCACATTGGGCTAAGTCTGAGAGTGTCACTAACTACGTTCCTAGTTCGGCCTAAGATCTGCCATGGTTCTCTGTTATGACCGAGAAGTGAAGAGCTTTGCCTACTTCCCGTCGGTGAAGGCAAAGGATTCTCTCTCTTCGATCAGCGAACTCTTTCTCATCACCATTCGCCGTCGCTACATCAGCGTCAGACATCTTCCGTTCCAAAAAGTATCCCCAAAAGACTGCCGGTCCCCCCTGCACCTTGGCCATGTGCCAGGAGTGTCACCCCCAAAATGCGATGAAGTTCAAACAAGGCTGCTCTGAACAGTCCTTAACGGCCAGCGTCATTCATGGGCCGATGCTTCTTGACAGCAACTGTCTCGCAGTTGAACACCGAAGTGGTCCCCTGTCAGCCTTGATCAGTGCCCAGGCAATTAATCACCGTCCCGCCCGACTTCTGTGCTAGAATTCCAATCGAATTGACGTCAGACCCCGCACCCATGACAGACAATGTACCCCGCCTAGGCATGTCATGCTCGTGGTGTTGTTGTCAGGCGAGAAATTTCGTAAACAAAATGTTCCCCCCACACGCACACACTCGATTGTCGCCAAATAGCCTCCCCATTCATGTAAACAAGAAATATTGTGCCTCAAAGGAGGATTCAAGCAACAACAGCAGCGAAATTCCCGCCGCCGTAAGATCAACAAGTACATCAACAAACACACTTCCTTGAGATGTCTCATCGTCGAAAATAATTCCCAAAGCTAAAATACGGCGGGGCAACCAAAAAGAAGAACATTCGCGCGATCGCGTCTCGGAATGTTCATTAAGTGACCAGAAATAGATCCACGTTGCCCAAGAGGGAGAGAGCGTACATAGTAGCCGATGTTGAATGCCAGCACCCCCTCGGCACGGCCTACTCTGTCTCGGGGGCCGTGAGACAAGACGCCAGCTCATTAAGTATCTGAGGCAAAAAACAAAAGCCTGCATGCAAATCCCAGACACGGACGGAACACGCTCCTAAAAACTTCACCCTTGTAATTGGTTCGGTAATTAAGCCAACATGCATGGGGAATGAGCAAATGTTTAAAAATACCCTCATGCTGGGTCGCCGCCGACGCGCGGCGAGTCCCTGCAATGATGCGTGATGCTCGAAGCCGTGCGATACTAATCGTGGGCCAAGCGCCAACTTTTATCGCCGCTCGTCGTCGTCGTGTTTATTCCGGAATCTGTGCGTCGAGAGTCCTTCTGTCTGGCGTGACCATGACTAGGCTGAATTCCTCTTGGGTATTTTTAAAGCAATCTGTGTCCGCTTCTCAGCTGTACACACGAGCGTGTGCCTTGGGTGGGTGTTCATAAAAATCCCAGATCCTCCAGAGAGGGCCGGCAGTGTCGTGGCAGTAAATTTAATTCCTCGTCGGCACAAATCAAAACCCTCGTCAGCTCGGACGGCAGAAATTCATTCGGCTTTTATCGTTAACGATGCGAAAAACCATTTCGAGTTAATGCGAAAATTTTCAGTTATTAGATGTCCCAGTGGTTATTGGGTGAGCGTGAGGTTGAGTCCTCTCGTGCATGACCGAGGCGGGCTCGGCAGAGGACTCTGATGGCGGATTATGGGTGTGAACATGGAAAGCCATTCCGGCGAGGTGGCTGGGGACGAGTGTCGTTTTGACGACGGTACACTAGACTACAGTGTATCCACATGTGGTGGGACGGAGCAGGCGCCAGTAGTCTTCCTTCGAGTAGTTGGATGAGTCTTACTTTCCATCATGCCATGGGTGGATGATGGGTGCGCCAAAAGGGGGTCATAATGACAGCGATGCCGGGCACAAATGCGATGAATTGGAATTAATTAGTTTGTTGTGTGTCGCGTATTGATGAGGGGGAGGGAACCCTAATCCCTTTCATCAGAAATCAAAGCAGCAAGCTACAACGGGGACATGGGGATTCAGTGAGAGAGGACATAATCTAGGCGATTATCGCTCGTCGAGTGAATGGACACATGGACAGATGGAATCTGCATGAATATCTCTTTTCGTGACAGGGGATGAAATTGGGCGCGCACACACACTCTCACATACGTGCCCCAATTTGCCAAGTTCCAGATTACACGATTTTCGCTGTGAAATTGGATACAGCACGCTGTCGCTTGACTGATCAGAAATGCCTTTGCTCGAGTTTAATTAAACGTCTCCTCGAAAACTTGTGTCATTAGAGCGGGTGGACTATCGACACAAGGGCTGGCCGGCGGTCGGTTGGTGGAGAAGAAAATTGATTGGAATGCGCTACTTTACACACAACAAGTGGTGGGAATTCGATTAGGGGGGAATTCAAGTGCATTTCGTTTGTTACGCTTGGCGAGTGGATTCTCTTTTGGTGTTGCCACAGGCAACTGACTCCCGACCTTAAGCGATGCGTCCATGGTCCCATGTTGACTGGTACGATGGCTCTTTCGACTTGTACTATCTCAGAGCATGTCTCAGCTTAAGATGTCTAAGATCAGCACTGCTGTGGGTTTCATTACCGGACATGGCGGGGCACGTAAAAAAGCTACGACTACTCCTTGAAGTTGGTGCTTTGAAGAAGATGTACAACACCTCATTTGCAGCTGCTACGCCTCAATCTGGAATAGTTCAGAATCAAAATGTATGTATTGTTACTTAGTAACGAGTAATGTGCCGTGTAACGAAACGTTACCGCTCAATTAAAATCGTTACCACATGCACCACGGACAACCGACATCGGTACGTGCACTCTCGCAAGGACATACAAGAAGTACATACCGTGCACACGCCACGGAGAGGGTAGGTTTGCCATAAAACCGTACCCATCGCACCATTTAAAGTCAAAAATTGCCATCTCCGCTGAAGGGAGTCTGCGATGTCCTTTAAAGTGCAAGCAACTATCGAGCTTGTGAAACTGGGAGGACGGAGTGACAGTACCCGCGTCGGTCTCTTCCTGTTCCCTAGAATCATTACTGGGTATTAGGTTGCTCAGGTCGTTCGGAGGTTTTTCATTGTTACACCACTCAAGTTCAGCTTTCTTTTCTTTACTAGGTCTGAGCTTCACAGGCAGACGTTGGATAGATTATATTTCTTCCCCATTTCTGAAGCTCTTGCAAAAGTTGTTGTCCCATGTGATCAGTCGCGGCAGTGTGCTCAGTAAGGATTTTCTCAGCGACCTTGCCATTGCTCCAATTTCCAGCCCACGCCATCGAATGCTGACTTTGTCTATGACTCCCTCCTCTTATTTCTTCCATATAGATCCAAGCACAGTGAATTCCTCGGGACTGTCCTAGATTTTCCGCAGCTCAGAAGCACCTTTCTCCCTTTCCTTGGGTGACAGTGTACCTTGTAACCCAGCATAGTGTCACCGTGTTCACTAAGGATTTCTCGAAGAACCTTTGTCGGCATAACCCGACCCGCATCGATGCAAGAATGTCTGCCATATAGCAAGTGCTGCAAGTGGTGTCCATCGCAACTACTTCGCTTCGTGCCGCTGATTTCTCTATGCTGTCACATAAGACGAATGAATCAGTAGCCGCACTCGTGCTGTGCTCCCATTTTTTGGTCTCCCGCCTTTGAGCATTGAATCGTGGCTGCATGGGATACCACCTCTAAGCCTCAGAGCCAGTATTGCGGCAGAAAAGGTCAGAAAAAGGAGGAACTTGATAACTTTGAATACTGGCGTCGATGCTGTTCTCTGACAACTTGTTAATTAAAGCAAGCCCATTTTTGTGTTTTCTCCTCAACTAGACCATAGAACAATGTTTCTTCTTCTTTGTGTGGCGCTACTGTCCGGGGTAGACCTGGGCCTCAACCAACATGCCTCTCCAACATTAAACGCCTAGCGACGTGGCTGCGACAGTGGATTCGATTTCCAATCGCCACATTTGCCAATCTTCAGAAGTTACGAGTCCATCCCTTTTAAGTCCCTGACACTGATCAAAAATGAATACCGTCCGGAAAGGGCCCGTAAACTTCCCCGTTCGTAGTTAAGTATCAAACTACAAATACGCCACATCCGTTACACCTTAGTAACGTAAATCATCGCACAAGCTTTCGCCATTGAAGAGAAGAAACTACTCCAACCTGTCGTGTGCCATTTAAGAAGAGAGCAAGACTCTGTTTTCGATGCCATTTCCAATTGCGCTCGTTTCTTCAGGGAAAGGCTTTGAAGTTCAAGTCAATCTTAGCCGCACCAATGACGTCCATTCTCTTAATGTTGCCTGGGCAGGCCAGTTAGTTTGTTTGACAGAGTAGATGACTTATTAGCTCTCGTTGATGGCTCGTGGCGTTGTGTTGGTATTTGCGTCGACCCCAACGCAGTTGAACCTTGATGCCTCGGTTCTTTCCTGTTGTGTGCGACAAAAATACATTTCACGGCCCACCTATTTCGAATCACTAACAATGCATGTGTGTAATATGTGCTGTCTAGAACGAGCTTCTCAAACTTGGCCGTTCGGCGTCGACATAAAACTGTAGGTTCCTTCCTCTTTTGAGAGAGCAATGGCACACAGTGGTTGCTGAGAAGCTAGTCCCTGGCCCTCACAGTACAGCGTTATTCTATATCATACTAGCAGCACCCAGCGCGACTTACCACGTATTTGAAAAAAATTCCAACAAAGAAGCCTTGGAGCTTCGCTACAAGAAACAACTGGTTCCGATGTTAGGAGATGTCAATCCGCGTGATATCAAAATGGGCCTACTCTGGCATAAGTGTCACTGCCACTGCAGTCAGCCACCACAACCTAACATAACCTAGACCATGGTAGGTAGGTGTAATAGGAACGCGGAGGCATTCGGAAGATGAACGAGAAAATCTACACAAATGACATTGGATAGACTGTCAATTTTTTTTCAAGTGAATATTTCGAAGTTGTCAGGTGCTTAAATTATACTATATTGATGCTTGCCTTTAACTCAAAATATTCCACATACGCCTCAGCATTCAGTGATCGGTTTTCAAAAATGTTCCACATACGCCCACGGCGATCGTATTTTTCCTTGCTCGTCTATAAGCCAGGTGTAGGGCAGATCTAACCTAAAGTGAGTGCCTCTGGCATAGTGGCCAGCAATGGCGCCGATAGGAGTCCTCAGAGTCGGCTCAGGTTGTGTAATCGTCTCGGACCATAATTGCTCCGCAGTTGGGCGAGCAGCTCGGTTGACTGTTCAGAAAATGTTTTGCAGTAGAGACAGGACTGGACGACAGAACTCCACCGGATGTCACCTGCCGATGTCGAGGTCTGTAAATCCATACCTGAGTCTCAGAATCGACGTCGTCAAATTCAGGCCAGGTCAGGACGCAGTTGCCCATTGCCCTAGTTATCTAGGCTATAGATATGTGGTGGCCCGTGGCTTTGTGGGTGAGTGCGTCAACCAAAACCTCGACCTCGTAGGTTCGATTCTTGCTCTGTGCGACGAAAATAATTTTCGCGGCCCCTCCTCTTTGAAATCACTGACAATGCACAAAGAGTTCATCTGTCTAGGAAAAGCTTTTCAAAGTTGGTCGTTCGAAGTCGGTATTAAACTGTAGGTGCCTTCCACTTGAGAGAGAGAACAATAGCACGCACAACATGAGTGGTTGCTGAGAAGCTAGGCCGTTGTCCTCTACGGGCTGTAGCGCCACCCATATTGTTATATTTTAATTTACTAGGCATATGACATGGAAGCATTTTGGATGACATAAGAGCCACACAATCTGTATGCTTGCCCTCGTATAGAACCAATCAAAGGGTGATGAAGAGAGAGATACATTTGAATACTGATCCTCGCCATATGTGCATCAACGATTGACACAGTATGACAATTCTTCCCTACTTGTAAAGATACGTCACCACATTGGAGAACCTTGAGGAAAGTGGGGACTTGGCAGTGCTTTATACAATTTCGAATATTCTCTTACGCTGTAAGATTAGATTAAAAAAAGTTCACAAAAATCGAAAGAAAGCCTACAAGGACAAGGATGGAAGCCCAGTAGTAGAACTACAGTCGGTACTGGGAATTTGCGAAAACCACTTCTGCATGTTGTATGACAGGGAGGACGACCAAGTTACTGCTGTCAGGCTGGATAATCCATCCAATATAGGCGATGATGGACAAAAATACCGTCCTACCGACCTGAGTTAAGTGACGGCAGCAATCGCCAAACAAGTCCAATAAGGCTAGTGCCGATGGACTGCTTGCCGAGCTCTACAAAGTAGTTGGTGATGATTTGGTAAGGTGCATGCACCAACTCATCGGTATACCCGATGGATGGAAACTCAGCAGCGTTTGCCCGATCCTAAAGAAAGGCTACCCTCTGAACTGTGTAATTCATAGAGGGATAAGCCGTCTAGGCATATCCCATAAGATCTCTTCTGCCAATCTTTGTAAGCGTCTGAAACCCTACATTAACAGGCTGGTTGGTCAATGTCAGTGTGGGTTTAGGTTCAGGTCAGCGAAATCCACCACAGATCTTGGAAGAGACCCAGGAGTTTCAAGTTGATACCCACCATCTCTTCATCGACTTTAAGGCCGCGTATGACAGTATTTACAGAGACGAGTTATACAACGCCTTGTCCAACTTTGGCATCCCTGCAAGCCTCGTCCGTCTTTGCAGAATGACGGTAGAGAAAGCCCGATGGTCTGTCCAGGTCGGTAAAGATTGTGCCGAGACCTTCGATGTCAGACAAGGATTTAGACAAGGCGACGCACTGTCATGCAACTTTGTTAACATCATTCTCGAGAAGAGCGTGCGGAACTCAAACGTCCACACCAAAGGCACGAACTTTCACGAATCTGTGCAACTGCTCGCATTTGCCGATGGCTTTGACATTATCGGAGGAACACAACGGGCTGTCAGTGGGGCGTTTGTGAGCATTGAGAAGGATGCTGGGGCTTGCGGTCAATGAGAGTAAGACAAAGTACATGCTGTCTACGAAAAGGGTCCATCAACACCGACGTCTTGGACAAAACGTCGCTATAGACAGCAAGACTTTGTCTACATAGGCTCCGAAGTTACAATGACACCACCGCGGAGATAAAACGGAGGATCATCCTGGCCAACGGCTGTATTTTCGCACTCGGAAGGTCACTGAGGAATAAAACCATCTCTCGAAGCACCAAGATATCCCTGAATAAGACCATGATGGTCCCTGTCCTGCTGTATGGCTCAGAAGCATGGACACTAACTAAAGCAGACGAGGATATTCTTGGTCGCTTCGAGAGGAAAGTCCATCGAATGATATTCGGTCCCGTATGTACGGATGGTGCTTGGGGGAGGAGACTGAACGACGTACAGACTGTATAGCGACATCGATCTGGTCCAACGAGTTCGTCTCAGATGGCTAGGTCACATCGAGCGAATGGACACCCATGCTCCTTCGACTCCAACCTCGAGGCACAACGTGGTAAAGGAAGACCGCACCTTCCGTGGCGCAAGCAGCTAGAAGGGGACCTAAATAAGTTGAACGTGAGTGGCTGTAAGCAACTAGCACAAGACCGAGCCAGATGGAGAGGCATGTTGGCTGAGACCCAGGTCCACGCCGGACTGTAGCGCCAGCCAAAGAAGAAGAAGGCTCAAATTTATACTCAAGTCTATTTTATGTACAAGATCCCACCGATTTTGATTACTCAAGCGGGCTGGCCATTATCTCACAAAAGACCCGGCGTATCCTCGCTCCGTCTCCAGGCCTCACCCTAAGCCATTAGCTTTCACCACACGTCCCAATCAAGGGAATCAACGTTTTCATTTGGCAGAAACCTCTCCGCCTCCATACTCGCGTCCAATTATCGTTCGTTCGGCGGCGGCAGCCAACAGCGCTCGCCGCCGACTTCCACGTCAGTCCGGGTACAGTTTGTCAAATTGTCAACAGAATATTTTAAGTCGAGCCAATTGAGTACGTGCTCCAGCCGAACGGCTTTCATCAGTTCGCCATCGATTGCGTGAATATCCGCCTTCGAGCTCAATTACCCGAGCCGAACGCAGGGCACAGAGCGAACGTGACATCCAGCAGCCGTTGGTACGGCGGCGATGCGGGGAAACACCAGCAATTGGTATGAACGTCAGTTTACATCGATTCGACATCAATTGACTGCGTTCGACCTCTCAATCGCATGGGCAAGGTTCACATCTCTTGCACAGCTGCTGTGCATGCCGGTCGTGACATATCGCTCCTGTCACTCACCCCATGGACCCTGAAGTCTAATTCGTAAAATATCCCCGGCATTGTGCGATAATAAAAGGTCGCGTCTCGATTCGGCCATTGCCAACCATCTCGTTAGCCTCAGCCACAGTCGGAGCAAGGCGTCGCTATTTTTCATTCTTTGGCCGCTGACATGTCCGCGTCTGAACGAATGTCATAAAACTTTTAACGCGTTCGCTGATTTTAGTGGATTTCGGCACCAATGCCGACCCGCGAGATATTTGCGTTCAAAGGAACGACGCGTCTGGCAGCGTTCCTCGGATCGAACAGCAGCCGTTCTTCGGCACGCCTTGAAACGAAGAACGCCTTCAGCGTGTGCGCATCCTTTACCCGGTGACATTTATTGGGCCTGAAGGTCTCTGCCGTCGCTCTGGTGGCGGTTGCTGCGAAAAAACTAATTTCTTTCGATTCGAAGCGATGTCAAAATATTGCCCTCGCCGCCGTGTTTATTATGAGAGATCGAGTTGTGCGGATGGTCCGAAAATAAACCCCGAAAGCTGGTCGCGGCTGACGCATGCACATGTGTGCGCGGCGGGGAGAATTATGAAAATGTGAGCATTCGCCGTCTCCTCACAACTTTGATTGACGAGTGGAAAGAATGTGCGCCAGCATCGGTACGGTCCGCTGTTGGAGAGCCGTCAATCGGGGAGCGATCTCAAATGATGGCTGTCAGTGGAGCGAAATGATGGACTGCAATAAAAGGCGGTTGGCATTTCTGGCAGGAGCATTGACGGGTGCGAGACGCTGGCCTGCTTGTAGTTAATTGAACGCGATACATGGGAACGCTTTTGATGTGGAATGGTTGTGTAAGGGACGGATCGACCTTGTGTGGGGATGTAATTCGAAACGGGTGGGGAATGAAAAGTGCTAGGATTTTGTCCGCCTGTCTGGCGGCGCTAAGCCAAACTGTGGGCAGTGTTACATTTTCGGTGTAACCTCTGACAGAAGTGAGACAGAATGCACTGGAAGGGTTGATTGCTGATGAAAACGAAATTTCCGAATCAAATGGGAGGCTGCTAGTTACAGACCCAGATGGGCTTGCTATACCCGCTAGGTAAGAGCTGCTTTGCATTGAGGCTGCCTTCAACTAACATTTGGCTTTGCACGATCAGTGCTTGCTGCTTTGTAACAGCTTGCTTGTACTCTCAGTGAACCACAAACCGTCAAGAGGAGGAGACTAGATCAAAAAAACTGAGTCAGGGCGGGCGGACTAGCTCAGTGATGACACAAGCTCATGGTTTTAAATCAAACATTGGACACCAAGGCAGGCACGGGACTGCTACTACCGCTTTGTGCAGTTTCTGTATGAGAACGGCGGCTACGTTGCGCCAGAATAACGTGACGCAATCTGAGCAACACTGGGCGACATAAAAATCAAGAGGCAGCTTCTGACGACCGATCGCAACCACAATCCCACCGGGAGAGTGGATGAAGAGGCTCGCCGATGTCATTTGGAAAAAATGTATGCAGTGCGATGTATTGTCGCTTCAATTAATTATATGTGTGCAGTAGGAGAAGATGGGGCGTGGGCTTATGTACACAGAGCAAAGTTGGCTGAGTGCACCCAACCTGGTGGCATGCCAGCCTGGTTGTCCATAAGTCAAGTTGACATACAGCCTCCTCGTGGCACCTCTGGAAAGCCATCACAACACTGAACGAATGTATGCAGCGATCCGCCTCTGCCCCAGGGTCAAACAATAGGCCTGGCCTACCAGTTGTAGGTTGTGCGTGACGTTAACTCCCTCACCACATAGAAAAAATCGACCATTACGAACCGACAACAGGCCACGGATATGGACGAATTCACAGTTGACGGCCTCAGCAAACGATCAAAGGACAATGATTTTCGGTCTTGCATGTGGAATGTGAGGTCCGTGAACAGACCACATGCAGCCGATGATCTCGCGGAGGTCCTAGCAGATGTCACAGCCATCCAGGAAATGCGATGGGATGGGCCGGGCAAAAGGAAAATGAGAAACTGCGGCATCTACTATGGGGACTTGTACAAAAAGGGAAGGCAGCGTTTATTTGGATGCGGATTCGTTGTTCGAAGCAGATTTGGGCAAGAAGCCTTACGCTTTAGATACAAAAGCGAGCGCAGCACAACAATCCGCATCAAGGCAACATCAGCCTAACTTGCGTCCACGCCCATAGCCAGTACGACTTCTATGGTCTCCTAGAAAGAACATACGATCAATGCACCAAGATCGTTCTAATAGAACAGCAAAGCTGGGCAAGGATTTGTCGTTCGAGGCAGACGTAGGCAAGAAGTCTTAAGCTTTGAGTATATCATCGAAGGCCTCATAACAATCCGCATCAAGGCTAAATCCGGGCATATCAGCTTGATTTGCGCACACACCCGACGGAGAAAAAGGATGACGATAGCACAGGCGACTTCTAAGATCTCCTAGAAAGAACATACGTTCGGTGCGTGAGACCAACATCGTTCTGGGAGAGTTCAACGCACAGGAAGAGGCAAGGAAGAAATCTTTGCTAGGCTCATCGAAAAAAAAAAACAGCCTGCACGAGACCACATCCGACAATGGACACAGGCTGTTGGACATGGTGACGAGTCGAAACTTGTCATTTGCCAGTACGCGGTTCACTCATCTCAACATCCTGGCGGTCTCCTGATCAATGAACAGTCAACCAGATTGATCACATTGCGATCGACGTCATTTTTATGCACAGTCTGACCACCAACCACATGAAGTGAGCATGAAGCAGTTGCTAGTGCTGAGATTGCTAGGAGGATACAAATGATCGTCCTCCAATATTCTCGATGTCCGAACGTTCCGAGGGGACAACATCGACTCGGACCATTTCCTTGTTGAAGCCAAGGTAAGGATGAGGATATCGAGAGAAGTACGCAGACGAGACAGGAGTTACCACAGGAATCTACAATCGCAGTCGGCCGCTAGGAACTTTGCCGACCGAGTCTCCCTGAAACTCTCGGAGAGTTCGACGCCGCCTGCACATTCAATAGAAGAAGAATGGAAACGTTATCAAAAAGCCATCAAAGAAGCTGCCACTGATGTGCTGGCTTTCACGACACCACCCAGAAGGAACCCAATGTTTGGCGACGAGTGCAGGCAGGTACATGCTGCTAAGCAACGCTGCATCGACCAACGAGAGCTGTTCGTGAGCTCTACGAACAGAAGAGAAGGGAGGAGCACCGTCTTCTCAGAAGGAAAGAGAAGGGGCAACTGGAGCACGCGGTAGTGGAGATGGAGAGGAGCTCCGAAAATTCTACCAGAAGGTAGAACAAGTATCAGGAAGATATAGACCTCAGACCGAAGCCTGCAGAAACGAAAATGGACAACTGGTAGAAGAGTCGCAGTCGATGCTGAGAATTTGGAAAAATCATTTCTGTAGACTGTTAAACGGCGATGACGATACAAACTCCGCTGTTAGGCAGAATGTTTCACTCAATTTGGACGATGATGAACACGAATTCCGTCCCCCGGCCAAGACAGCGATATCCAGACTGAAGTCGAACAAAGCTGCTGGAGCAGACGGATTGTCCGCGGAACAGTTTAAAGCAGCCGGAGATGACCTGGTTGAGCGCATGCATCTCCAAGATATGGTCTGAGGAAAGCATACCCGATGAGTGGAATCTCAGCGTCGTTTGTTTGGTTCACAAGGAAGGAGACAACTTTAACTGCGCTAACTATCGAGGGATCAGCCTCCTTAACATCGCGTACAGGATACTCTCTGCTGTTTGTGTGAACGCCTGATACCCTTCGTCAACAACCTGATAGGTCCTTATCAGTGCGGTTTCAGGCCTGGGAAGTCCACGATCGACCAAAAAACCCAGGAGATGCAAATTGACACTCACCACCTATTTGTCGATTTCAAGGCCGCATATGACAGCGCGCATAGAGACGGACTATACAGCACCATGTCTAGTTTTGACATTTCTGCCAAACTTGTCAGGCTGTGCAGGATGACGGTGGACAACTCTCGCTGCTACATCAAGGTCGGTAGCTAGCTCACCGAGACCTTCAATGTCAAAAAGGTTTTAGACAAGGCGACGTGCTGTCATGGGATTTCTTCAACGTTGTCCTGGAGAAGATCGTGCAAGACTCTCACGCCCACACTAGAGCTACGATTTACCACAAATCCGTGCAATTGCTAGCGTACGCGGACGACATTGACGTGATTGGTCGAAATCAACGAGCCGTCAATGGAGCGTTTGCTGGTATTGAACGGAGGCCGGAAAAATAGGAATGAGGGCAAAACGAAGTATATGCCGTCTCCAAGAAAGGACACACAAAATCGACGAATCGGTCAGAGCGTCACCATAGGCAGCTATAAGGGACTTCATCAACCATGGTTCGCGAGTGAAGGGAACGCGAATAACTCTTGCCAACCGCTGTTTCTTTGGGTTCAAGAGGCAATTGAGTAGTAGAGCCCTCTCTCGAAGGACCAAGATGACTCTATACAAGACACTGAACATCTCTGTCCTGCTCCATGGCGCCGAAGCCTAGACAATCTCGAAAGCGGATGTAGACGCACTGAGTCTTTTCGAGAGAAAAGTTTTGCGGTCAGTCTTTGATTGTGTTTGCGTTGAGGGCTTATTGAGATTCAACCACGAACTGTACGGGCTGTACAGCGACATGAGTCAGGCCAGGCGTCCAGTGGGACAACGCCATAGAGGACGTTCCCGAACGAGATGACGCACTCAAGTGGAGGACGACCTCAACCAACTTAACGAGCGAATTGGAGGCAGCTGGCTAAGGATCGTGCCAGCTGGAGAGGCTTGTTGGCTTAAGCATGCCATGGCCTAGGTTTATACCAGACGGTAGCGCCATAAGAAGAAGAAAACCTCCTCCGTACTGCTTGGAGGAAGAGTGATGTTCAAGAAGGTGCATGCGGTATGATGTGTGTAGCGTATGTGGTTTGTGGTTTAATAGAGCAGTATAAAGCGGTTGACGAGTCACGAGGATTCAGAAATTGTTGCTTGCGTGTGCAGGTGTGGGAAAGACACAAATATTTTGCTTATATGAAAACTCAAGTTGCGTGTTATACTGAAATGTAGAAAGCTATGTCAGCCGGAACGCTTTATCTTTGTGGTTGTCATATATTTAATCTCCCCCGCAGCGCTGTATACAGAAGAATTATCAACCGACGGCAACAAGCAGATTTCCTGTTTGCAGCCGAACTATCATGTGAAGCTCATGTCGCACTCAGGTAGTGACCAGTCGCTGAAATGCTTCCCAATGCCAGAATCTAGCCAATCTACCAAGCCGCAAGTCTGAGCGTGCATCCAAAGCACTTGTCCGACTGTTCCTTGCTTTCTAGAAAGGTTGGAGCGTCAGTGTCTCACTTCATGTGGTTGGCTGTTAGACCTAGACTCGTTTACATGCGTTCATGGAGGACTCCCAACGTTGTCCATAAAAATCCGTTTTTGTCGCTTGGAATGCTGGAAGGCTGAGTAGCTCCAACTGGCCCCACATGCTATGGCAACAAATTAACCAAGTTCATGCCATCGTTTGTTTACAGATGAGGCGTTCCATTTGCGAGTGGCTTAGGGACCACTCACCGACCCTTGCGGAAGTTCAGTCAATTAAAAGCCCACAAGGACGAGTTACTGCCGTCCTCGTCGTTGCCCCAGCAATGCGATGGTTATAAAACTCCAATTTGTATAACCTAATCAAAAGTTAATAACAAAATCCCTCTCCACTCAAGTGCGGTAGCCAGAGCAACAGCAGAGCCCTCGGTGGCGGCGGCGGCGGCTGAGTCTGAGCTTGAGTCTGAGTTAAGCTAATTATCTCGAATGGAACCGGGCCCCACCGTGTAATCATTTACAGCGAATCTCCTTGTCATTTATCATCCGAGAAATAACCCGAAACGAAATCACCATAAAAGGAAAACTTCCTCGCAAATTAATTAGTTTGTCCAGGGACCTTGTCGTCTCGGTTGTTGCGCGGCACCCTCGCGCAAAGTCCGGTTGACAAAGTGCCACTCGGCATTAGTGAAACGACCTCTCTGGCTGTGCGAAAAGAAAGAAATTACGAACAATAAACCAAAGTTAGTCGCAGACTTGGTGCGCTTCATTCGCCTTAACAAGCCCGCCGCAGGATGTATTTCGCCTCAAAGTGGATACAGTGGCCAAGACAGACGAAAAAGTTTCCTAATTAAGCAGCGCAAAATGTACGAATTCCGGTTGTCATATCCCCCTCCCTCACTCGGGCCATACTGGCCGGACGTGTACGAACACCAAACTTTAAGGATGAATGTCCAAACTCCGGCAGGCAATGCCCTTTGACAAACGAATCAAGCACACAGTACTCGCGGAATGGAAATGAAGTGAATTCCGGCGAAACGAAGTGGAATGCTGTCCGCAAAGTCCGGTGCAGCCCACCCGCCAAAGGACTTCCACTACTAAGCAATAAATCCGGCGAAGGAGTCGTATCACATTCAGCATTTTAATTTGAAAACTTTTCGCCAGCCATCAGCCACCCGCCAACCAACAACCGGGAAGCCGCCACCACAGCATCCCGCTCCCTCCGCCGGATCAAGATAACTAAAACCAAAGTCTCATAAATAAACCATGAGCTGTGTAGTTTTTGATTTGAGTGCCCAGATTGGCGAAAGGCCATTAATTCGAGGACGGATACACTGGACCGGGTGTTGACAAACCCACTCGCATGGGTGGCTCTTGCAAATGCTCTCAAAATATTGATTTTCAATCTGCTCTTAAGAAAGAGCCAATCAGCTGAGATTAGGTCAATGTTGACACTGGGGCTATTATCACCTACACCCCCCTCATGGCGCACCCTGATGGGATGTAAGCATTCTTCAGCGTTGAGCGGATAATGTGTAAGGTCACTGAATAAACAAAGAGTGCCATGGATACTCCTTGACATGGAGAGCTGCGCAAATATTGACCCAGTCCCCTTGTAAACGACGACGGTATTAAGATGAAGTCCCAGGTCTCACACATGCGTCGGTGTCGCTTGGTTCCCAGAGCTGGTCAAGCAGATTTCAGCAGAATGTGCGCCCGGGAGCTCCGAAGCACGCTGCTAAGCGTTGTTTGATGTCTCATGCTTGTGGGTTTTTCTGCTTCACTTGTCACTGTCTAACCGCCGGCAACAGGTTGATGTGGGTCGCGTCCCACGTACGGCCGTTGAAAGACGTTGTCAAGAGTTTTCCCGAGAAACTTTTGCCCAACTTGGATGTCACTCGAGACCACTGGGAATTCAATTTCATGCCATCACCTGGAGATTTAGTGTCCAAGTGGATGTCAAAACTGCGCTGAATTCTGCTCAATAGGGCGTCTCGGGCGTGGAATGGTGGGTGTGTGGGTTCTTTCAAAAAACCTACACCTGCCACTGAATTTCTCGCATCGCAGTGTGGATCAAATAATCGGCCACACAAATATATTCCACATACGCCACAGAAACTGGTCAACACTTCAGTCTTCTGGTTGTGTGGTTAGGCCACCTTAAGCCGCATTATGAGGGGGTGGTCAGTAAAGACCTGAGGGTGTCGGCTTTTAGCGACGACTGTGATTGGAACACGTTTCCAAGCCCGAGCCTGCAAGGAGGATATGGTCATACGTTCGAGCAGTCAGACTGTGATGAAGTTGCCCCTTTAATTGAAAAACAAACACTCAAGTGTCGACTGTCTCTTGAACCTGCACTCCAGCTGGTCGCAGTGAAATTGCGGAAAAACAGAAAAACTCCCTTGCGGCAAACTTGACTCAAGACTCAAGTGGCACCGATCAGGTCGGAGTAACCTCAGCCGTTCTGAGCGTACTACTAACCACGTCCCGGAAGAACTCAAGTAAGAGGTGAGCTCAGACTTATATGTTTGTTTTTTCTTCTTTGACTCTTACATGGAAAGAGATAGAGCACTGATGTCTTTGGCAGCTTTGTTCAGAATCATCTGGATGGTAACCTGGTTTTGGCACGAAAACATTTTGTTTTTGATATTTTTAAAATGCTTAGTGACGCCTGGTGGCCCGTGGCTTTGTGGGTATGTTCGTCGACCCCAACCTCGAATTCACGACCCCACTTCTTGCGAGTCACAGACAATGTTGACAGAGTATTTCCTGTCTAGAAAAAGCTTCTCAAAGTTGGCCGTCCGGAGTCGACAGAAGACTCTATGCCCTTTCAACTCGTAAGAGAACAATAGCACGGAGAGCACGAGGGTTTGCTGAGAGGCGAGACCATGGCCCACTACGAGCTGAAGTGGCGTCCATATTAGGCGTGTTTTTATGACAGGTCAGTACTCAGCTTAGTAAGATCTTACAAGGGATGCAACAACAAAACAACTTATTGGGTTAAGACTACTTCGTAAAATTGCACTGTCATCACTGACTAGGACGCGTTGAAAATCGCATTCATAGATGGCGGCAGAGGAAATGCGATGGAACTAAACACCTGTAACAACTTTAGGAAGACAAATTTAACTCAGTAATAAAACGTTTTATTGAGAATCATTACTAAGCTGAGTAGTGATTAGTTAAAAAAAAACACGCCTATTACACTTTGATCTTAGCCATAAAGCCGAAAAGCGATTCCCCTTAACAAGCCTGGAGGATGTATTACGCCTCAAAGTGGATACAGTGGCCAAGACATACGCCTATTATTATTACTAAAACCGCGCTCCGGGAGGCACGCTTTGGAATTTTTTTGTTATTACAAAATTCTTGTATTGATTTTTTGAAAATGAGTAGTGAGCTGCGCCAGGGGACAGCTTTATCGCTTTATCGCAGCTTATGAAAAATAATACACAAATATACTACTACTGGGCTCGAAACTCCTGACTCGAAGAACCACAGTCATGCTCTACAAAACCCTTATCCTGCCATTCTACTTTATGAAGCCGAAAGCTGGACATTAAGTAAGGCTGCGGAGCTGATTCTTGGTACCTTCGAAAGAAAAATTCTGCGTCGGATCGGCTGCGAGCAAGGCGAATAGAGGAGAAGACACAATTGCGCACTCTACCAGCTGCACCAGGATGTGGATGTAGTCCGGAAGGCAAAAATCCGTCGACTGACTGGATGGGCCACATCGAGCGAATGATCAACAACCGGGCCCCACAAAGTGGGTCTTCGAATCCGAGCCTCCTGGTTCGAGAAGGAGAGGAAGACCGAACTTCCGGTACAGAGACCAAGTCATCGCCCCTAGATGCCTGTAAGCAGCGCACTCACGACCCTCACCGACGGAAGGCAGCGATTGCTTAGCCTCAGACCCTTCATGGGTCGTCTGCCTGATAAGTAAGTAGGTATACTATTATCGGTGTAGCAAGCTAAAGTAGAAACTTAACATTCAGTAAAGGGTCAAGATAGCCTCGTCTGCCCTATTTAGCTCCAAAAAAGCCATCGGACGGAAATGGGGCTTACAACCACGCATCGCTCACTGGATTTTCACCTCTATTGTCAGACTGACACTCTTGTATGGAGTGTCAGTTTGCTGGACAGCACTAAACAAGGCTATCAACTGCAAGGCACTCAACCGACTACAAAGACTGGCCTGCTTGTGCATAAGCAGAGCACTGAGAAGTACTCCGTCAGACGCACTGAATATTCTCCTCCACCTGCTACCACTGGAAACATTTGGAAAACAAACAGCAGCCAGCACTGCCTTGAGACACAAAACGCTCCGAGTGTGGTCCGAAGTTAACATCGACCATGCAACCGTTCTCAAGGAATTCAACTTTAATCTTAGCGACACTGACCGCCCAATACCGCAGGCTATCATCGAGAAGAAATTCTGGATCAGCATGTCCTCCAGATCGAACTGGATGTTTGACAGGCAAACGTTGGATGATCCTCTCCGTAATTTCACAGACAGGTTGAAGACTGGTGGGTGAGGGTGTCTACGTTGCTATCTCTTTGAGTCTCCCTGATCACTGCAGCGTATTTAAGCTCAGGAGCAACCTGGTATCAAAAAGGGATAACACCATTTGTTCGGACAGTCAGGACGATATCATGTTTTACTCATAAACATCCCTTAATTGCAGGCTGTCTCTTAACGAGGTGGCTGAGCATTTTAACATTCACCTCATGTGGGGCCGGGACACTGTGACATACCACGCAACTGCAAAGCCGATGAACTCGCCAGGTGTGGTACAACCTCGTCCCTATCAATACCAGAGGTACCACCCTCCATGCCGACCGCTACAGCCTACCATCTTGTGAAGATTCACAAAAAATATACCACTAATGACTAGTAGGCGCCACCAAAAAGACATCTGGTCATCACTTAACCTAAAACGGTCACTCAGTATACTCAGACTCAGAAAGCACTCAGTAAGGACTCTCATAGGAGTCATAACCGGGCACTGTGCAATTGACACGCATGCTGGCTGGATGGGTGCCCCATATAATGATTTCTGCAGAAGCTGCATGTATGAAGAGTAGGAAGAAAACGCTCGTCACCTGCTCTGCTCGTGCAGCGCTCTGGCTAGTTGTAGGTTCCCACACCTAGTAGCTTCCTTCAATAACCTCAATCAGCTAAGCAGTGCCAGCATAGGCCGGCTTAATCGCTTCGCTACAAGCACCAGTTGGTTCCAATACTGGGAGAAGTCACTCCGCGTGGTACCACAATAGGCCTACTCCGGCCTATGTGAGACTGCCCTTAGCAGTCAGCCACTACAAACGAACCTAACCTACTATCGGCTATAGCAACAATTTATGGTATTTACTTTTTTATTTAAAAATGATATCATGTTGATGTTGGCCACGACTACGGCTGGGGTGGCCCATTTTTGGAATTGGCATCCCATGGATAGCACGAATAATGTTGGCTTCCAAAGTGTCAATCGTAGTCTGGCTGGTTTATTTCTGAAGACGTGTCACTTCAGGAAACATTGTACATGCCGCACGATCTAGGCGCCGTACTGACCAAAGCAAAGCAGCAAATAAGGTGCTCACCAAAATAATTTCGCCAAGAGCGCATTGTTTTACGCGCTGTATGGCTCGAAACGCCGCCTTGTTGAAATCAGAGATCACGGGCTTGAATTTCAGGAAGCACATTATCAGTTAACGAAAATCTAATCGCTTCGTCTCTGTCTTCGCGTACACTCTCAACGACAGGTGCTACAGTCTCCTCACTACTTGACAAGAATCTCAAGTAGATGGTCGGGAGGACTCCCTGTGCTCTGTACCTCAGCGTTAGGACATTTGGTGAAAAATCCGGACCACGCCCAGAAACAAGCCTACACATCGGTTGTCTGATTTCCCGACCTATCTTGGCTTATGCCGCCGATCCCGTCGTGATCGTAATTCGATCCGTTGCAGCGTGGTGATCCTGGTGATTGCTCGCTCAGGTCTTAACAGAAGGCAATCAGTATTGGAGGAAGTCATACCACGCCTTGTTGGTAGACCCCACTATGAACGTCAACCAGCTAACAGTGCCTCCTTTGTTTAATGTCTGGGGAGGTGAAGTCAGCAAAGTAAGAACACGTACTAGACCGTCCACATAACCGTCCAGGACATCGATTACAAGACAAACGCAGCCTCCAGCAAGCCAGAGAGACCACCCCCGCCCTGCGAAACCCACTTATGACTTGCATAAGCCAAGCAATGACTCTTCCCGAGCACCGGCGCCATAAACTGAATCCACACAAAACACACAGTCCAATCGAATAACAAATTGTGGAAAACTTGTTTGCAAGATTAATGGCAAATAAGAGTAAACAGGCGAAGCTACTGGGCCAGCAGGCCACAGAGTGTGCCGCCCAGGCAGCAGAGCTCAGAATCAGTGAACGCAAAAACAAAAAATCATATCAAGTGGTCGCTGCCCCCGGCAACTCGTGCTTGCAAGACAATACATTTGCATTGTATCCACAGCCGACACACGAGCCTCCTTGGGGCTGCAGCTGACCGAATTCGAATTCACTTTATGGCTGCCATGGACCCGAAAGTTTCGGTAAACTATCGCAACTCGCTTCCGGATTGGGTTGTGTGTAAATCAAGATCGCCTCCTCCGGAGAGCAGCGTAGCCCGGCTATAAATCGCTGGCCATGCATGCATCCGTGTATCTCAAACTTTCTGAATGGCCAATGGCTGCTGCAAGGAGGAAGTTTGTCCTGCTCCCGTTGAATTTTGTTTAATTGTCGTTATTTCCCAATTTAACCGGGAGAACAATGAACGTGAGGGTTTGTCGCCTTGGCTGGCTGCAGCGCCATTGTTGTTCGCTTTGCGGACAGAAACTTTTCGTCGTCTGCCTGTCGACCACAACCCACGTGCCACCGGCAGCACGGGCGGGGAACGAACTGAGCTTCGGCATCTGCCTTAAACGGGTTACATCCATGCCAGCTAAGAGACACGCAGACGTTCGAACTTTATGGCTCACGGTGTCTGAATTTTATTGGGGTGTACGTCCAGAGGCAGGATGCTTGGCCGCCGACACCACCGCACCGCACTTGAGATGAAAGCGGCTGATGGCGATGCAAAGTAGGCCAAGAAGTGCTCGTTTGGGCACGACTGCGTGTGGATGCCGCACTCCTCACATGCGGCAGGAAGGTCCTTGAAGCGGTCTCTCAAGATGTGTCCCCGGAATCGCTTATCTACACGCCATGTTGTACGTGTTCCCTCGACAGGCATTGCACGTGGACATGAGTCGCTCAGTGTGGAGTGGCGACGGCGAAGGACCACACCACGAGCGAGGCTCGCCTGCAGATTGTTATTTTCTCCTCCGAAGAGATTTCGGCTCTGCTGTGCCCTCTGATGAGGGATTCCATTCGCAAACATCAACTGAGTGAATAATTTAAGCCGGCAATTCATTAAGTCGGTAAATTGCCGCTCGTTGTGCCGCCAAGGTGGCTGGTGCGGCGCAGGAACGAGGATTACTGGAAATTAATGAGCCTTTAACGAAGTCATGACATAATGGGGACCAATCAGTGGGGAACGAGCAGTTATTCCACTTCAACGGGTCTATTGATTTTCTTCGAAACGGGGTCGGGTTGCGCCGGGTGGGCGAGGAAAACTTTCGCGAGTGTTGATTGAATTTATCGAATTCCGTCTGGAGGACAGAGTTGTTCGCAATTCGTGGAAGGCTACGAAAAAGTTAATTTCAGAAAGAGATCCGTTTCAGACTGAGACTGCGGGCGAGGGGTGCATACAAGGAGCTGCCAGGGATGGGTGCGATGGGAGCAGTCAGGGTGCAAATGTTCTGAAGGTTAATCGACTAACGCTTGGGTGGACACTAAAGGCGTTATTTCACAAAACGTTTCCTTCCGTAGGTGGGATGGGCACAGCAAGCAAGTTTTCGGTGTTGTTTGCGTTTGCGATAAAAAAGAGGGTTGGGTGAATGAGGCGACTACGAATCCACAACATCGAGGGCTTGGTCACAAGGGAGTACTTCATCTACATCAGCTCCTTAGTGCCCACAGCATTTGCGAGTGATTCAAGATCAAGATTAATAGGAAAACAAGCCGAGTGACGCAAGGAATTGCTATTCTGAGGCACGCTTGATAGCGCAGAGAGGGGTGAATGTATGGCGATTGGAGGTGGTTGCGAATAATGGTTGAACCCGCTTTTCTTCTTCTTCTTGTGGCGCTATAGTCCTCTCCAGCTGGCACGATCTTTAGCCAGCTGCCTCCAATTTCACACTCCAAGTTGGTTGAGGTCCTTCTCCACTTGAGTGCGCCATCGGGTTCGTGGTCGTCCTCCATTGCGTTGTCCCACTGGTTCGAAGTCGAAGACTCTGCGGGCTGGAGCAGTGTTGTCCATGCGCTCAACATGGCTTTCTTAGGATGAATCCGTAGACGCCTGACTAGACTCATGTCGCTGTACAGCCCGTACAATTCGAACCCGCTATTCAGAGAATCTACATTTTTGGGCATATCCTTTCAAGTCTCCCAGTACACCTGCTCTCCGATGAACACGAAGAAAAGGGTATGGTGGACTGTACTCAAATAATACCAATTTGGATGCATAAACATATGGTCACTGACTCAGATGCTTGCTTATGATTCACCGAGTCATTGGGACAGTTAAACAGAGGACGTCCTCGCACACAAGCGGAGAAGGATCTCAACTGGAAGTAGCTGGGGATAATTTGTGCTGGCTGGTGAGGCTCACCCATGTCCACTCCGGTTGTAGGGCCAAATAAGGAAGAAGAAGCTAATCAATTGCTTCTTAAAATAAATCAGAAGCTAGACACTCAAAGAGCTAATAACAAATTTGTGGAACAATACTTGTGGTGACCGGAGGCCTTGTAGGTACGTGCGCCGACCCCAACCTCGACGACGTAGGTTCGATTCCTGCTCCGTGCGACAAAAATATGTTTCACGCCCACCTCTTTCGAGTCATTGACAATACTCAAGTCTATTTCCTATCTAGAAGGAGCTTCTCAAACTTGGCCGTTCGGAGGCGGCACAAAACTGTTGATCCCTTTCATTCGTGAGAGAGCAAATAGCCCGAACAACACGAGTGGTTGCTGAGAAGGCTGGACCCTGACCCTCTACGGGTTGTAGCGCCACTCGTATTATTATTATTTTATGGGATTATATTAAAACTGTGACGTGGACACAAATCAATCTCAAGCCCCATCTGGGGGAAACATTCGAACACCATTCAGAGTAGTAGCCATGATCTGTCGCTATAATAATGCCAAACACTAACCACCAAAACCACCAAAGCCTATGGAATAAATCGGTTTCTGCACATAGTGCCGGAGGGGTGGTTCTTATGTTCGAAGCGATCGAGACTGCGCCGCGCCGGCGCCACCGAACAGTTGTACATAATCAACCCCTATTGTAATTCCAAAGGCTTTTCTAGAAAGCCTACTAACTGATATAAATATCGGAACGGCGGCCGAAGCAGTTACAGCTTAGTCTTGGATTTGGTATACAAGTGAGTGAGCCTGGAAAGCAATAAGGAAAAGTGTAATAAAGTAATTGGTGTGATCTAAATCTAATAAAGGTAAAGTAGGGATTGTGTGGTATAAGTCAATAAATCAGTGAATTGAATTTTTGAACTTGTGAGTTTCATTTTGTCGCAATTCAGAGATCGAACCGTAGACACAGTTTTTGTCTAAAACGAAACAATACTAACTGCTTAAAGCACCCCTATATAGACATTCAAAGTGTGTTCCAATGTATCCTGTACCATATTTATAAACAAAATAAGACATATAGACCGATTTCGATGATTCACACAAGTTTGATCTCGTCTTCGATCAAGCAAGAAGCACAAGATTTCCCGAAAATCCCTGAAAAAATGATTAAGGGCCCATTCATATGAGCGGCGAATTGTGCACGCGAACTTTCGGAAGAAACTCCTTTTCAGCGAATATGGACAAGAAGTTATATTTAGTATAAAATAGCTGGTTTAAGTGTCCTTTTTAATGACTTAAAAGTTTTTGTCTGTCTGCCTGATCCACAAGAAAGGAGACCCCTTTAACTGCGCCATCTATCGAGGGATCAGTCTCCTTAACATCGCGTATAGAATCTTCTCTGCCGCCTGAAGTCGTTTATTAATAATCCGACAGGTCCATATCAGTGTGGCTTCAGGCAAGGAAAGTCCACAATAGACCTGTTCTTCACACTGCGGAATATAATGGAAAAGACTCAAGAAATGCCAATCGACACTCACCACCTATTTATCGACTTTAAGGCCGCATATGACAGCGTGCATTGAGATGAGCTATGCAACGCCATGTCTAGCCTTGATATATCTGCCAAACTCGTCAGGTTGTACAGGATGACAATGGAGAACTCTCGTTGCTCCACGAACGTCGGTAACGAACTCACCGAGACCTTCAATGTCAAAAAGGGTTTTAGGCAAGGCGACGCGCTGTCATGTGACTTCTTTAACATCGTCCTGGAGAAGATCGTGCGAAACTCACTCGGCAACACAAGAGGCACGATTTTCCAGAAGTCCGTGCAATTGTTAGCATACGCCGATGACATTGACGTGATTGGCAGAACTCAGCGAGCCGTCAATGAGGCATTTGCTAACAATGAGACGGAAGCGGTTAAAATGGGTCTGGCGGTGAATGAGGGCTTAAAGGACACACAACATCGACGTCTTGGCCAGAGCGTCACAAGGGGCAGCTATAACTTCGAGGTAATCAAGGACTTCACTCACCTCGGCTTCGGAGTAAATTGTATAAGCAACATCAGTACCGAGATCAAGCGTAGGATAACTCTTGCCAACCGCTGCTTCTTTGGGCTCAAGAGGCAATTGAGTAGTAGAGCCCTCTCTCGAAGGACCAAGTTGATTCTATGTAAGACACTGCTATACGGCGCAGAGGCATGGACAATCTCGAAAGCGGATGAAGAAGTCATTGGTCTCTTTGAGAGAAGAGTTCTACGTACGGTCTTTGGTCTTGTTTGTGTTGACGGCTTCTGGAGGAGAAGACTAACCCACGAACAGGCTGTACAGCGACATGAGCCTAGTTGGGCGTCTACGGATCCAACGCCTACAGTGGCTAGGTCATGTAGAGCGGATGGACACCACACGGCTCCGGCCCGAAGAATCTTCGAATCCGAACCTGTCGGGCAACGCAACAGAGGACGCCCGCGCTTAAGGTTAAGGGCTTGCCCAAGTGGAGAAGGACCTCAACCGACTTGGTGTGCGGAACTGGAGACAGCTAGTAGGAGAAGCTTGTTGGTTGTGGCCCAGGTCCACACCGGACTGTAGCGCCAATCAGAGAAGAAGTATTTATTGTAGCTCGATAAATGGTGTACACAGATGCCATGCGAACATCGCCGATCAACGCCACATTTTTTTAGAATTGAAGTCCAAACTCACAGCTGGTTTGGTTTGATGCTTCATAAATTTTGTCGTCCTTGTGAGTAGTTGACAACAGAAGACCCTTTTTTTCGTGCTGCTTGCGGAGCACCATAATTGCATGGCTTGCGAATAAGAAAATATTGTGTCCGGATTCGGAGACCATGTGCGAATTCTAGGAGCCGTCGGCCCTACTAGTGCGGCTGGCTATCTCCCAACAAGTGAGGACTGCAACACAAATGACCCCATCAACAGTTCGATCATGCAAGTACTTGTACAGATGGATCGAATGCACATTCTGCCATTAAAGCAATTTCGGTGATAGGAATGAAGTCCAAGCTGGTAGCTTGCCCTCGTGAAGAGGTTTAATTTACACTGGATCCCGGGCCTCAGTGAGCAGTTGATGGACTTCCCAGAAAACCAAACGCAGGCAATCCTATGAATCAAACTCCCTCTTGCGGATGTCAAGAGCACAGAAGACGACAGCAGCATACAGAGAACAAGTAGAACGTGCAACTCGTCTTCCGCCTGTGGGACCACTCGGATGCTGTGGCGGAAGTTGAACAATGCAAAATCTGACAAACTCCCTTAATGCTATAAAAAGTTTGTCCTGCCAGTTGTTGGAGCACTAACTTGCATCTGAAGTTCCATGAAAACTGTGAATTCATATGCAGAGCAGACTGCTGTTCATCACTCGCTTGTTTCCTCCCCCAGGGCACTGATGTCCTATTCATCCTTTTTCAAATCTTTCATCATTCATGCCAGAGCATCGCTGAATCTCTGCAAAATGCCAGCTTCAATAACGAATGAAAAAAATGACTATTTCTGATAAACAGCCCCTTCTTTGCACAAGCCAGGATATCCATCAAGTGTCATTGTTCCAGCAGGTCCTCCTCTAGTAAGGACCAAAGCTTAAGTGAAAGGCAGCTCGAAAGCCGACACAGGGCAACAAAGCCACCATCGGAGTGGGCGCCGACACAATTTGATTTCAATTTCAGTTTCAATGACAGCCGCTCAAGCAATGGGAAAACAACAAACACTCCGCTTATCGTCCGAGAGCCCCTCGTTAATTCAATCGCTCGCTCATCTCCAACCCGTGACTCAACTACACCCGACCCCGAACCGACTGCAGTCGGCGGGATCCTGTCTCGCGTTCCGAGCAAAAATCAAATAAAACCCACTCAACGAAACTTTCAACATCCGCACCCCAGCTTCATCCTCTCGCCGGCGCTCCCATGGCAGCTTAAAGGCAAACGTTAACAATTCCCCGAAACTGACTGAAACACTTGCGAACGAATCACGGATAATTGCTGGATAAAATTCAATCATTGTGACTTTTTAAAACACATAATCCCCCGCCAAGTCGTGACCACTCGTGCCCTGTCTGCGGGCCAAGCGGTGTCATCGCGATGTCGCGTCGTCGGTGCGATCCTTTGACAGTTGCTCCAGGGACGTGGCCAAGAACAAAAAAAAAACACTGGAACGAGCGACGATAACGTCGAACCGCTTCAAGTTAACTTTCAATTAAGTGGAGCAGTGCGAAAGTTGGTCGTTCCTTTGGGGAATCGGTGAAGTTTCAAAGCGCCGTCGTTTCACTGAAAATGGATTGCATTTAACGATGCCATGGAATTGAGTTGCACTTTGTTATCGATTAAACGGCGGGCGGGGGGAATGCACACAGTCGGGACGTGATTTATTGCCCCGGTCGAGTGTCTAGACGGGCAGCGAGGGGGATGGAAAATGGAAATCAATTCCGGACTCGAGTGGAAGTCGGCGCTCGGTCATCCCGTTCGCCATGAATGGTGGCACTGTGTTGTGTGGGGCAGTGGCGGAGTACACACGCATGAGTGGACAAGGGACACATGTCTTCGCTTCAGGACGATAAAGGCGTCACTGAATGTTTAATTGTGTCTGCTGTCTGTGTGCGGAACGTCATGTGTGGAATTCATGAATATGGTAGTCTTGGACGCAGGAAATGCATTCAAATGAGTGTGTGCTGACCTCATTAGCTGCGTTACGTTGTGAACGCAATTCGAACGTGACATCCGGAGTAGACGAACATGATGCGGGTAAGCCGATGTCCTTCATCAAATATTCCACATGCTTAGGACAGGGGTCGACTTAGGGTTGGGATCCTGAGCAGATAAAGCAAATGTACTAGCGACTGTTACCCGATGGGAGAGTGGATGCTGTATAAACTTAGTTAAGAGGTAGGAGAATGAGCGGCAACAGAGAATGGCTAGGATCAAGGCGAGTGTTGGACTAACAGGGAGAAGCAGTCCCACGCATGGTCTGTGGAAGTCAACGCCAAGGCTTAAAACAATTGTGCATCACACGGCAAACGTTTTGGAAAGCAACCTATAGCTGCAGACAGATCAGGACAGGTCCTAGGTAACAAACCGTCCCACTGTCCCCATCGTTACAGGCCAGAGGAGTATTCTGGTGGCGGAACCTGTAGAGAAAGTCCAAACTCTGTTTTCTCCCGGAGTGACCAAGGGAAGATGGAGTTACTTAATGAACGGTCATGTTGAACGGAATTTGCTGCAGTGACTTAAAATGTGAAACTGACAAAGTCGCAAGAAATTGTCAGAAAAGGAGTTGTCACTGCGTAACGTAAGCACGAACGTCACCTACCATGAAGATGGCATCGCAAAACAGGTCCACATTTGGGAAAATGAATTTTCTTCTCAAGGCCCGTTCATCTGAGGTCGCTACGAACTGCAAACTTCGCAAACTCTGACAACTCATTCATGTGCAGCTTTCTCATTCGCAGAGAACTACGGATGGAAACTGGATATCGATTGTACAACAGACTAGAGCAAGGCCGAAACAGTTTGACGTTGGGAAGCTACAATTGCAATCGACCGCTGGGAACTTCTCCGATTGAGTCTCCCTGAAGCTCTCAGAGAGTCCAACCCTGCCAGGCGAAACAATCGACGAACAGCGGAACCGTTGTCAAAACGCCATCAGAGAAGCTGTCTCTGATGTGTTGGGTTTTAAAATGCCACCTAGAAAAAATCCATGGTTTGACAGTGAATGTCGGCTGGCGCATTGCGACGCTAGATAGAAGGACGAGAGCGGTTCGTGAGCTCTACGAACTTAAAAGAAGGGAAGAGCACCGGCTTCTCAAAAGAAAAAGAAGGAGCATGAGAAGCGCGCGATCGAGGAAATGGAGAGGTGGTACGGCAGAAATAATGTCCGAAAGTTTTACCAGCGGGTGAAACAACTATCCAAAGGGTACAAGCATAGGACAGAAGCCTGTCGGATCGAAGAGGGACAACTCGTAGTAGAGTCGCAGTCGATACTGAAAATCTGGAAGGATCACTTCTGCAGACTGTTTAACGACGAAGATTACACCAATGCCGCTGTCAGGCAGGATGTTCCACTCCACGCGATAGAAGAGAATTCCGTGCCCCCGATCTAGACGAAGTCAAGGTAGCGATAACTAGACTAAAGTCGAACAAAGCTGGAGCAGACGGACTGTCTGCAGAACTCCTTAAGGCAGCTGGAGATGACCTGGTTGGGCGCATGCACCAACTTGAAATCTGTACGACATGGTCGTAGAAAAGTATGTCCGACGAGTGGAATCTTAGTAACGTTTGCCCGATCCACACGAAAGGAGACCCCTTTGACTGCGCCAACTATCGGGGGATCAGTCTTCTTAACATCGCCTACAAGATCTTCTCTGCCGTTCTGTGTGAGCGCATGAAACAATCCATCAACAACATGATTGGCTGCTCATTATCAGTGCGGTTTCGGGCCTGGGAAGTCCACTATCGATCAAATCTTCACATTGCGGCAGATCTTCGAAAAAACCCAAGCGATGCAGATCGACACCCACCACCTATTTGTCGACTTTAAGGCCGCATATGACAGCGCGCATGGAGACGGACTATACAACGCCATGTCTAGTTTTGACATTCCTGCCAAACTCGTCAGACTGTGCAGGATGACGATGGAGAACTCTCGCTCCTCCATCAAGGTCGGTAACGAACCCACCGAGACCTTCAATGTCAAAAAAGGTTTTAGAGAAGGCGACACGCTGTCATGTGATTTTTTCAACCTCGTCCTGGAGAAGATCGTGCGAAACTCACTCGGCAACACAAGAGGCACGATTTTCCAGAAGTCCGTGCAATTGCTAGCATACGCGGGCGACATTGACGTGATTGGCAGAACTCAGCGAGCCGTCAGTGAGGCATTTGCTAACAGAGAGACGGAAGCGGCTGAAATGGGTCTGCCGGTGAATGAGGGCAAAACGAAGTATAGGCTGTCCTCAAAAAAGGACACACAACATCGACGTCTTGGCCAGAGCGTCACAATGGGCTGCTATAACTTCGAGGTAGTCAAGGACTTCACCTACCTCGGCTCCGGAGTAAGTTGTACAAGCAACATCAGTACCGAGATCAAGCGAAGGATAACTCTTGCCAACCGGTGCTTCTTTGGGCTCAAGACAATTGAGTAGTAGAGCCCTCATTTAAGCTCACATTATATAAGACCTTGATCATCTCTCTTTGCTGTATGGCGCGGAAGCTTGGACTATCTCAAGAGCGGATGAAGACGCATTTGGTCTCTGTTCTGCGTTCAATCCTTGGTCCTGTTTGCGTTGAAGGTTCCTGAAGAAGAAGATTCAACCACTAATTGTACGGGCTGTACAGCGACATAAGTCCAACCAAGCGTCAACTGATTCAACGCCTATGATGGCTAGGGCATGTTGAGCGCACCGACAACACTGCTTCAGCCCGAAGAGTCTTCGACTCCGAACCAGTGGGACAACGCAATAGAGGACGAGATAGACGAGCAAAGTCCAAGTGTCTGCTGCTCATTATGACACACTGTCCGAGACGTCGATTTTGTGCGTCCTTCCGTGATGACAGCACTGTCTACAACTACCCTCGTGGCGACACAATGGGCCTAGATTGGCCTAAGTGCACGAATGCCACCACCTACCTACCCAGCCAAAATCACGAGCAACTTAATCCACAAAATCCAGGCCCTCTCAAGTACCATCACCCCTTCTTACAGCACTCTCTGAAATTCACCTAATTGAATTGGCTGGCAAAAAATCCCCGAAATCACATCAAGCACCTCGTCTTCGCGTGGAAAAAATTAGAGCTCCACTTCCGTACGACGCAGGAGTGTAATTTTATTCCTCCTTTACGATGATCCCCCTCGCCAATTTATTTATTTTTGTTAGCGCCGTCAGAAGGTGCTACACGCCATAAGGACGTGCGGTTCTTTGATAAATCGACACATAACCAGTAAATGCAAATTTCACTCTCCTGCTCCACCGGGGAGGTCGATAAAGTGAAAAGCATCTTCTCCCAGTTCGTAAGTGGCATTCAAAGCTAAATAAAAGCCAAGAAATACGGACAGCAACGAGTTGAGAAATATTTTCCACATCATTTCCCCGAAAGGACGTTATCTTAACACAGTCCGGGACATTTATAACACGGCGAGGGAGGAGACGAAGGATCACGAGAGTCAGGGCACCGCACTCTCGACAAGCGCGCAATATTGCCAGAAACTTTTCATTCTGTCACTACGGTCGCACCGGCTCCCTTCCACATGGCCGGTGAATGAATGGTGGGTTGGGAAGCCCCGATGGAGGGTAGGCGACATGGGCGAGACACGCACATCCTTGAACGGCATTTCATTTAAATGTTATTACCATATCCCCTTGTCACACGCTTACAGTGCGGTTTTTTGCTGAACACTGGCACAATCGCAGCAGCCAGGAGCAGTCAAAACACTGTCAACGTGGCTGCTGCCGGTGCGCTGCTGTCGTCGTCCGCAATGGCCTCGGGCAGGAGCAAGATGTGCCACTCTGGGGATGTGTAATATTATTATGCTCGAAATTCTGACACTCCGCTGGCTGCTGGCAGCCGCGGCAGGAATGTGGGCACGGTAGTGAAATCTTGTGTTGCGGTAGTGTATCCCCTAGTGCAACCGCCATCAAGTGTATCGTCGTCGTCGTATTACACACGAATGATCACCGAGGGTGTGAATGCCTCTTTTGTGGGTTGTAGTCGGCTGGCGAACGGCGGAGGAACCAGCGACTTGATGATGGATAGCAGTCAGAATGATGTAAATGATTGTCATAAGCATGATGTCCCATAAAATTAATAAAACCGAGTGAGGGAATGAAAAACGGCACACCCATCCGATGTCAGCGGACGTATGCGAATGTCCCCATTTCATTTGCTGGCAGTCGTGTTGCCCCATTCGGTCAGTACCCGTGCACCCTCCACCACTCGGCGTCACGGTTTATTAAAAAACCGACGACCGATGAAGACAGAGATAGTGGGGAAATATTCTCGGGCAGATACTGGTTTTAAGGACATCCTGCCCGCCCCGCTCCGCCGGCAGTATCCCTGTGCAAATAGGACGGATGGACGATGGTAACACATTTTATTTGGCTCATTTTTCTTCGGACATTCTCCTTTGTTGCGCCATTCGTGAACATTCGGATTATGAGCCGAGAGAATAATTTGTTGGTTTTATCGAGCATCCTCTGTGGGCATCCCGCTCAGAAGGACAACAAAGTTGGTCAACGTTTACGTGATAATGTGGCTTATTTATGCCTTTGTTGGTTCTAAGGAGCTTAGAGTGATGAATGCTAGGCAGAGGCACCCGACAAGACATCGACTGGACGGACGGCACCTCTTGCGGATGGGGAGGGGCACATGTAGAGGCCAAGTTTGTGTTGGGTGGAAAGTTTAAAGCAAGCATCGAGATAAATAAAGCAGTTCTCGGGGAGAGAGAGATTTGTTTGGTTTTGATGGGAGTTTCTTGAGAAATTAATACAAAATATTTATCGAGAGTGTGTGCGTGTGTCCTCAAAGGATTATGATTTATTCTTGATGTCCTTGTGCGCTCTTCTGGATCTTGCCGAGAATATTTTGAATTGCTGCCATGTTTTAGGTTCGATTCTCGGGAAGGAAGCGGGCCATTATTGGAAGTCTTAACTAGGGCAGTGGACCAAGGGATGTAGTTCGGGTGACAAACGGCTAGTCTTCTTCTTATTTAGCTGGCGCTACAGTCCGGGGTGGACCTGGGCATCAGCCAACATGTCTCTCCATTTACTCGGTCTTGTGCTAGTTGCTTCCAGCCACTCACGTTGAACTTATTAAGGTCCCCTTCTAGTTGCTTGCGCCACGGAAGGTGCGGTCTTCCTTTACCGTGCTGCCCCTCGGGGTTGAAGTCGAAGGAGCATGGGTGTCCATTCGCTCGACGTGACCTAGCCATCTGAGACGAGAGATTCGAACTCGTTTGACTAGGTCCCTGTCGCTGCACAGCTCGTCATTCAGTCTCCTCCTCCAAACACCATCCGAACATACGCGAGCGAAGATCATCCGACGGACTTTTCTCTCGAAGCGACCAAGACTATCCTCGTCCGCTTCAGTTAGTGCCCATGCTTCTGCGCCATACAGGAGGACTGGAACTATCAAGGTCTTATATCGGGATATCTTGGTTCTTCGAGAGATGGTTCAGTGGCTTTCCGGGTGGGAAAATCCAGCGGTTGTATATTAGTGCCTTTCACTAATGCTCCACGGTCGAGTATTGCTGCAAAAAGACCATTGGATGCAAGAGAGGTGTCTCGTTACAATGGCTTTTCGCTTCAGTAGCCAGCTAAGCAACAGGCGACGTGCGCGTATAGAGTGGCGCAAGCAACTCTAAGGAAACCGTCGCCGAAGTGCCGTCGAGCTTGGAACAGGACACCACTGACGGGAGATCGTACTGGATGGATAGGCATGCTAACCCCTCTCCAGATTGTAGTGCTCTAAAAAAAAGTAGAGCCACGTGGTGGACAGCGCTTTATTGCTGCCTCAACGACGATCTGATCTTTCTTCGCAATCGATAGACAGGCTGTGTCCAGAGCAGCACTGTTACTGAAAATGCGGGGGAACTCCCTGCTCGACACTCTATCACCCTTAACAGCATACCATACAGGTCCTTCTCGAAGTCCCGCTCTCTAGCAGCGGGTGCTCACGCGAATTTTTACAGGCGGATCGAGGACGCGCAGGTGTAACTGTCATTTGCTATGGTAAGGTGCCCCAACTTGCCGGCTGTCCCTTAACATGAAGGCCATGTGGATGTGGCGACGCAGGACAAGCTGACTGGCAAGAAGCGAGATAAGTTCATTTCTCTCTCTTCGCGTGGAGACTTGTCATGCATGCCTCATTAGTGTAGTCGGAGCAACACACCCAGATTATTAAGCACAAACAACGAATTTCAACCAAACTAAACTTAATCTAAAGCTTCACCTAGACCGAAAGGAGGAAGAGACGGGACTGAAGGTGGTTACAAAATGTGGTTTTGCTGAGGTGGAAACCAATTCCGTAGCATTAGTCAAACTTAACATTCTTCACAACGGTGAGTCGAAGCCGTAGGTAGTCCGATGTGGTCTGATGCGGAAAATGGGCTGAGGGCTTGAGCTACGAGACACCAATTCAAGAAGTGCTGGGCAGTCGGTGTTGCCAGTCATAAGCTGGTGGAGAAAGAGCATATCGGCGGTTTTGTGAGGATTTAAAGGCAATCAGAGTAAGGAGGCAAATTGGTTCGGTCAGTCCAGGCAGCGTAGAAACTTAAGCTGAACCGCGTAATAAGGTGCTTCCATACCCAGCCATTGGGACAACGCAACTGAGGACGTCCTCGAACGAGCTGGCGCACAGAAATGGAAAAGGACCTCAATCAACTAAAGATCGTGCTGGTTGCTGAGGCTTGTTGGTTGAGGCCCGGGTCCACTTTGGACTTTTGCATCAATCAAAGAAGAAGAAGAATAAGGTGCTTATTAAAAAACCATTCCGACCTCCCTACACTGTGGCGACTATGTACGGACCTACCAATGATGAATTATAGAGGGCTTTCAACTGCACAGCACTCAACCTGATGCAACGACTGTCATGCTTGTGTATCAGGGGACTTTGTTGAAGTACTGCATATGATGCACTTAACAACTCTTCCAACTTCCAACAAGCAGCAGCCAGCGCAGCTCTTCTGATTGTGGTCCGAGCTCATCATCAACTGTTATTCAAAAATTCAAGTTTCTGCCCAACGACACACAATAGTAACCAAAGCCGTCAGCAAGAACACTGAGGCTGTCCTTCTACGAGATGACTGAGCATTTCAACATACACATCTTATGCCTGTTGGCACGCGGGTAATGATGGACTCAGGAGGTCCAGTAAAAGATGTGTCACCTTTTATGATGCAGCAGCCTACCGCGGCAGGCAACAGCCCAGCATCTTCTTAAAATACACAGAATCAGAACAACCAACCGCAAGGGACTAGAAGTAACCACCTGTCTTCAAACTTCACCTTAAATGGTTAGCTCTACTTGCTCAGACTGGCAAACCTCCACTCAGGACGTTCACTGGTGTCATGACTGGACACAGTGCAGTTGCCAAATACGAGGAAGAAACCTCTCATCACCTGCTCTGCTCGTACAGTGATCTGGCAAGTGGTTGGTACTTGCATCTCGGGGCCTACTATTTCAAAGAGCATTCGCCAGCTTAAGGTTACCATTTTACGAGCCTTGATTCGAAGTGCGGCTAGGAGTCAGCAGCTCCTACTCAACTTATCCTCAAAATACGTATATGGTCTGATTACACTGAGATCCACTAAGAGCCCCCTCCGTAGCCACCACTCAATGCGCGAGTGGAGCGCACACCGTCAGAATGTGTGCACTGACTGCTTTCCAGTGACTTCTCCGGAAGCTGTAGAGTGGAGGCAGAAATAATTGTGCACCTAGCACCTCCATATAAATACAAGGTAATCAAAAAGTTACTCATCCCGTTGGTTGGTGTCCGTGCTTCCCCATATTTTGCTATGGGGGTTTGTGCTTAACGCTCCGACGAGATTGCAGTTGATGTGCAATTCACATTAGCGCCATGCCCTTAATCGAGACTGCGGCAGTATGGGTGTGATAACTGATGTGAATAGCCAATGGCTCATGTGAAACTGTTGGATTCATTTGTTCCCCATTCTCCCAAGGGTGCCCTATAAGTGTCAGAATGTTGAGCCTGTAGACTGACAAGCCTTGCCCGGTTATTGAGCTTTAGATCAATCGCAAGGTCATGGATTGTACATTTACTGGTGAAGGGGATTTGGCCCGCTTTCCGTGGAAGGACGCGTTCTTTGACGCATTTTACTTGATTAAAGAGGGCCAACTTCTTAATATTACTGATCGTATATGTACCACCCATAGCCCGCGATTGAACCAACGTCTGCGTAGGCAATGGTCTTACATATATTATGGGTGGCGCTACAGCCCGTAGAGGGTCATGGTCGAGGTTCTCGGCAACTACTCGTGTTGTGCGTGCGTTCTCTCGCGAGTGGGACCTACACTTTTATGCCGCTCGAGATAGGAAATAATCTTTGAGTATTTTCAGTGACTCGGAAGAAGTGGAGCTTGAAAATAATTTTTGTCGCACAAACCAGGGATCGAACCTACGACGTCGAGGTTGGGGGTCGACGCAAATACCCACAGTGCCAAGGGTCACCACGCGCTTTCCCCTGTCGAAGAGAATAATCCTTAAGGGCTTATTGTATTCTACAACCTGGTCGATGTGTGCAATAATTGTGTCCTAGTCCTCCTTTGTCCTTGTGCTTGTGAAAGGAAGGAATCAACAAAGTTTCAGATGAAGAACTATCGACTAGATCCAGACTGTAACACAATGAACCTAAGAGGCCCGAGCCAGTCACCTGAGCGTAACCAAGAAGCGTTTAGGTAACCAGGGCCGCTTGCTACTCTACAACTCAATTTGTGGGTCATACGGTGGCGTATCCCTATCCCTCTTCCGACACCCAAGCCATCAATGTCACGACAAATCCGAGAGTTGACACAAAATGATGACAAATTCTCCAAGTTTGTCTGTTAAGTCAACACTAGCTTAAAAATAAAATGCTAATTGAAGCTAAACTTATTTTTTAAAGGCAAAAAAAAAAAAACGACGCGCATCGTTATGACTTTAAATGCAGATTTTAGGAAGACGAGTCGAAATTCCTTTTTTTTGTTTTTACAATTTTCGCCTGCTCAAGGGGGTATTAATACCCTTAATTGTCCGGGGTCAAGACACAGCACTGGCCCATGGTATAGAGGAAGAGGGAGAGGGAGAGAGGAGGTGCCTGTCCACATTGGTCTTAAATATCTGCCCATTGACTAGAGAAATATTGAGCTGGGAAGAGCATTCCATATTCGTGTGGTGCGGCTAAGAAAAACGAGTCTCTAGATTTCACTGTGCGTCCGAAAGCAGGCTCATGGGTAAACTGATGTGCATTCCTGGCGAGACGTGTATTGCGGGCGAATTCAAGGAGAGAAGGAATGCAGTTGGCTAGCTTACTTGAGCGTCATTTGTTAAAAGTAACGATAAAACACGGACAAAGACGACACGGTACGTCGATGTTCAAGCGAGTCTAATGAACTCGCGATATCGTCGTCTCCTATAACTTTTCTCACTCGTTTTGGATTCTATCGGTGCAGGGTGGCCTCTGGGGCACCAGACCAGATATGAGCGTTATACTCAAGCGGGCGAACATGCGCCTTGTAGATCAAAGCCAAATCAGAAGCGGTGAAGTATTTCAGGATTAAGGAGACCTAAACATTTCGCAGCATTTTGGCGACCTGAACTATGTTCGTTGATACACATGCCAAGGATGGAAAGTTTTCCAGTTCCATCGATACAAGCGCCGTTCATGGGTAATGACAAATTCAAGTACCAACCTTGCCATTCAATTAATTCCCCCCGCCCATGCAGTCACGGGTTAATAAGATTAATTGTTCACGGGCCTCTCACAGAGTTCCGCTGAGTTATGTCTCTCAGACACCTCGTCCGCAGGAATAAAACGAATATTTCACTTCGTGCTCAAATGCTTAAGTCACGGGCAATTCTTTGAAGAACATTTAAGTCGTTAAATACAATCATTAGCATCGAATTTGTCTCCTTTCCAAATTCCCGGCACTAAAAGCCTGAGTGGACGAGAGCCAACATAACTGCCCGGATGAGATCAATAAAATCTCCCAGTGCGTTGTTGGGCTTTTTTTGATGATTTTTGGTTTGATTTTGGATCTCTGGTGTCGGGCACTGTCTGGTCTTCAGATGAGACACTATTATTTTTATCACTGAGGGGAATTAAATGCGTGTCGTCGTGAATGTGTGAATGCTTTCAGCACAGAAGATCAGACATAAGAGCGATCGTCTGGCAGCTCTCCTCATATGCTGGCCTCATGTTATCGACGAGCCATTTCCGCCTCGGGTGGGTTCTACAATGGAAAAGGGGGATGATCATTAAGCTTCCAAAAAAGGGAAACCTTATGGAAGGCGTTCTTCCAGCAGTATCCAGAATAATAGCTCGAATAGTTCTGGAACGCATTTAAATTCAACTCTCGATGTCGAACAGGCGGGTTTCCGCGCTGGATCCTCCTGCATCGACCACATAAACACCTTACGGATCATTATTGAACAATGCGTCATATATCTATTGTTCATCGAGTTCGAAAAGGCTTTCGATCCATTGAATCGAGATGCTATCTGGTCGGCCTTGCGCAGGAGAGGTATTCCGCAAGAACTCATAGCAAGTATTAAGGCTGTGGTGGCCCGTGGTGTTGTGGGTATGTGCGTCGACCCCAACCTCGACGTCGTAGGTTCGATTCCAGCTCTGAGCGACAAGAATAATTTTCACGGCCCCACCTCTTTCGAGCCACCGACAATGTTCAAAGAGTCTGTCTAGAAAAAGCTTCTCAAACTTGGCCGTTCGGAGTCGACATAAAACTGTAGGTCCCTTCCACTCGCACGTACAACACGATTGGTTGCTGAGAAGCTAGGCCCTGGCCTCCTACAAGCTGTAGCACTACCCATATTATTATTATTATTATATTATAAAGGCTGCATATGAGGGTAGTACGTGTCACATCTTGCACAATGGTTCTTTCACATGGAGTTCGTCAAGGATGCACACTGTCACCACTATTGTTTCTGGTGGTTATCAGCGACATACTACGTGTGGCATTGATGGATGGAAATTATGGCGCTCGAAGGACTATGACATCTTGTCTTAAACACCTTGACTACGCTGAAGATGTTTGTCTCCTTTCTCATCGGATAATGGATCTTCATTTGATGGCCCATAATCTAGAAGCAGCGGCAGACAAAGTGGGGCTCTAAATAAACACGGCAAAAACTAAAGCCCCTAGTATTTCTGGCAACCGCGGCCAATTGAACATTGCCGGACAGGAAGTCGAGAAAGTTAACAGGAAGTGTGGTCTCGCCTAAACGCGGTGGCACTGAACTGGACGTGTGCAACAGAATCGGGAAGGCTAGAGCTGCATTCAGAATGCCATCCACGATCTGGAAAAGCAATGTCATTAGATTAAGAACCAAACCGCGACTGTTCCGCTCCAACGTACAGTCGGTGCTGCCATATGGATGCAGCACCTGGCAAGTGGACACCATTACCACCCGAAAGCTACAATCCTTCGTAAACAGACGTTTAAGAAACATCCTTGGGATTCTGGCCGAACCGTAGCTCTAACAAACAATTGTACCTGTGAACTGGCCAGGAATTGGACACACCCTACGGCGCGAAGACAATTCCATTGCGAAGTACGCCATGCAGTGCAATCCGCTTACGCAGGCAGGCAGAACAGCGGGACGCCCTAGGCAAACATGGCGCAGAACAGTTGAAGAGGAAGCGAGTTCTTTAGGAAAGAGTTGGAGGGGGCTCTGGAGGCGTGGTTGACGGCCTATGTAAAGTGAGTAAAGTGGGTTCTATGAACAACCTCCGAAATCGCGCGAGGCCCCAGTCCACTTCGATAAATGCACCCTTTAGTACGAGTGATCGTGAACAGCGCCTGCAATCATTCAGCGATAGCGATCGTTTTTGTGTCGCTTACAGACATAGTCTGAATAAGTCTACCCTACATGCGACATAGTTTAATGACTGTCAAAGCCAGACAGGCAAGATCGTGGGATCATTCTGAGTCAGCTGAGTGTTTCTAGGGAGAGGTCTAGTCGCATACCGTAGTAACTTCTCAATGCCGTTGCTCTGCATTGCTCACATCGGAGACGAGACAGGTGGGGGAAGTCTCTGACTACCCTCGAGTTAGTGCTGCCATTCTGGCGAAGTCGATCGACTGAAGTGGGTGCACGGAGTCACTAGTGCACGGACACAGTATCGGCGCAAGTCTTTTAATAATGACCATTATCAAATTTATGAGCTGCTGCTGAGCTGCTACAACACAGCTCACTGCACCCCTTGGACACCAGGCCGTCAATTCACACCATGCGGTAAGCTTCACACTTGATCTGCTTACGGGAGAAAAGTGGTCACGCCACCAGGCAGCTACGGCTACGACCTTGTGTAGGACTGTCTGAAGTAACAAGCACTGACAGAGTTGACACAATTATCTTCTTGAGTTTTCTGTAAGTGTGCATACTGACATAATCCTTATTTACGCCAACAAATTCTACTCAGGAACGGGGCGCATCCCTGCTTGAAACCTTTGGAGACACTGCTAGACTTGCTGTAGGTGCCGGACCATTGCCTTGTTGGGTAAAACGTTGGTTTATATAAACAAAAAGTCGCAAGGCCGACTGAGTGGGCTTAGCTGGGCCACATTTTCCTCACTTGCTTGAGGCGTAGGAAACATTCAATTCAGATGCAACCGACAGCTTAGTTGTCGCCAGCATATAACCTCAAAGACTAGGGGCCTCTGTCAATGTCAATCTTTGCAAGAAGCAGACAACTTGTGTGCAATTTGAGTCGATTTAGAAGTCGATTTGGTGGTAGCCTTCTCATCACTAGCGTTCCCAAGGAGATGTGGCTTTCGCAGAGATTTCAAAGCTGCCCGCCACTTCTTCCTTTTTGTTCGGCGCTACACTCCGGGTGGACCTGGGCCTCAACCAACATGCCTCTCCAACTAGCTGTCTCCACTTTCGCACACCGCATTGGTTGAGGTCCTTCTCCATTTGGGAGCGCCACCTTAAACGCGGGCGTCCTTTGTTGCGTTGCCCGACAGGTTCGGAATCGAAGATTTTTCAGACCGGAGCTGTGGTGTCCATCCGCTCTTCATGACCTAGCCACCGTAGGCGTCGGATCCGTAGACGCCAAACTAGGCTCATGTCGCTGTAGCCCTTACAGTTCGTTTTTGAATCCACTCCTTTAGAAGCCGTCAACACAAACAGGACCAAAGACCGTACGTAGAACTTTTCTCTCAAAGAGACCAAGGACTTCTTCATCCGCTTTCGAGATTGTCCATGCCTCCGCTCCGTATAGCAGGACTGGGATGATCAGAGTCTTATGTAGAGTCATCTGGTCCTTCGAGAGAGGGCTCTACTACTCAATTGCCTCTTGAGCCCAAAGAAACAGCGGTTGGCAAGAGTTATCCTACGCTTGATCTCGGTACTGATGTTGCTTGTACAATTTACTCCGGAGCCGAGGTAAGTGAAGTCCTTAACTACCTCGAAGTTATAGCTGCCCATTGTGATGCTCTGGCCAAGACGTCGATGTTGTGTGTCCTTTCTTGAGGACAGCATATACTTCGTTTTGCCCTCATTCACCGGCAGACCCATTTTAGCCGCTTCCGTCTCAATGCTAGCAAAAGCCTCACTGACGGCTCGCTGAGTTCTGCCAGTCACATCAATATCATCGGCGTATGCTAACAATTGCACGGACTTCTGGAAGATCGTGCCTCTAGTGTTGGCGTGTGAGTTTCGCACGATCTTCTCCAGGACGACGTTGAAGAAATCACTTGACATCGCGTCGCCTGCTCGCCACTTACCCCCCTTTTAAATGAAAGGAAAAGCACACGTTGGATGACTATCCCATTTCACGTCGTTTTCTGTTCCGTGACACCCCAAGCGAGAGCTTCGCATTCCCTGAAGTGGCTGGATTTAGTGTCCTACGAACGAAATAATTTCCTGACAACTAGTTCCACGAAACCACTCAAAGCTCGACTCGATTTCTTAGATAAACCCAAGTAGGTAGTGGTCCCCTTCATGCACAATCCCCACAGAAAGCCATCTCATTAAGCATCACATCCCCAGCAAGCCAGCCGAGTTATTACCCGTTGATGGGGCCTAATCGACATCATGAGCGAGCTCCATTTGAGTGCCTTCAGCAAAAACAATAAACTCGTTGTTAAATTAAATTAAATTAAAACCAATTAAACAAAACCCGGGTTTCCTTTAAAACTCCCCACACCTGGGGACTCTCAATTAATAAAGATAACGCCCGAACAAACAGCGAGTCCCTGCGTTCCGCACGCAAACGGCTGTGTGCTGTACATTCCCGCGGCATACGAATAATTACGTTTTTTTTGTTGGCTCAGTCAGAAAAATTGGAAAAAAACGTGATATTTGTATTTTTTTTTCCTTCTGTTGCTCTCTCACTCAGGTTAATTTCGCGCGCCTGTGGGCGATTTTATCGTCGCGCCGGGGTTGAATAGATCAATTAAATGTATTAATAGCCCGGGGTTGCTCGGTGTTTGCCGAGATTAACATTTTTAAACTCTGTTGACGGAGTGTAGCCAAACAGTGAATGCCGTGCCCGCCGCACGAGTGTCACGAGTACTTAGTCAAGACTGAGCATTTTGCGAGCAGACGACCGCAGGCGGAATGGATGTAGTTAACATTTCTTTTCGGGGTGTTACAGGGAATTTATTATTTTTTTTCATTTGTGATTGCAGAAGGATTAGCGGCAGTGAATAATGTTTGTCTGACGTCAAGCCCAGACTCATTAATTATCGGACGGGAACGGACGTGCGTGGGTCTGATTTATGTCAAACAAATTGATTACGCAGCTTAATCTCTCCGGCTGAGCTCTGCGGTGGCTGCCATTGTGTTTGATCGGTTGATCCACTTTGTTTACACCTAATGCCGATCCTGAGTGAATACATCACTCTCAGTACTCTTGAGACAACAAGTGCGTTGAGAACTTGTCAAAGTCCTCACACATTTACCGCTGTTTGCAATAAATTAGAAAAAAAAGCCTTAATGGCGTGAGACATCGTTAAGATGTTCCTTTTTTAATGCTTCCCCTCGTCATGTCGTGAAATTTGGGTTAATGACTAACACTTAAGTTCATGGAAACATTAAAATCGCCAGCAATTCGAATCCCATTTTAGAATCGACCATCAAATGTCTGGGCGAACGCAAATGAATTCTGATTTTCCCACTATTTAGCTTGTTGCCCGTGACCATTACGATTGACCTTCAGTTTGAAGAATGGAATTTA
This sequence comes from Eristalis arbustorum, assembly GCA_916610145.1. Taxonomy (NCBI): domain Eukaryota; kingdom Metazoa; phylum Arthropoda; class Insecta; order Diptera; family Syrphidae; genus Eristalis; species Eristalis arbustorum. The sequence goes on along the minus strand of OU744320.1, from coordinate 40,533,891 downwards.
AATGCAAAATAAGAAGACTATGGAGCTTGAATATAGTGATGCCCTGTGGCATTGTAGATTCATTCGATCTCACGGCTCCACCTCTTTCGAGTCACTGACAATGCTCCAAGAAGTACTTCCGTCTAGAAAAAGCTCCTCAAACTTGGCCGTACAGAGTTGGCATTAATCTGTGGGTCTCTGGCACTAATGAAGGGTACAGTAGCACGCACAACACGAGTGGTTTTTGAGAAGTTGGGCACTGTTTGGCACATATTTTGTATTATGGAGTTTTGAATTAATTTTTAAGGAAGGGTTATAGCAACTATTTCATAAATTCAATAAGGTCTGTACATGCTAAGTCGTCGAACTACAAATTAGGGCATGACCCTTCACCAACAAAGTCTGCAGTGGCTGACGTTAAGTTCCATGTCCAACTGAAGTCTGTCCATTCGACTTAATGACTTCATCTCGCAAGCAAATTATTCGGAGTAGTGATGGGCGCATTCGAATGTTATATCGAGTGATAATCGATTGTTACAACATCTCGATTCTCAATCTGTCACTCGAATGACTACTATTCTCTCCAGTGACGACCAATCTCTCGATTGACTACTACTAACCACTCGCATGGCTTTTAACTGCTAACACAAGAGAACTCGATTAATGTACCAACAGCGCGAGAACGAGTAACAAAAAATTCTTGTAGCGAGCCACTGATCAGGAACATGGGGAGAATGAAAGTGATTTGCGACAAGTTGTTTTTACACGATTCAGTTAGATGGAAACAAATAAAACAGCTTCGAAAGCAACACTTCTGGACCCACTGTTGTTGTTTTCATGAATGCACCGAGTAGTGGGGTAACACTTTGCGTTCTTCCTTCACTCTGATGTTCATACTACGTCCCTGATGAGTATTTATCGACGAGAACTATTTGTTACTTGTTCTTGCGCTGAAGTAAGACAATTATCGAGTCATCTTGTGTTACTAGTTTGTAATTAGTTAGTAGTCACTCGAGTCATTAGTCGTCATTCGAGAGAATAGTAGTCGTTCGAGTGATCATTCGATTATTAAAATATCTCGATTACTCGAATCTTAAAATCATTCGATCATGCCCATCGCTAGATCGGAGTGATGATTCAAGAAATGTGCACATGTGTCTATTTAAAGGCATTTAAAGGAGCCCGTGGCGTTTTGGATACGTGCCTCGACCTCAACCTCGACGTCGTAAGTTCGATTCCAGCTCTGTGCGACAGAAATAATGTTCACGGGCCCACCTCTTTCGAGTCACTGACAATGTTCAAGGAGTATTTCCTGTCTAGAAAAAGCTTCTCAAACTTGGCAGTTCGGAGTCGGCATAAAACTGTAAGTCCCTCCCGCTCGTAAAATAACGTTAGCATGCAGAACACAAGTGGTTTCTGAGAAGCTAGGCCCTGGCCCTCTACGGGCTGTAGCGCCACCCATATATAATATATTATATCCTACAGCTGAAGCTCTTACGTTTTGCAACCTAAAATGTAACTCAGTACGGGATCATTTCCTTCAGCCGTGAAGACAAATGTTTAGTCCTGTCTTTGCAATGCCTGCCTTAACTCTTGCTTTGTTCACCACGATGTTGTAGGTGCCCTGAACAAAATTTAAGTCAAAATTGCCTGGACGTTAAAAAGCCCTTCGACACAGTCTGGATAGAGAGCTTCGTCTGCAAATTGAATCCGATGGGATTCCCCCCTGATCGTATCAGAATAATCGACAGCTTTCTGCGTTCCAGAAGACTTTACGTCCAAGAGGAAGGCAGCCTAATCAACAGAGCGGAGTACCAAGGCGGCAGTAGCGTCAGGGTCGAGGCTGAGACCAATGCCCTTCAACATCTTCACGGCAGCTCCACCGCCTCCAACCAACACAGTGAACTGATGTCGCCGATGAGTCCAACTGACTTATGCCAGCTCGAAGTCAACAATAACCGCCAGGTGCAATGAATCAGTCAGTCAAGATGTCAATCGAGAACTTAATCAGAAACATTCCACAGAGACTCTGCACAGCTTCTACTTGATTTTGGAAACACGCTGTTTTTGAGTTTCAACAGAACTCGGAAATTACTTGGATAGAGCGTGCCATGAAATAGGGCGTGTTACTAAAACTCTGATTTTATTGCATTTTCTCAGCGATGTGGCCAGATTCAGCAGGCTATATCCAGTGCGAATGTTCCGTCTGATTTTTTAGCTACCAGTGAATAATATTCGTGTACACGAAACTCCACCGAACAAGTGATCGCTGGGGAATCCGAATTGAATTGATTACAACTAGTAACCGACAATTGAGACGGCTAAGGAATTTCACTCAATTTGCCAAACCACCAAATGGGGTATTCACATAAATACTGGAACATCGGTAGTTCTGTGTTTGAGGGGACCATCCCGAGGTGCGTGCAGGTCAGCAGCCAAATGTAGGAGCATCGGAGTTTTAATGGAGGCCACAACGAGGTCGTTCTCTAAGCCGATATTTGGTCTTCAGAGAGTGCACTGTCCTCAGGTTAAGGCATGCATCTTACTTAAGGTGGCGCTACAGTCCGGGGTGGACCTGGCCAGCAACCAACAAGCGTCTCCAGCCAGCTCGATCTTTAGCTAGCTGTCTCCAGTTTCGCACGCATAGTCGGTTGAGGTCCCTTTCCACTTGCGTGCGCCACCTGAGTCGCGGTCTTCCTCTACTGTGCCGTCCCTCGTGAGTGGATTCGAAGACTTTTCGGGCCGGAGCATTGGTTTCCGCTCTACATGACCTAGTCATCTCAATCGTTGGATATTCACTCTTCTGGCTAAGTCGATGTCGCTGAAAAGCGCGTATAGTTCCTCCACTCACCATCTATGCAGACGGGACCGAAAATCACAAGAGCAGCTTCATTCGCTTTTGACAAAGTCCATGCCTACGCGCCAGGACTTGTAAAGCGTTACCTTGGTTATTCGAGAGATGGCTTTGTTTCCCAATTGCTTTCTTAGCCCAAAGAAGCAGCGTTGGCAAGTTGATTTCAGCGCTGGTGTCATTGTGCCAGCGGTGCCTAGGTAGACACAGTGTTTGACTACGTCCGTCTGCTGTGATGTTCTGACCGAGACGTCGGTGTTGGCTGTCCTTTCTCGTTGACAGCATATACTTGGTCTTGCCCTCGTTTACGACTAAACCCATCTTCGCGGCCTCCGTTGCAATACCCACAAAAGGGCCATTGACATCACGCTGCGTTCTTCCGATGATGTCAATATCGTCGGCATATGCGAGTAGTTGGACGGACTTCTGAAAGATTGTTCCTCTGGTGATGGCGTTCGAGTATTGACCAATTCTTTTGAGAACGATGTCGGAAAAGTTGCATGACAGCGCGTCGCCTTGTCTGAATCCTTTTTTTACATCAAAGGTGTCGGTTAGGTCTTTACCGACCTTGATGGAGCAGCGTGCATTCTCCGTCGTAATCCTACACAAACGGTAGGGATGCCAAAAGTATTCATAGCTCGTCTCTATAGACGCTATCATACACGGCCTTAAAATCGATGAAAGGGTGGTGCGTATCGATTTGTTGCGCCTGGGTTTTCTCCAAAGTGGATGGCTGGGTCCTGTGGAAATCGAGTAGGCACTGACTGGCGTCAACCTGGCGATGCCCAGTGTTGTAAATTTTTCTACACTCCAAATGTGCTTATTTTACCTCCAAATGGTAGCCGTCAGGAACTGCTTGTAAAGGGTGATTTTTTAGCAATTTTATTTGTGGCGACACTGGTTTACATAGCTGATTCACGTTTCGTGTTTTATTTCACTGTCAAACATCTTCAGCTTGGTCTATAATTTAACCATGAACCGTCTTACAAACGAACGGAAATCAAAACGCGTGCTCTGTTAAGAAAGTTCATGGCGCGCTTCTTTCATTTTATGGTCAGTTTAATCGACCCACTGAAGCGGCTAGTCGGGCTATTGTGACCAAATTTCGCACCAAATTTACATTGTTGAACCATCACGCTTACGTTAACTGCGAACTGAAGAAAATATCGCAGCTGTATCGGCCATTGTTAATGATGACCATCAATTATCGATTCGTCGCCGTTCGCAGCAATTGGGCCTCTGTTACTCAACGACGTGGACAATTTTGCGGAAGGATTTAGGTGTGATACCTTTCAAAACACAGCTGGTGCAAGAATTGACGCCGAACAACCTACCGCAACGTAAAACTCTTGGTGACCCATTCAGCCTCTTGGAAAGTTGGCCGAAGATCCACTTCTTTACCGACAAATTGAGTTCAGCGATGAAGCTCATTTTTGGCTCAATGGGTACATAAATAAGCAGAATTGTCGATTTTGGAGTGAATCTCAGCCAGGAGCATTGCAAGTGCTACCAATTTATCCAGAAAAGGTCACAGTTTGATGCGGTTTATGGGCTGGTGGAATCATTGGACCGTACTTCTTCAAAGATGATGCGAATCGTAAGGTAAATGTCAATGGTGAGCGCTACCGTGAGATGATATGCAACTTTTTTTTGCTCAAAATGCAAGAGCTTGGCTTGCATGACAACAAGACGGTGCCACATGCCACACAGCACGCTCAACAATGGACTTATTGAGAGGCGACTTCGGTGAACATTTTATTTCCCGTTCGAGACCGGTCAATTGGCCGCCTAGATCGTGCGGCTTAACGGCTTTAGACTATTTTTTGTGGGGCTATGTTAAAGCTGATTTCTATACAGACAAGCCGGCTGCAATTGACGCATTGGGAGACAACATTGTAGCATTTGTTCGTGAGATACCGGCCGAAATGTTGGAAAGAGTATGCCAAAATCGGACTAAGCGGGTGGACCATTTGAGGCGCAGTCAAGGTCAGCATTTGCATGAAATTATTTTCAAACATTGAATTATATGGACCGTACTATCGATTCAAATAAAGATTTTCTGCATTTTTCTGAATTTTAGGTGTTTTTTTTGGAAAAACTTTCACCCTTTAGTTCACCTGAGCTCAACCTGCCAAACTTATAAGTGCGAACTCTTCGTAGGGGTTACAAAAAAGGAGCTGGCCCTCCAGGTCGGGGGTTGTGCCGTCGGGGTAACTGCCCGGCCACACAAAAACTTCATAGTTACGAAGCAACAACAAGACAAAAAGCAGTTAACTTAAAGTACGCGCTGCAGTTGTGTGCCGTTGGTGAGAGACCTTAGCTGTGCCAGCAGCCTTCTTCTTCCCTTCTTAAGCTCAAGCATTCGCTGATCCAAGGAGGATTGACAGTCAAATGCAAACACTTGTCAGATTGTCACGTGACAGGCAACCTCAGCCCACAAACAGCCTAAAACCATTAAGACAACCAAAAAATTGTCCAATTCACCCACGACCTTACATTCATGTGTCATTTCATGCAGGCATCCTGCAGCGTCTTGCCACCATGTGACCTCATTGTTCAGTCAGTCCTAAGAAAACATGTCTTGTCTTACAAGCAACATGACATGGCTCGCCTCGAATGCTCGTTTGCATGCCACTCTCGCGTGTACATCACAAGCCATAAGTTATTTGGAACGCATGCAAGTGGAAGGAGACTTGATTTAGGACCGCCACGCACCTCGAGGGGCTGTGTTAAAAGTCCCCGCATGTGCATGTACGTGTAGGCGTTTTTTCTATGGCCAAACACAGCGAGCAGCCAGCGTATGAGGTGCGTAGGAGTTTTATATTCCCCGCGGGGGCATCACATTACACACCATTCAGTCGTGAAGAACCCCATTGGCCCGCCGACTTCGGGCGGAGGATCAACGCACAGACTGAACTCAATACAGGGCTGCGAGGTGTGAAGTGACAGAGGTGGGCGCGAGGTTCGTGCATATTTTACGCCACAAAATATGACCAGACTCGGAGGACATTCCATGCATACAAATGGCATGGCCCGACGGCTATTGATTGAAGTTTCCCCCTAGGAACCAAGGGGCGACAGAGAGTCCTAGTTTGTGAGTGCTTTCGAGTCAATGCGGCGGGACCTTTAAGCACTCACTCCGCGGCAAGCTGTGGATGAGGGCGGAATAGGAATAAGGTTCGATGGAATTTTAGGAATTCTATCGATACGTTCCTTTGCGCTTAAAGTTCATAATTGCTTTGAATACTTCGTCTGGACCCATCTCCGATTTGCATTATGGCGTGGTCCCCCAGTATCGTGAGACATGCCTTGCAACATAAATTTCGACTGTAAATTTTTGCAATTTCCAACAGCAGCTTATTGATCGAATTCCAGAGCCGCTGAGGCGAAGCTTGATTGTGTTCTTAGAACGTCACTGTCACATCAGAGAAATTATGGGTGTCTCTTTGACACGATAGTGTGGGCAGAGCTACACACATGCAAAGCGAGACGTTGCCAGCAACTGCAGAAATGTGTGTCCCACAATTGGAAGGAAGGAGGTTATCAGCAAGACCACATTTTCGCTTCTATCTCTATACACGAGAAATGTTCAGGACTCATTGTGGATCCGTGTGGGCCGCCAAATTATTTACTCAAAAATGGTCGCAAAAGTGAGACTCTTCGAAGAGTGTGCAGTGAGCACGAGGCGACCGGTGAACACTGTCAGGAGCAAACGAAAAGACAATTTTGTAATGATATCCTCAGAAAAATCTGATAGCAGCACGTATTCCAGTGAGTAGCTCTGTGCATAGACTGCAAAGGGGCATAAGGGCTATGAGCACTATGAGTGATCATCCGAGCTGTCACTGTCCTCTGATAGACGTACAATACAAATTGGCCGTAAAGAGTATGAAAGTCTTCGAATTGAATTGAAGAACCTGAAGTGTGCCTTGCACAAACTAGCACTGCGTTCATAAAGATTTATTGCGCTGCCTTTAGAAATTTGACAACTTTTCGACATGTGATCACTTGCGATTTCCTCCCTGTGGCGGATGTCCTACGAATTTATTTTAATCTTTCTCGGAGTGGGCATGGGCAGTCGATTATCGCTGATGTTCCTTGGTTTCCCTCATATGGCCACAATGCCTGCAGATTCCTCAATCGCTCTCTCTGACCTCAATAACTCTCAGATTAGGGCAGTCGATTCTGTTACTAGTGGCTACAGGCACACAACCATGGTCATTGGCCGCATTTATGGATGTCTGTGGAAACTGTGGCTCTCAGCATATTTTAAATCGCTAGCAACAAGAAAACGTGCAATCGAGAACAGTGGTCCGGTAAAGGGAAGCTTTCAATCGGTTGGTCACTTGACCAACATTGTTTGTCAATCACTTGCTACAATAGGAATTTCCACAAAGTGCTTTGGGCGTATTCCCAGGCACATCCTTTTAACAGAACCGGTCAGGATTGAGCTCACAGGAGATGAGTACCATACATATTTAATGACAGTGACACGAGAGCCTCGTATTGCTGGATATGTTCTGACTTGTGGGAAAAGGATTTTTGCTGCTTGAGTTCTTAAATAAATACAATTCTGGTTTGCATGGTTGCTTGTTGGTTGCATTCCTTACGTTCAGGGTGTTTCAGATCGTTTACTAAATTGACTGAAGAGCGATGAGTTACCACGACGACCTTCCAAAAGTCATTGAAAATCCTAGTCTTGCTACCAGAACGGAGGCATGGATTAACTCAAAAGTGGAGGAAGCCATTGGTTTCTTTTTGGTCAACCAACCACGGACTGGACGAGTTGTACAGCGACACTAGCCAGCCCAGACGTCTGCCGATACAAGGCTTGAGATGGATGGCTCATGTAGAGTGCATGCATGATATCCTTTGTGACGACGCCGAGATCTATGGTGGCGAACACACGGATCCCAATCAAATTGCTTTTCCCAACTTGTGGTAGCTTGGTAAGCTTTTTGTTGATGCCCAGCTCCACCGACAGGGGGTCGTAGAATATACCCGAGGTAAGGCATGCCTGTCTTAAGAGGCGACTAGAATCCTTGTCAAAATGATGGTTTCAAGCTCGCAGACAAAGGAATAAACGGAACGTGCCTAGTGTTATTATAGACACTGCACAATAAGTCTTGGCTTTATAACAATGGCGGCCAGTCCCGGGATGTTAAGGAATCCTACTGGTAGCTTCCTGGTGCACGGGAGATCAGGTTTCCGCCCGTGAGGCCCGCATAGGTATCATCCCGTTCGCTTGAGGTTGGCCCCCATGTGGGAGCATAGTGGTGGCTGTGGCTTAAAACCCAAAGTCGCAGGGAGAAGTATAGAAATGCCTGCATGTCTGGGAGTTAATCTTGTCTACTAAGCCAATGGGCATTTGCGACTCTCCGACGTGAAGGGTATTGATCCGAGTCTATGTAGCAGCTGCAGAGAACAACCAGCTGCTACAACCCAAGGAGGAGCAGAGGTGTTAGATGGGCCTCGCCAACCTACCAAGGTGGAGAAGTAGGTCCATAAGCTTATTTCTAAATTTGGAACTTGCCATTCCTCCTGAAGGACTAGACGTCCAGAGCCTAAAATGGACCAAAGATTAAATGCCTTCCTGATGTAGGCCGAATGGCAGGAGATCATGTAAAGTGTAGCAGAAGAAGATTAGAAGGATTAAAAATAAAAGGTCAAGGTTTGCTTCGAGGCAGTACGCTTGGTTTGCTAACGACAATAGAATCGGCTTTGATAGTCAATGCTACTTGGGTTACTGGGTTTAAGTCTCCTAGCACGAAGCGAAATCCGCTCCTCAAACCTACATCAGCGAGACGAAACCTGGGCGATAAGCACTACAGCAGAACTGATTCCTTGGTGGCTTCGACAGAAACATTCTAAGTCGGATTTATGGCAATCTCTGCGAGGAAGGTGAATGAAGGAGAACGCACAAAACATGTGGATGTAGTCCCAACAATCAGTCACATGCATGGGCTTTGTCCCATCGAATGCAGGCAGACTAGTGCTTCGGTCGTTTCAATTTTGAGCTCCTTCGTTCGAGAAGGAAGTGCGCGTCTTGATGGCAGAGACCTAAGGAAGGCAGATTTAGCTCAAGCTTCTGCTTCTGGTTTGAGCAGTTGGTAAGTAAGTGAGTGGTCATTTCCGTCTGCTGTCGGTTCTCTTGAGCTGGGGTTCAGTGAGTTAAACAGAAATGTGATTTTTACATTTCTGTTTAACTCACTGAACCCCAGCTCAAGAGAACCGACAGCAGCACGGCTTAGCACATAACACAGAGCCGCCATGAATGTCAACAGGAAGATTCTCCATCTTGCCAAAAATTTTCAAGTCCTCAAAGCAAGTGGAGTGCCAGCTTATCAACGTGATGGATATATTTGAGGAAAATCTAAGAAGAGCCACGAGAATGCATGAAAAATTCAATAAACGCATGTTCTCTCTGTTTAAGGGACGTCGAGAAATAACAAACATTATGACACTTTAGTGACTCGTGAATGGGAAGGCTCCAGATTCCAATGTGCGGATGCGTTCAGCCCAGAGCCCTCTCTCGAAGAACCAAGTTGACTCTATACAAGTCCTGCTATACGGCGCAGAGGCATGAACAATCTCGAAGAAGTCTTTGGTCTCTTTGAGAGAAAAGTTCTACGTACGATCTTTGGTCCTGTTTGTGTTGATTGGTTCTGGAGGAGAAGATTCAACCACGAGTTGTTCGATCTGTGCAGCGGCATAAACCTAGTTAGGCGTCTACGGATCCAATGCCTACGGTGGCTAGGTCATGTAGAGCGGATGGACACCACAGATCCGGCCCGAAGAATCTTCGAATCCGAACCTGTCGGGCAACGCAACAGAGGACGCGCGCGTTTAAGGTGGCGCACCCAAGTGGAGAAGGACCTCAACCAACGCGGTGTGCGAAACTGGAGACAGCTAGTTGGAGAGGCATGTTGGTTGAGGCCCAGGTCCACCCCGGACTGTAGCGCCACACAAAGAAGAAGAAGGATGCATTCAGCCCACGATATGGACACCAAGTCATTGCACAGGCGATAGAAACCACCAGAAATTGGAAAGGTTGTATGATGCCATTTGCGCATCAGCGAAACTGAAAACTAAAGCCATCGTCGCTCCTTCGTTTCCTGTACGGACAAGCATACAGTCACCAAGACAGCACATGTCACCCGATTGAAACCCAATCATTTGCCATCCCTGATTGGCAGAAAAAATGCTCTCCACTTCAAACTCATCACGACATCCTCAGCTCTCCATGCACGACATCAAAAAGACATTTCCCGGAAGCTCATCCTATTTTGTGTACTTTTGAAATTAATTCAAGGCATCCCCCCAACAACGGTGAACTTCTTCAAGCCCCATTCACCTTTGTGGCTTCGGAGGCTTCGGCGGCACCCACCCAGCATATCCCTCAACAGCGAAATACAACCCGGTTCAGCGTCAACAATTAACCACCATAAATCACAGCACTGTTAAATTTTTTCTCGAATGGGCAAACAATTATTGAATCCTAAGCCGTTGCTCCCGCAGATTACCAACAAGTGACAAGCATAAATGGGGGCATGGGCTTATGTACACAGGGCAAAGTTGCTGACTGCACCCAACCTGGTAGGATGCCAGCGCGATCCCTGTTTGTGCATAAGTCAAGTTGACATACAGCCTCCTCGTGGCGCCCCTGGATAGCCATCACAACAACCGTTGTGTGGTGAACTAATGTATGCAGCGATCCCCCTCTGCCCGAGGGTCAAATAATGGGCCTGGCCTACCAGTTGTAGGTTGTGCGTGAGGTTGACTCCCTCACCACACAAAAAACCAACGGTTACGAACCGACAACAGGCCTCGGATATGGACGGATTCAAAGTTGACGACCCCAGCAAACGATCAAAGGACAATGATTTTCGGTTCTGCACGTGGAATGTGAGGTCCCTGAACAGACCACGTGCAGCCGATGAACTCGCGGAGGCCCTAGACTGCTACAAAGCAGATGTCACCGCCATCCAGGAGATGCGATGGGATGGGCCGGGCAAAAGGAAGATGAGAAACTGCGACATCTACTACGGTGATTGCTACAAAGAGGGAAGGCAGCGCTTATTTGGATGCGGATTCGTTGTTCGAGGCAGACTTAGGCAAAAAGTCTTAAGCTTTGGTTGTATCAGCGAGCGCCTCATAACAATCCGCATCAAGGCTAAATTCGGGAACATCAGCCTGATTTGCGCACACGCCCCGACGGAGGAGAAGGATGACGATAGCAAGGATGACTTCTATGATCTCCTAGAAAGAACATACGATCGATGCCCCAGCTATGACACCAAGATCGTTCTAGGAGATTTCAACGCACAGCTGGGCAAGGAAGAAATCTTTGCTAGAGTCATCGGAAAACACAGCCTGCACGACAACACATCCGGAAACGGACTCAGGCTGGTAGATTTCGCCTCGGGGCGTAACCTCTCTGTGATGAGCACGCGGTTCCCACACCTCAACATCCATAAGGGGACCTGGCGGTCTCCTGATCAATCAACCGTCAACCAGATTGATCACGTTGCGATCGACGTCAGACACTCCTCCAATATTCTCGATGCCCGCACGTTCCGAGGAGCCAACATCGACTCGGACCATTTCCTTGTTGTAGCCAAGGTAAGGATGAGGATATCGAGAGAAGTACGGAATCGAGAAAGAACACTACGGTTTGACGTCGGAAAGCTACAATCGCAATCGACCGCTAGGAACTTTGCCGACCGAGTCTCCCTGAAACTCTCTGAAAGTTCGACGCTGCCTGCACATTCAATAGAAGAAGAATGGAAACGTTGTCAAAAAGCCATCAAAGAAGCTGCCACTGATGTGCTGGGTTTCACGACACCACCCAGAAGGAACCCATGGTTTGACGACGAGTGCAGGCAGGTACATGCAGCCAAGCAGGAGGCCTACAAGGCAACGCTGCATCGAACAACGAGAGCTGTTCGTGAGCTCTAAGAACAGGAGAGCACCGACATCTCAGAAAGAAAAAGAAAGAGCATGAGAAGCGCGCGGTCGTGGAGATGGAGAGGTGTTACGACAGGAAGGAGGTCCGAAAGTTTTACCAAAAGGTAAAACAAGTATCAGGAAGATATAGACCTCGGACCGAAGCCTGCAGGGACGAAAATGGACAATTAGTAGTAGAATCGCAGTCGATGCTGAGAATTTGGAAAAATCATTTCTGTAGACTGTTAAACGGCGATGACGACACAAATTCCGCTGTCAGGCAGAATGTTTCACTCAATTTGGACGATGATGAACACGAATTCCGTCCCCCCGACTTAGACGAAGTTAAGATAGCGATATCTAGACTGAAGTCGAACAAAGCTGCTGGAGCGGACGGATTGTCCGCGGAATTGTTTAAGGCAGCTGGAGATGACCTGGTTGGGCGCATGCACCAGCTCATCTGTAAGATATGGTCGGAGGAAAGCATGCCCGATGAGTGGAATCTCAGCGTCGTTTGTCCGGTCCACAAGAAAGGAGACCCCTTTGACTGCGCCAACTATAGAGGGATCAGCCTCCTTAACATCGCTTATAAAATACTCTCTGCCGTTCTGTGTGAACGCCTGAAACCCTTTGTCAACAACCTGATAAGTCCTTATCAGTGCGGTTTCAGGCCAGGAAAGTCCACAATAGATCAAATATTTACACTCCGGCAGATCCTGGAAAAGACTCAAGAGATGCAGATCGACACCCACCACCTATTTGTCGATTTCAAGGCCGCATATGACAGCGTGCATAGAGATGAGCTATACAGCGCCATGTCTAGTTTTGACATTCCTGCCAAACTCGTCAGGCTGTGCAGGATGACGATGGAGAACTCTCGCTGCTCCATCAAGGTCGGTAACGAACTCACCGAGACCTTCAATGTCAAAAAAGGTTTTAGGCAAGGCGACACGCTGTCATGTGACTTCTTTAACATCATACTTGAGAAGATCGTGCGAAACTCTAACGTCAACACCCGAGGCACGATCTTCCAAAAGTCCGTTCAACTGCTTGCATACGCGGACGACATTGACGTGATTGGACGAACACAGCGAGCCGTCAATGAGGCGTTTGCTGGCATTGAAGCGGAAGCGGCTAAAATGGGTCTAGCGGTAAACCAGGGCAAAACAAAGTACATGCTGTCATCACGAAAGGACGCACAACACCGACGTCTCGCACAGAGCGTCATATTGGGCAGCAGAAACTTTGAGGTAGTCAAGGACTTCGTCTACCTAGGCTCCGGAGTAAATAGGGACAACAACACCAGTACCGAGATCAAGCGCAGAATTACTCTTGCCAATCGCTGTTTCTTTGGGCTCAAGAGGCAATTGAGTAACAGAGCCATCTCTCGAAACACCAAATTGACTTTGTATAAAACCCTGATCATCCCAGTCCTGCTCTATGGCGCAGAGACATGGACGCTATTGAAAGCGGATGAAGAAGCTCTTGGTTGTTTTGAGAGAAAAGTTCTGCGTACGATCTTTGGTCCTGTTTGCGTTGATGGCGTTTGGAGGAGAAGGTTCAACCACGAACTATACGGGCTGTACAGCGGCATGCACCTAGTTAAGCGTCTTCGGATCCAACGCTTAAGATGGCTAGGTCATGTAGAGCGGATGGACACCACAGCTCCGGCCCGAAGAGTCTTCGACACCGAGCCATTGGGACAGCGCAACAGAGGACGTCCTCGCACTAGATGGCGCACACAAGTGGAAAAGGACCTCAACCAACTTGGTGTGCGCAACTGGAGGCAGCTGGCGAAAGATCGTGCTGGCTGGAGAGGCATGTTGGTTGAGGCCCAGGTCCACCCCGGACTGTAGCGCCAATCGAAGAAGAAGAAGAAGAAGACAAGCATAAATACGTCAACGCACCCTAATCGGGTTGCGCCAAATGAGCTTTTTGCCCAATACATCACACGCCTCGTCCTTGTTCCAGCATAACTAACCCATCAGGGATTCACCACAACACACACACGCCCACCGTCGCCTGAGTATGAGTTACTTAAATCCAGAGAGTGCGGCCGGGGGGCAGAAAAACAAACACAAATCCTTCAGAATGCCCAACACCCGCCCCAGCCTCGGGCGACCCGAGCTAATCTCGGCACGTACGCATACGGAACGCAGTCACATCCGACCACGGCTAGGCTGAGTGGAATGCTAAAAAAGAACGGCCCCCCGGAAAGGAGCCGGCAGAAACCACCGCGTCGACCACAACAGCCACCGCGTTCATGCGAGAGTGATTCTTCATTTCGCAGAGAAAGGGTGAGACCCTTCCGGGTACCTACCTTTATCCACAGTTCAGCTCGCAAATGTATCCAATGTTTGCCCCGTGGTGAGCGAATGAATGGCGTGTATTCACAAGGACATGTGCACACACATTTGTATTTTTTTGCTCTTCACTTCCTGACGCTAGTACACACTTGATTAGCTACACTTTTGTTTCACACAACACCGCGTGCACACACACGACACCAAAAAAAAAAAGGAAACAATTTGCACGGACTACGTGAGTTATCCTCTTTTGAATTAATCAAGGTTGTGGGCACTTCACGGGTCCCTTTATTCACCAAGAACACTTCCACCGCTCAGCGAAACAAACAACTTTCGGGCCAACTATTCGACTGTGCCCGTGAATGATCATGAAATTTGTGTGTGGATTCAGGGGACTTCTGTAACACTCACTCACGCACACGAATCCGAACCGAGGTTAACCGCGGTACATGTATTCGCCTTTCAATTAAAATTCAACCAAAAAGAAGTATCTACAAGATGTATCTTTTTTTCGCTGTGTGTGAAAAAAAAAACCACTTAAGCACACGGACGACAAGACGGGCCATTCATTTCGCGGAGCTGTCGCGCGAGATAATTTTCCGTTGGCACTCTAAAGATGAAAACGTCTTCGTTTTCTTTTTTTTTTATTCATTCAAAGCAAGAGAAAAACAACACATCTTTTTTTTGGCACAAGGACTATTGCTAATTCTTTTTCAATTTTCCTCGCATTCTCTAGTGTATTCTTCACACACTGTGGACTTTTATTTTTTCTGTGTATCTTTTGATCAATTAATTCGACGGCCTTGTTACATGACTTTAGATGCCACTTGGGCCCGCGGCCGATGTTCGGTTTTTCTCGAAGAATTTCCCTCACGTGATTGTTTTCGTGTTTTGCCTGCGAGCGCAGTCATCGAGGGTGTGAGATAGCCCGCGCCAGATATCCGTGAGAATTCGATTCGATTTTTGCAGTTGTTCTACATGACCGGTCGAGTGGTTGCCGGGTAAACGTTTCGGTGGAAAATCTACCGTAAGACTGAAGTGGTACAGCGCTCAGCATCCGTGCGTCGGAAAAGTCGCTGCGAGGAGGAGCTTTTTTTGAGCGCTGGGAAAATTCACGATTCGTGCCTCATTCATTGGATGCCGCTCGTGGGGGGGAACAAATTTCCCCACTTTCTGGGGGCGCGTTCATTCAGTTGGGAATTTCCCAGTGTGACGATTCACGAGCGGGGTTCACTTGTCTGAATGAAGTGAACAGCTGTTGTGGGGAATGTGTCGCGGGGAATGTTGCTTGAGTTACTTTTGTGATGGGTTTCACTCAAAGTGGATGGGGTGGGGGATGCTGGTGGGCATGCCAGTGAATCAACGGGGAAGAGTGATGAGTTTGTTTGGGAAAATTCATGAGAATTTCGAAGGTGCTTGTGGTGGTTCACTTTAATTGTATCTGGATTTGATGCTTGATGCAATCGAAGAGGAAATTCGTGAGGACATGAGGTGGGGACGACAATCGGCTTAAAAAACACCTCTTTATGCATTTGAGACACCGGCTGTTTGAAAATGACATGAGCCGTGACGACGTACACAACACGATGCTCCCTGACGCTAAAATGACTGTGCTTTGAAACAGTCTCTGTGAAACAGTTTCTCGAGGCCCAGGAGGACATTCCCTGAGAATTTTATGTCCTGTCCCAGTTTAGCTGATCACAATCCTCTGAAAGGGCGACGCCGATGAATTATAGGGCTAGAGCTGGATAGAGCCGTCCAAGCTAGTTAATTATAGAAAGAATCAATTTTAGGGTTTTGCTTTTCCAACCGCCGACATCGGAACTTCCACCGCAAACACTTGACAGTTGTTAGTACCGCTTCCCTGATGGATTTCTTGGCTCATCATCCAACTGGTACAGTGGCTCCATTAGGCCTACCAACGACTTGATATTAAACGCTCCTGGGAGCTTGGAGTGCATTCGGTAACATTGGGATTTTGGCCGAAAGATCTTGACAGTGGTTAGTAAGGCTTTTTTAAGGCTCATATTCGAACTGCCACAGCGGCCCTAGTAGGACTATCAAGCACTTACGAACACCTTTTTGCATGGTTTGGCGTGTGTATTAATCGATTCTAAGGGTTTGGCACGGATCCGACAACATTGAATTTTTGACCGCCAAATGTTGACAGTGGTTAGTAAGGCCTTTTCTGTTGAATTAAGGACAGATCTCGACATTATCGATACTTTACATTTATCTGAGTTGTGTTTCAAGCAATAATTGAAAACATTTGCATCTGCTGTGTAAGCTGCGATTATCCTCAAAGGCCTGGGCATGAAACTGGTTATGAACCATGGGTGCTTCCCCGGGTGAACATGCAGCAAAGACAGACGGGAACAGTGTAACCAGGAAGGTGGCGGTCACTCTGTTTGACTTAAATTTCTTTTCCCTTCGTCCTTATCTGGACAGTCTGTACTTACTTTCAATGCAGCCGGTATTGTTGTTACGTGAGATCGAAAGTGGAGTAAGGCAAGGCTGCGTCATGTTACCGCTTCGAGCGGATTGAGAGAATCTTAGAAGACACTTGAAATCGCTGCACTACACCGACGGTGTACGCTTACTTTCACTTAAGTTAATGGGCCTCGACGACATGACATCAAGGATGGAGATGGAGCCACACATCGTCGGGACGGAAATAAATAACACAACTTATCTGCCCTCAGACACATTGTTGGGCAACCGGTTCAAGCAGTAGATGAATTTCAGAACCTCGTCAGCAACTATTGTGTCGGGCGATGGCGGAAGCGAAATGGATACTGCCTTGAATGTCGCATTGCAACATCAACGACAAGTTGCTGAAAATGTCTCACCCTACGCAAGGTTGATGGCTGTATAGCTAACCCAGCAGCGTACAAGAGACCCGGCGGCTAGACGAAAATTTAGCACAGAACTGTGCGCGCAGTTGAGGAGAGTTAAGGCAAATAACCCAAATGGCGCATGGATCTAGTTGTGGTAGGGGGCGAGAAGAAAGCCACTGACCACAACAAAAGAGACACTCCAATCAGAACGAAAAACCGCACTACCTTGAGTGCGGTGAGAACAATTAAACAGGCGGAAGACGGGCATAAAATGACACCTCGCCTGGAACCATCTGAATTTATTTACGGTCGTGTGAACACAAAATGTGCCCAGTGACCAGGTGTACGTGCTTCAAACAGTTGCATAGCAGAGTAACACCCTTGTGATGGCATAAACGTCTGCGCGCGGGAGGCGCATCACCATCGCACATTCCTTGCTTGGCAATTAGCCTCGAACGGAAGATGTAATCAGTAAATTAAACCCCCATTTCGACATTAAATCGATAGCAAGCCCAACTGTGAGTGCATTCGAAGTTAATTGGGAGGATAAACACCCCCGCCGGTCGGTTATCTCGTTGACTGCATCCCGGGTGGAATTGCTCTCACACTCCCCCACGTAGCCATTCATCCTTAATTAGTTACGTTTGTAGCTGCACCTTTCGCCGAGACTGCATTCGTGCAAGCGAATTGAAATGCATTGCGCGCTCGACGAGTATCATGGCTGCTGAGTTGCATTCGGAATAATCTAATTGATCTGAATGACTGTTGAGCACGAACAACCCGCCGGCTGGATAATATCTCTGAAATGCGAGTATATTGCTTTCGCAAAACATGCCTGGCTTCGGTCAACTCCACATCAGCAACAGAAATCAATTTTCATTGCCACTTGGAGTCAACTTCCGCCACCAAACTTCTGAAGCACACCGTGCAGTTCACAGAGGAGAACCGAGCTTGGACCACTTGAATAAGGAATCCAATGCCATTGATTCAACAAACTCACTGCTGACGTGGAATGTCCTCCCAGAGGATATGAATTCAAAAGGCGGGATTAGAACGGCCATAAGTGCCCGTTGCAGGGCCAACAAGACACACAATGTTTTACTTTCCGGACGCCAACATGCATGGGGCTCTTTGCCGAGCCAAAAACGGACTGTAATCCGGCCGGGGGATGTGATGTTACCAGAGCCGCTCGTTCGGTAGTCACAAACGCTTCAACTGTCTGTGAAAAGACAGAATCCTATTGTTGATTGCTGAGATTGAGTGCGGGTGGTATCGGAACTGAAAGGGAAGTCAATGATGGAGGATTAGCCCATTTGTTGAATGACACGCCACAGTGGAATCGTTGTAACGTGTGGGTGAGGCTTCAGTTGATTCAGTTCTGCGGGAACTCTTGCAATTGAGTGTTGTTCTTGGGATTGTGTCGAAGGGTGACTCAGAAAAAAGGGTTACTAACCACTGTCAATTTGTTGTCGGATCCGCACCAAACTCTCGATCAACAGACGTGAAATAACATCACCAACGGTGTACAGAAGTCATAGATGCGCCTAATAGCGCCGCTGTGGCAGTCGAAAGATGGCTCAGAAAATCAACAAAAAAGCCTTACGAACCACTGTCAATTTTTTGGGTTCACAAGTTCAATGCTGTTGGATACGTATCGCTCCAAAAGAGCGTAGCCACGGTCACCACATTCCATTGTGCAACGATTTGCCTGCATACCAATTCCATAATGGACGACTGAGCAATAAAACAAGGAATTTACACGACCCACACCATCGGTTGTTCGACTTATCGAATTTAGAAAACTAAACCATGGGGCAGTGCTGGAAGTGTACCCCACATGTTCGATTGCCGCTACTAGTCGCGTGCCACTGTGGTCACAGAATCAGGTAGTGGTTCCCAATAGAGGTTGAGCTACATGTTTACCTCAATGTTACCACTAGATGAATATGCTTGACATCGGACATGGTGGAGTTATTGTTGCCTAGCAGCATACATCTGTTATCCAGTAACCTACATCCGGATTTACTAATACTAACGACTAAATTTCACTCAATTTCGGAGAATTCCCTTTATGGGAACATGCACCAGCACAAAAACGTACCATTCGTGGGGTTAGGACCTATCGAACAGCCCGCTGACTCTGTCTCAGTTCGTAGCGACAACTGAACAACTTCCCAACATCTGTGCCACGGAGATATGCGGTTTTATCTTATTTCCATGCGGAAACATGATTAATGTGCATGCTTACGGGAACTCACAAATTGAGGTGAATAGCGCTACGGAACCAATTAGTGAGATAGTTGCAAGCAAGTGCATGCCACGGCAGTGTGTAACCAGGGACATCTCTCACACAAGCCACGTAATCCGTTTGCGTAGACTCCGTGCATTCGTACGTGAACTTAATGAATACAGCCTGTCTGGATGTGCTAATCTGAAATGACGTGCATGGCAGGATTGCAGATGGTTTTCAAAGAACGTTGACGTTGACGAGAATCATATTATCCACTTGACGCACTGCTCGGCTCTTTATCCCTAACCAGGGACCGACTGGGTTGCAGGACGTGGTAAGCCAAAGTTTATGAGAAGTTGTGGTTTCATGGTGGTCTCATCATTAAGGAATCGTTCGGGTATAGTCTTAGGCCGAGCAGAAACAGAGGAGATTCCATGGAGAGCACCTTTTTGCAGTTTCTTCATCTGTCTGTGGGAAGGGGGCCTAGTCTAGTGGCCCACCAGGCAGTGGCTTGTATTGTATTGATCCCTACTAGTACACACTGGTTGCGAGATTGTATGCAGGGCAGAAGGCTTTGATTTTGAGGCAGGAATTAGTGCGCTTGGACACACTGTTTGCTAGTGCATTATCGAGTTCAATGGAGAATTATTTTATAAGAGAATTTTACTTGCTTACTTATCAGGCAGACGACCCATGAAGGGTCCGAGGCTGAGCAATTGTTGCCTTCCGTCGGTGAGGGTCGTGAGCGCGCTGCATCCAGTCATCAAGGCCAAGCTGTTTTAAATCCGCGGTGACTTGGTCTCTGTACCGGAGGTTCAGTCTTCCTCTCCTTCTCGAACCAGGAGGCTCCGATTCGAAGGCCATCTTGGCTGGGGCGTTGTTGTCCATTCGTTCGATGTGGCCGAGCCAGTGTTCCGGACTACGTTCAGCACGTAGAGTTCGCGGTTGTGTCTCCTCCCCCATTCGCCTTCCTCGCAGACGCGACCATATATTCGACGCAGAATGCTCCTTTCGAAGGCACCAAGAATCAGCTCTGCAGTCCTGCTTGATGTCCAGCTTTCTGCTTCATAGAGCAGGAGCAGTTTTGTAGAACATGACTTTAGTCCTTCGAGTCAGAAGTTCGGAGCCCAGTTGCTTGGCAAACCGAAGTAGCATCGGTTGCCAAGGGCGATTCTGCGTCGGATCTCCACTACGTTGTCATTCGTGGAGTCGACGTTTGCCCCGAGGTAGACAAAGTCCTTTACCACCTCGAAATTGTAGTTGTCGGTTGTAACGTTTTGGCCTAGGTACTGTGCGTGGGATCATGTTTGACTCGACAGCATATATTTTGTTTTGTCCTCGTTGACCTTTAGACCAGCTCGCTGCGCCTGTTCCTCAATTGCCGTGAAGGCTTCCTCTACGGCACGCGATAATGTCGATGTCATCAGAGTATCCCAACAGCTGGTCTGACTTGAAGAAGATAGTGTCTTTAGTGCTTACAGCCGGCCGCAGCTCTATCTTCTCCAGTACCCAATTGAAGAAAGCACACTACAGCGCATCTCCTTACCAAAATCCGGTGCAGGCTTGGAACGGTTCAGAGGTTTTTAAACCGAACTGGTGGTGCTACACAACCGGACAAATGTTCGCGGGATCTCGAAATGCTGTTGTATGCTTAAAGCCGCATACAACAGCATTTCGAGATCCCGAATCGATGAAAAGATGGTGAGTATCGACTTGAAACTCGCTGGTCTTCTCCAGGATCTGCCTTAGTGTGGACATTTGGTCAAGAGTCGATTTGCCGGGCCGATTAGTGCAAATTATACATTCACGCAGTACGCTGGATAGGATCTAGTAGGCGACGTTGAGCCGGGATATACCTCTGTACTTCTTGCAGGAGGTAGGATCGCCTTTTTTGTGGATGGGGCATATGGAGCTGATATTCCAGTCGTCGGGCGTGCGAAGGATTTTATCGGAAGAGGGCCAGGGCAAAGGTAGTCTCTTCTACTTTTAGAGCATTGTCAGTGACTCGAAAGGGGATGGAGCAGTGAAAAGTATTTTCGTGGGGATCGAACCTACGACGTCGAGGCTTAAGTGCGTTGGCGTCGACGTACATACCAACAACGCCACGGCCAACCCTTTTATCTGAGCTGCAATGCTTAATTTGGCTAGATAACAGTGTGACGCTACTCCAATTCAGTTGGAGTTAGCTGTTTTATTTTGATTGATTGCTGTTTGGGAAGAAACCTCTGTGAAGGAGACTGCGGCGTTAGCGAAAGCAGTTAGTACGGTTTTGGACTTGATTATATTGCCTCTACGTGCCTTGAGGCTGCCTGATTATCTGCAGCTTATCAAGATCTCTGGATGGACAGGTCCGCCTGAAAAATGCCAGCTTTGTAGCAGATTTTAACATCTTTTGATGCATTGAACCGCCATGCCGCTTGGAGCAGCCTGAGTACACAGTGATTGAGCTTTCTGACTCAGCTATGGGACTTCAGGGTTGAAGGTGCAGAATCATATTTAGGGACGCTGTAAATGATTTTTAGAGCTGTTATTCCAAAGCAGGCACATGCAGCCAAACAGGACGCTGCTACGAATGAGAAGAGCTGTTCTTGAGCTCTACGAACTGAAAAGAAGACAAGCGAACAGTCTTGTCAGAAGGAACAAGAAAGAGCATGAGAAGCGTGCGGTCGAGGAGATGGAGGAGTTGTTATGGCAGGAATGAGGTGGATATTATCTCCGAACGTAGGCCTGCAGGAATGAGAGCAGACAACTCTTAGGCGAGTCACTGAGAAAAACCACTTCCCTAGACTGTTTAACGGCGAAGACGACCTCAATACAGAATGTTCCACCTAATTTGGACGAAGAGAAAGAAGAATGCCGTCTGACTTGGACGCGATAGCACTATCAAGACGAAGTCAAACAAAGCTGCTGATGCAAATGGACTGTCCATGGAACCGTGAATGGCGGCTGGAGATGATGTGGTTGGGCGCATGCACCAGATCATTTGTAAGATATGGCCCGTGGAGAGCGTGTCGGCGAGTGGAACTTCAGTCTCGTTTGCCAGATGTACAAGAAAGGGGACGCCTTTGATTGCTCCAAGTACAGAGGCTTATGAGTCTCTTTAGCATCGCATACATGATCCTGTCTGGTGTTTTGTGTACAGGCCGCCAGGCCAGCAAAAGCTTTGAGGTTGTCAAGGACTTCGTTTGCCTCTGCTCCGCAGTAAATAGCGACAGCAACATCAGTACCGAGGCAGAGTCACTTTTGCCAATCGCTGTGTCTTTGGGCTGTTGATTAATAAAGCCCTCTCTCGTAGGACTAAGCTGGCTTTGTGTAACATCTTGATCGCCCCAGTTCTCGGACATGGACGCTATTAAGAGCAGTTGAGGAAGCTCTTGGTCTCTTTGAGAGACTGCGTGCGACTTTGATGGCGTCTGGAGGAGAAGACTTAACGACGAACTCTATACGCTGTGTGGCAGCATGCAACTAGTCAAGCGTCTACCGATACAACGCATAAGACGGCTAGGCCAGTGTATGGACATCACAGCTCCGGCCCGATGATGCCCGAAGGCTCCAAGCTATAGATGACGAGATGGCAGGTCCAGCCGGAGAAGGACTTCAACCAACTTGGTGTGCGCTGCTGAAGCTCAAGCTGGCTGCAGACACATGTTGGCTAAGGCTCAGGTCCACCTTGGACTTTACTCCACTTCACTCCACGAAGAAAAAGCTATTCCAAGACATCTTGATCGAGATTGTAAGGGCTTTCCATGGTCTTTAGAGACGTAGCTCAAGTGCGTCAGTGTCGGCTGCAGTCTACATTTCATCCGTTTGCAGTCCAAGACGGCATTTTGTCCCTTTCTGGTTCGACCTTCGAAGTTGTGCTTGCAGCTGGTTTTCTCGTCGAAGAAACTTTGCCAAGTTTGAGTGCAGATTCCTTGATTTGGATGTTTCTAAAGGCAGGGACGCTGTGGACCGTAGTGGGGACCATTGTTTCAGTTTTGCTGCAGCTGATGTTAGGACCCGATTCCTAATTGACGATATGCGTCTTTCTTCGTCGACACAACTAGAGTATGCTCCTACTGAAGGTTTATAAATCTTGAAATTATCCTCCCTGCCTACACTAATCAACACACTTCTGTCGTGCTTTGGGGACTGGGGCTTTTTGGCAGAGATTCGGTCCAGAGTTGATCTTCCAACTGCTCAAGCCGCCCTTTTAGACCTACTTTCTGCCCACCTCTAATCGAATCGAAACTATAGACACCGTTATGAAGTAGTCGACGTCTAAAATGGCGCCTTAAAAAATCACTAACCACCCAAAGGGGCTCCAAAAGCCGCCGACGTCTCCTCAAATTCTATTTAATTACTAAAACCGCGCTTACAAGCCCCCCTCCCGAGGTGAAAAGACAAATGAGTGTCCTCGCCGTCTTCCTCATGCAATCTCCAGCAAGACTTTAAAAATCCCACTTCAAGAGCAACTTCGCGCCAGTACCTCCGCATTACGCGCGCCAAAAACTCTCACCCAACCCCCGTGCGCACCCCCAGAAAGAAATTGTGCAATCATTTCGCCCCATTCACCATTAAACATCTATTAAATTGTTTTCATCCTTTCCGGCACCCGCGTACCTCCCCGCGCTCCATTCGGCACAAGCGAAGAGAAATTAAAGCGAATTATTAGCGTGGATAACATTTTCACAGTGTTTTCCTTCTCAAAATTTAATTGTCGGCTACAGAGCCGCCAAAGTGAAATGGTTCTTGTTTTGTTGTCAAAAGGGTCCTGACAGCTTGGACGGGTGTCCGGGCGCGGCGAGGTGGCCATGTTGGTTCATGACAAATTCCACCGTTACCCTTCGGAGGCAAACAAAAAATAAATTTCCCCCGTCCTGTTTTTTTTTTCGTTTTCTCAAACATTTCGTTTGTTTTTATTTTTTTGCCTCCAAAAGGACCACCCGTGAAAGCTGCTACTGCGTAAAACAACAGAAAATTAATGACATTTAATTATGCCGGCGGAAAAAAATTGCACTGAAGCGCTGTGTGGATATAGGGGCTGGAAGTTAATAAAATGTTGCCACGGCACTGTGCGCCGAGAGGACTAAGTGTAAGAGAGTTTATTTACATTTTTCGAGCGTGGCCATTTGGTGTATTTGCGTTTATTTTTCGTTGCGGAGGCGCGGTGTCCTCATTGACTTGCGGAACCTGTTGTCGGAAGTGAGATTTCGCGTGAACCTTTTGTTGCTACCGAGTTTTACAGTAATTAAGGGTTTTGTTTTAGGCATTCGGGGCTTTTCTTTTTCTCTCTCCAGTGGGGGAAGAGGACACTATGCACGGTGTCGGTGTGGGACATCAGGTCGCTTTGGGGAAGATGTGAAAAGTTTTAAGCTTGATCATTAGCACAAGTAGGGCGCGGTGGGAAGCGGAAATGTCATGGGTCAGAGCGGTGAGGCATTTCTGGGTTGTCTTTCGAGCCACCAGGTGGCCTGCTGGCAGCGTTTTGGAATATATTTCTTTGTCGTGTCTTATTGCGTCATGTACAGTTTAGTTAAGTAGCGTTTTAATTGGACACTAAAACTCATGATGACTCCACTATAAACTATGATAACAGTGCTCTTAGTTGTCATGTCCTTACGACTGGTTTAAGTAGTTGCTTCGAATGACTGTGCTCAAAAATCGGCCATGATTTGAATGAATTGTTACTCACCACTCTGAGCTGCATAAATTCACGGCTGGCAATCAACATCACACGCTGTTGCCTAAATTCACTCAGAATAAGAGATACTCGGCTACACGTACACATGTAAAATGAAAAAACGAAACAACCTCTTGTGGTGGCCCGTGGGGTTGTACGTATGCGCGTCGACCCCAACCTCGACGTCGTACATTCAATACCAGCTCTGAGGGACAAAAATAATTTTCACGGGTCCACCTCTTTAGTATTTCTAGCATTTCATGACTAGAAAAAGCTTCTCAAACTTGGCCGTTCGGAGTCGGCATAAAACTGTAGGTCCCATCCGCTCGTGTGACACAACACGAGTGGTTGCAGAGAAGCTAGGATCTGGCCTTCTACGGGCTGTAGCGCCACCCATATTATTATTAACCTCTGACTACAGATCGACGTTAATTCTAAAACTTTGTTAATCTAATAATACGGGTGGCGCAACAGCCTGTAGAATGCCAAGACCTCGCTTCTCAGCAATCACTAGTGTTGTGCGTGCTTTTGTTCCACAACAAGTGGAAGGACCTAAGGTTGTATGCCGACTATGAACGGCCAAGTTTGAGAACCTTTTTTCTAGACAGGTGCACTCTTTGAGCTTTGACTCGAAAGAGGTGGTACACACCATTGATCGTGCCTAGACATGAAGGTTCCAGTGAGTTAATGTCGAAATATCTTCCCGCGCAGATATTATAAATGCGAAGTTTAAGGGTCAGGACGCAGCACGAATAGAAGCCATAGACGAAGAAATGAAACAGAGACACCTGACCAGTCACATTGTTGAGAGAGCATCGAACAAGTATGTAGTGTCTGAATGTAGCAGCCTCTTGGGTTAACTAATGGGCATTCCTGGCCAGCAAGGAAATGAGGAATGCAATTGGGTACCTCAGCTGATCACTTCAGGCAAATGGGGCACGTGGGTGGTCGAGGGAGTCAAATAAGTCCGCGATATTGGTATCTTCTATAGGAAGGGCTTGGCAATGTGTGCTTGACTACATTTTTTCAGGAAGACGCCAACCATATGAGATATTTCAAAAACACAAACACAAAACTCCGAGACCGAAACGGCAGCTGTTTCGAGTTCAATGTTGTCTCTAAACTCTTCCAACGTCGGCGGCATGTTGGCATAAGCTAATGACTTACCGTAGTCCCAGAGAAACTAGTCGAGCGGCATGCACGAGGGAACCAATCAACTGACCCCTTTCTTTCGAAAACACCATCCCCACACTTCTTCTTCTTCTTTGATTGGCGCTACAGTCCAGGTGGACCTGGGCCTCAACCAACATGCGTCGCCAGCCAGCACGATCTTTCGCCAGCCTCCTGCTGCGCCATCCCGTTCGAGGACATCCTCCGCTGTGCTTTCTTAATGGCTGGGTATCGAAGACTTTTGGTGCAGGAGCAGTGCTTTCCAGCCGCTCTACATTATCCAGCCATCTTAAGCGTTGGATCCCAAGCTGTTTAACTAGGGGCATACTGCTGTACAGTTCGTGCTTGAATCTCCTCCTCTACACGTCATCAACGCAAATAGGAGTAAAGAGCAAGAGCTCCTTAACGCACGGATGACCAGAGTGTTGTATAAGGTCAGCTTGGTTTTTCGAGATATGGCTCTGCTACTTCATTGCCTTGAGTCCAAAGAAACACCAGTTGTCAATTGTCCCTGTTTACTGTAGACCCGAGGTAGACGGAGTCTTTGACTACCTCAAAGTTCCTGCTGCCCATAATGACGGTCTGTCCAAGACGCCGTTGTAGTGCGTCCTTCCGTGATGGCACCACGTACTCATTGACGACTAGCTGTGTTCGACCAACAAGTCAATGCCATCCGCGATTGTTTACAATTGCACGGATTTTTGGAATATCGTGCCTCAAGTGTTGGCCTTCTCAAGTACAAAGTTGAAAAAATCACATGACATCGTGTCGCCTTGCCTAAAACCTTTTTTCGACATTGAAGGTCACTTGGGTTTTTTTTCGAGAATCTGCCGAAGTGTGAAGATTCGATTGGTGGTAAAATTCCTGGCCTGAAGCCATGGAACCATGGTGATATCGTATACTTTATAGAAGTGAAGCGGCTCAGTCGTAGACATATGTTACAAAGATTTATTTCCACTCGCCAGCTCTGGCAATATAATTGCCTCCCAAAACACCATGTGTTTTTCCAATGTGCCCCTGAGACACAACAAGTTGGACACCCTTGGTCTGGAAGGTGCGTAGTGCACAATAGTGTGCACGGTGCACCGAATAGACAACTATTGGAGCGTGCAAAGGATGGTCTGCGTATACATTAATGATGCACTACGGACCACCACTATGCTGCCTCGAATATACTCCTAAACCTATCACCTGCCTACCATGGACCTAGTCGGTAGGGGGCAAGCAAAATCTTCATGAGTCATCTTCATGAGGAAATGTAAATCGACAGTGTGAGCGTATTCAGGTTAAGAAGTTCATGTCTCTCTGACTGAATCCCCAGGACTCAAATTAAACCTCTTCCAAGGACGGACAGCAATACAGGCACTTTATATAATTATACAATATGGGTGGCGCTACAGCCCATAGAGGGCCAGGACCTAGCTTCTCAGCAACCACTTGTGTTCTGGATGCTTACGTTATTTTACGAGCGGGAGGGACTTTCAGTTTTACGCCGACTCCGAACGGCCAAGTTTGAGAAGCTTTTTCTAGCCAGGAAATAGTCTTTGAGATCTTTGAGTCAGTGACTCGAAAGAGGTGGGGCCGTGAAAATTATTCTTGTCGCACAGAGCAGGAATCGAACCTACGACGTCGAAGTTGGGGTCGACGCACATATCCACAACGCCACAAGCCACCACGGATATTCAATCGCAATCCGAAAATAAAATGGTTTTCATTCTGGTCAATGCACTGATATCGCGCGATTTCGTGTTTCTATCCTTAGCCTAGAAGGAACAAATAAATGGGGACTCTCTACAGACAACGACGACATGTGGATCCACTGCCCCTCGGCCGAAAGGGAAGTAGGCACCCTGACAAGAAACCCCTGGCATGCCTCAAGTGTGAGCAGAGGCATCACACAGGAAGCTGCAACGGAAAAGAAAGCTTATGCAAGAACTGTGCCGAAAAAGCTTCTAAGCCTCACATCCTCTCAGCCTTAAGCTTCAAGACATTGGTGTACCTGGACTGCAGGGAAAAAATACGGGCACCCCTAAATTGGCTCAAGAATTGGTGCATGTACTGACGCAGCTGTTGGCCTAAGTCCACCTAATCCCCAGGCCTGGGTTGTTTCCTTTTCAAAAATGCACAGACACCCGCCAATCGCGACCCACAAACTGAACACAATCATCCACCCGCAGCACTCCCAACTCAACTCCATCGTAATCAATCGGATATTTGCATTCAAATTAAACTCCATCCCACACCCGTCCACATCTCCTGCACGCGTCTGCACGACTGCTGGCAAGTTCCGCCTTAACGCATTGATCTCGTTATTTCGATTCCATGTCCATGGTATGAATGTCTGCCATGTTCAAAAGATTTCGATAAGCATATTTCCTGCAGACACACGTCTGTCAGCGTAGGAACCCCATTGTCTGCGCGCTCGTTAGAATTTGCATCGGGAGCACATGAACTGGCGGAGGATGATTCTGTTTTGCGATGTCATCCGATGGATATTGGAACAAGGACATGAATACATGTAAGTCATCCGAGATGCCAGCCCAATTGAAGGCGCATTTATGTCGTATCCCGACTCAGCCATGGAAGGAAATTGAACGCCTCCCTGGGTGTTGGCAGAGTGAAGCCGGACTGTGCTCGGGGGGAAGTGCTTAGAATTAATATTTTCTGCTTGATTGGAGTGTTTACGAGACGCTCCCTCGTAAAGGTCAACCCCCGGAGTGGAGGATGAGCTGGTAATTAGGTCACATGTGCCGGCTTGTCAGCACGACACGGTTACCAAACAACGAGCACCCAAGTCGTTTGTTTTCACAATTTAATTGCCTTCCATTGTAGTCCCCCCGGTTAATTATTCCGTTTCATCGCTTTGATCTCGGATCCAAATTGCCACAAACCCTCACGGGAAACTGAGCCCACCGAGCCCACCGAGCCTACCCGCGCCGCTCGCAATCCTCAGCGCACCCATGATTGGGTTGGATACGAATTTGATTGTCACCCGTGAGCATCAGTAAAAATACCAGCGAATGAC
Organism: Eristalis arbustorum; assembly: GCA_916610145.1. Taxonomy (NCBI): domain Eukaryota; kingdom Metazoa; phylum Arthropoda; class Insecta; order Diptera; family Syrphidae; genus Eristalis; species Eristalis arbustorum. The sequence continues at coordinate 40,504,885 of OU744320.1, read as the reverse complement.
AAAAAATGTTGTCGAGGACATAAAACCTCCCGCCACTCTGGAGGGTTCACGTTCTGTTACACAACACTTTTTATCGGCGCGCCGGGAAGCGATCAACACGGCCCGTTTGAAGTCCGTAAAGGTAACCCCACCCGGGCTGCTGTGCCGCATAAAGTCACCCCGTCGGAGTGTGTTTGCGGTGAGCGATAAATTGAACTAGCCCGCCGTCCGCACTACGAGCGTAGTTCGCTCCGCTCTCCTTTTATTGGCATTAATCTATTTTTCATAGAATTTAATGAGAGCGACTGGAGTTAGGCGTTTTTAGCCAACCACCCGTCGCCTTTTTTTTGCCGCCCCTCTGGTGTATGGAACGCTGCCACGGTGCTTGTGTGAGTGTGTCAGTGGCTGCTGTCGCGGACGAGAGCACGCCCGCCCAGTGGAGGCATAAATCCAATGTCTCGCACCCAATGGAATTGCGTTCGGATGATGCCTCACGGTGGATTGATGATGATCTACGACTCGAGACCGGGGAACTTGAAGACACGGGAAATGCGAGGGATAATGTGAAAATATTGCATGTCCTTTGCTGGATTACAGCTTTGTCTCCATCGGCCTGGGTGTGCCTTGCTTGCGGGACGTTTTGGTTTATTGAAATATTTTCTTTTCCTCCCGCCGCACTGTGCTACCGTGCGGCTGATTTGGTGCTTCGGTTTTATGGGCGCGTCAGGACGTAAACGTCTGTGAGGATTGTGTTACGGCCGATGGATTATTCATCGCACGCAGCTGTAGATAGATGAATTTATGCGCCTCGGATAAGAGTTAAGAGTGTGCTGTCAATTTAATCAGATGGTCTCAGATGGGCTTGTGTCTTTTTTGTTTCCAGAAGGCAATTGCATTTGGAGGGGCAGGGAAGTGGATGAGCCAGTCAGCTCAAGGCTTCCGTCGTGATGATGTTACTAAATATTATTGATTGAGATACTGGAAGTGAAGGCGGAAACTAGGTTCAATGAGTCTTGAGACCCGGTCAACTACTCAACTGGAGGAAATAAAGAAGAATGAATATGGCAGCCATTCATACCGTCGGCATTAAATAACAAGGTCAATACTTGAAGGCAGAACATGCAGAGCAGTCGTGTAGACGTACATCTTCCAAAAGCCTGTTGTCATGTTGGCACTGACAAACTTTAAAACCTCCCTGCGAAGCTTCAAAGAACAGCGGACTTCATCATGAATTGTATTCTTAAGATCTTCAAAGGCTGTAAGAGTAAAGGTGTGCGCACTTCGTTGGAAGGCCTAGTAGGGCCGTTGTGGCAGTTGGAAGATGAGCCGTGAAATCCATCAGAAATGCCTTACTAACCACTGCTTAGATTTTGGGGTCAAAATCTCAATGTTGTCGGATGCACTCCAAACTCTCAGGATCGGTTAATACGCACACCAGGACATGCAAAAAGGTGTGCGCAGGGTGCTGGTAGCCCTAGCAGGGCCGTTGTGGCAGTTGGAAGATGAGCCGTGAAATCCATCAGAAATGCCTTACTAACCACTGCTGAGATTTTGGGGTCAAAATCTCAATGTTGTCGGATGCACTCCAAACTCTCAGGATCGGTTAATACGCACACCAGGACATGCAAAACGGTGTGCGCAAGTCGCTGGTAGCCCTAGTAAGGCCGTTGTGGCAGTTGGAAGATGAGCCGTGAAATCCATCAGAAATGCCTTACTAACCACTGCTTAGATTTTGGGGTCAAAATCTCAATGTTGTCGGATGCACTCCAAACTCTCAGGATCTGTTGAAACACGCACCAGGACATGCAAAACGGTGTGCGCAAGTTGCTGGTAGCCCTAGTAGGGCCGTTGTGGCAGTTGGAAGATGAGTCGTGAAATCCATCAGAAATGCCTTACTAACCACTGCTTAGATTTTGGGGTCAAAATCTCAATGTTGTCGGATGCACTCCAAACTCTCATCATCGGTTAATACGCATACCAGGACATGCAAAACGGTGTGCGCAAGTCGCTGGTAGCCCTAGTAGGGCCGTTGTGGCAGTTGGAAGATGAGCCGTGAAATCCATCAGAAATGCCTTACTAACCACTGCTTAGATTTTGGGGTCAAAATCTCAATGTTGTCGGATGCACTCCAAACTCTCAGGATCGGTTAATACGCACACCAGGACATGCAAAAAGGTGTGCCCAGGGTGCTGGTAGCCCTAGTAGGGCCGTTGTGGCAGTTGGAAGATGAGCCGTGAAATCCATCAGAAATGCCTTACTAACCACTGCTTAGATTTTGAGGTCAAAATCTCAATGTTGTCGGATGCACTCCAAGCTCTCATCATCGGTTAATACGCATACCAGGACATGCAAAACGGTGTGCGCAAGTCGCTGGTAGCCCTAGTAGGGCCGTTGTGGCAGTTGGAAGATGAGCCGTGAAATCCATCAGAAATGCCTTACTAACCACTGCTTAGATTTTGGGGTCAAAATCTCAATGTTGTCGGATGCACTCCAAACTCTCAGGATCTGTTGAAACACGCACCAGGACATGCAAAACGGTGTGCGCAAGTCGCTGGTAGCCCTAGTAGGGCCGTTGTGGCAGTTGGAAGATGGGCCGTGAAATCCATCAGAAATGCCTTACTAACCACTGCTTAGATTTTGGGGTCAAAATCTCAATGTTGTTGGATGCACTCCAAACTCTCAGGATCGGTTAATACGTACACCAGGACATGCACAAAAGTGTGCGCAAGTTGCTGGTAGCCCTAATAGGGCCGCTGTGGCAGTTGGAAGATGAGCCGTGAAATCCATCAGAAATGCCTTACTAACCACTCCTTAGATTTTGAGGTCAAAATCTCAATGTTGTCTAACGCACTCCAAACTCTCAGGATCGGTTAATACGCATACCAAGACATGCAAAACGGTGTGCGCAAGTCGCCGGTAGCCCTAGTAGGGCCGTTGTGGCAGTTGGAAGATGAGCCGTGAAATCCATCAGAAATGCCTTACTAACCACTCCTTAGATTTTGGGGTCAAAATCTCAATGTTGTCGGATGCACTCCAAGCTCTCATTATCGGTTAATACGCACACCAGGACCTGCAAAAAGGTGTGCACAGGGTGCTGGTAGCACTAGTAGGGCCGTTGTGGCAGTTGGAAGATGGGCCGTGAAATCCATCAGAAATGCCTTACTAACCACTCCTTAGATTTTGAGGTCAAAATCTCAATGTTGTCTAACGCACTCCAAACTCTCAGGATCGGTTAATACGCATACCAAGACATGCAAAACGGTGTGCGCAAGTCGCCGGTAGCCCTAGTAGGGCCGTTGTGGCAGTTGGAAGATGAGCCGTGAAATCCATCAGAAATGCCTTACTAACCACTGCTTAGATTTTGAGGTCAAAATCTCAATGTTGTCGGATGCACTCCAAACTCTCAGGATCGGTTGATACGCACACCAGGACATGCAAAAAGGTGTGCACAGGGTGCTGGTAGCCCTAGTAGGGCCGTTGTGGCAGTTGGAAGATGGGCCGTGAAATCCATCAGAAATGCCTTACTAACCACTGCTTAGATTTTGAGGTCAAAATCTCAATGTTGTCGGATGCACTCCAAACTCTCATTATCGGTTAATACGCATACCAGGACATGCAAAACGGTGTGCGCAAGTCGCTGGTAGCCCTAGTAGGGCCGTTGTGGCAGTTGGAAGATAAACCGTGAAATCCATCAGAAATGCCTTACTAACCACTGCTTAGATTTTGAGGTCAAAATCTCAATGTTGTCGGATGCACTCCAAACTCTCAGGATCGGTTGATACGCACACCAGGACATGCAAAACGGTGTGCGCAGGGTGCTGGTAGCTCTAGTAGGGCCGTGGTGGCAGTTGGAAGATGAGCCGTGAAATCCATCAGAAATGCCTTACTAACCACTGCTTAGATTTTGAGGTCAAAATCTCAATGTTGTCGGATGCACTCCAAACTCTCAGGATCGGTTGATACGCACACCAGGACCTGCAAAAAGGTGTGCGCAAGGTGCTGGTAGCCCTAGTAGGGCCGTTGTGGCAGTTGGAAGATGAGCCGTGAAATCCATCAGAAATGCCTTACTAACCACTGCTTAGATTTTGAGGTCAAAATCTCAATGTTGTCGGATGCACGCCAAACTCTCAGGATCGGTTAATACGCACACCAGGACATGCAAAAAGGCGTGCGCAAGTCGCTGGTAGCAGTAGTAGGGCCGTTGTGGCAGTTGGAAGATGAGCCGTGAAATCCATCAGAAATGCCTTACTAACCACTGCTTAGATTTTGAGGTCAAAATCTCAATGTTGTCGGATGCACTCCAAACTCTCAGGATCGGTTGATACGCACACCAGGACCTGCAAAAAGGTGTGCGCAGGGTGCTGGTAGCCCTAGTAGGGCCGTTGTGGCAGTTGGAAGATGGGCCGTGAAATCCATCAGAAATGCCTTACTAACCACTGCTTAGATTTTGAGGTCAAAAACTCAATGTTGTCGGATGCACGCCAAACTCTCAGGATCGGTTGATACGCACACCAGGACATGCAAAACGGTGTGCGCAGGGTGCTGGTAGCTCTAGTAGGGCCGTGGTGGCAGTTGGAAGATGAGCCGTGAAATCCATCAGAAATGCCTTACTAACCACTGCTTAGATTTTGAGGTCAAAATCTCAATGTTGTCGGATGCACTCCAAACTCTCAGGATCGGTTGATACGCACACCAGGACCTGCAAAAAGGTGTGCGCAGGGTGCTGGTAGCCCTAGTAGGGCCGTTGTGGCAGTTGGAAGATGGGCCGTGAAATCCATCAGAAATGCCTTACTAACCACTGCTTAGATTTTGAGGTCAAAAACTCAATGTTGTCGGATGCACGCCAAACTCTCAGGATCGGTTAATACGCACACCAGGACATGCAAAAAGGTGGGCGCAAGTCGCTGGTAGCAGTAGTAGGGCCGTTGTGGCAGTTGGAAGATGAGCCGTGAAATCCATCAGAAATGACTTACTAACCACTGCTTAGATTTTGAGGTCAAAATCTCAATGTTGTCGGATGCACTCCAAACTCTCAGGATCGGTTGATACGCACACCAGGACATGCAAAAAGGTGTGCACAGGGTGCTGGTAGCCCTAGTAGGGCCGTTGTGGCAGTTGGAAGATGGGCCGTGAAATCCATCAGAAATGCCTTACTAACCACTGCTTAGATTTTGAGGTCAAAATCTCAATGTTGTCGGATGCACTCTAAACTCTCAGGATCGGTTGATACGCACACCAGGACATGCAAAACGGTGTGCGCAGGGTGCTGGTAGCTCTAGTAGGGCCGTGGTGGCAGTTGGAAGATGAGCCGTGAAATCCATCAGAAATGCCTTACTAACCACTGCTTAGATTTTGAGGTCAAAATCTCAATGTTGTCGGATGCACGCCAAACTCTCAGGATCGGTTAATACGCACACCAGGACATGCAAAAAGGTGTGCGCAAGTCGCTGGTAGCAGTAGTGGGGCCGTTGTGGCAGTTGGAAGATGAGCCGTGAAATCCATCAGAAATGCCTTACTAACCACTGCTTAGATTTTGAGGTCAAAATCTCAATGTTGTCGGATGCACTCCAAACTCTCAGGATCGGTTAATACGCACACCAGGACATGCAAAAAGGTGTGCGCAAGTCGCTGGTAGCCCTAATAGGGCCGTTGTGGCAGTTGGAAGATGAGCCGTGAAATCCATCAGAAATGCCTTACTAACCACTGCTTAGATTTTGAGGTCAAAATCTCAATGTTGTCGGATGCACGCCAAACTCTCAGGATCGGTTAATACGCACACCAGGACATGCAAAAAGGCGTGCGCAAGTCGCTGGTAGCAGTAGTAGGGCCGTTGTGGCAGTTGGAAGATGAGCCGTGAAATCCATCAGAAATGCCTTACTAACCACTGCTTAGATTTTGAGGTCAAAATCTCAATGTTGTCGGATGCACTCCAACCTCTCAGGATCGGTTAATACGCACACCAGGACATGCAAAGCGGTGTGCGCAGGGTGCTGGTAGCTCTAGTAGGGCCGTTGTGGCAGTTGGAAGATGAGCCGTGAAATCCATCAGAAATGCCTTACTAACCACTGCTTAGATTTTGGGGTCAAAATCTCAATGTTGTCGGATGCACTCCAAACTCTCAGGATCGGTTAATACGCACACCAGGACATGCAAAAAGGCGTGCGCAAGTCGCTGGTAGCAGTAGTAGGGCCGTTGTGGCAGTTGGAAGATGAGCCGTGAAATCCATCAGAAATGCCTTACTAACCACTGCTTAGATTTTGAGGTCAAAATCTCAATGTTGTCGGATGCACGCCAAACTCTCAGGATCGGTTAATACGCACACCAGGACATGCAAAAAGGCGTGCGCAAGTCGCTGGTAGCAGTAGTAGGGCCGTTGTGGCAGTTGGAAGATGAGCCGTGAAATCCATCAGAAATGCCTTACTAACCACTGCTTAGATTTTGAGGTCAAAATCTCAATGTTGTCGGATGCACTCCAACCTCTCAGGATCGGTTAATACGCACACCAGGACATGCAAAACTGTGTGCGCAGGGTGCTGGTAGCTCTAGTAGGGCCGTTGTGGCAGTTGGAAGATGAGCCGTGAAATCCATCAGAAATGCCTTACTAACCACTGCTTAGATTTTGAGGTCAAAATCTCAATGTTGTCGGATGCACGCCAAACTCTCAGGATCGGTTAATACGCACACCAGGACATGCAAAAAGGTGTGCGCAAGTCGCTGGTAGCCCCAGTAGGGCCGTTGTGGCAGTTGGAAGATGAGCCGTGAAATCCATCAGAAATGCCTTACTAACCACTGCTTAGATTTTGAGGTCAAAATCTCAATGTTGTCGGATGCACGCCAAACTCTCAGGATCGGTTAATACGCACACCAGGACATGCAAAAAGGCGTGCGCAAGTCGCTGGTAGCAGTAGTAGGGCCGTTGTGGCAGTTGGAAGATGAGCCGTGAAATCCATCAGAAATGCCTTACTAACCACTGCTTAGATTTTGAGGTCAAAATCTCAATGTTGTCGGATGCACTCCAAACTCTCAGGATCGGTTGATACGCACACCAGGACCTGCAAAAAGGTGTGCGCAAGGTGCTGGTAGCCCTAGTAGGGCCGTTGTGGCAGTTGGAAGATTGGCCGTGAAATCCATCAGAAATGCCTTACTAACCACTGTTTAGATTTTGAGGTCAAAATCTCAATGTTGTCGGATGCACTCCAAACTCTCAGGATCGGTTAATACGCACACCAGGACATGCAAAAAGGTGTGCGCAAGTCGCTGGTAGCCCTAGTAGGGCCGTTGTGGCAGTTGGAAGATGAGCCGTGAAATCCATCAGAAATGCCTTACTAACCACTGCTTAGATTTTGAGGTCAAAATCTCAATGTTGTCGGATGCACTCCAAACTCTCAGGATCGGTTAATACGCACACCAGGACATGCAAAACGGTGTGCGCAGGGTGCTGGTAGCTCTAGTAGGGCCGTTGTGGCAGTTGGAAGATGAGCCGTGAAATCCATCAGAAATGCCTTACTAACCACTGCTTAGATTTTGAGGTCAAAAACTCAATGTTGTCGGATGCACGCCAAACTCTCAGGATCGGTTAATACGCACACCAGGACATGCAAAAAGGCGTGCGCAAGTCGCTGGTAGCAGTAGTAGGGCCGTTGTGGCAGTTGGAAGATGAGCCGTGAAATCCATCAGAAATGCCTTACTAACCACTGCTTAGATTTTGAGGTCAAAATCTCAATGTTGTCGGATGCACTCCAAACTCTCAGGATCGGTTAATACGCACACCAGGACATGCAAAACGGTGTGCGCAGGGTGCTGGTAGCTCTAGTAGGGCCGTTGTGGCAGTTGGAAGATGAGCCGTGAAATCCATCAGAAATGCCTTACTAACCACTGCTTAGATTTTGAGGTCAAAATCTCAATGTTGTCGGATGCACGCCAAACTCTCAGGATCGGTTAATACGCACACCAGGACATGCAAAAAGGTGGGCGCAAGTCGCTGGTAGCAGTAGTAGGGCCGTTGTGGCAGTTGGAAGATGAGCCGTGAATCCATCAGAAATGCCTTACTAACCAGCTGCTTAGATTTTGAGGTCAAAATCTCAATGTTGTCGGATGCACTCCAAACTCTCAGGATCGGTTGATACGCACACCAGGACCTGCAAAAAGGTGTGCGCAAGGTGCTGGTAGCCCTAGTAGGGCCGTTGTGGCAGTTGGAAGATTGGCCGTGAAATCCATCAGAAATGCCTTACTAACCACTGCTTAGATTTTGAGGTCAAAATCTCAATGTTGTCGGATGCACTCCAAACTCTCAGGATCGGTTAATACGCACACCAGGACATGCAAAAAGGTGTGCGCAAGTCGCTGGTAGCCCTAGTAGGGCCGTTGTGGCAGTTGGAAGATGAGCCGTGAAATCCATCAGAAATGCCTTACTAACCACTGCTTAGATTTTG